>KK500086.1:47147-241819 GCA_000688715.1 Glossina pallidipes
CAGTGACCTGGGATCCAGATGAGATGGCATTTTTCAATGCTTGGATCTTTTAAGAGATCGTAAATGTCAAACACATACATGTTCTTCGCTTTAAAAAATACATTTTTACATCCAGCACTTAAGCATGATGGCGTTATTAATTAACTTCGTTTAATCATGTGCAAGGCGAATACTTCGCGGCAAAATGACTAAAACTAGGCATATCGATTTTACTAAGCCGATGGAACTTCCGTCCTCGAACATGTTCAATACAGCTAAGAACTAGAAAGACAATTAGAAAAATTGTAGATAGCTTGTATTCTAAAGTGACTGATGCTCAAGACCCACCCTAAAGGATATGCAAGTCATCACAAATACAAGTTAAAGACGTAAATTGCGCATTTTACAATGCAATTATAATTTGATACGTTTTACGACCATTTACGACCATTTCTTGAAAAATTCACTTAATGTCGTCAGAATCGTTTGCAATACCTGATATTATCACAAACGCGTCACTTGATTGCCAACATTTAAATTAAATCTCGTCAAAACTAAGTATTTTTAATACTCATGCTTTCTTCATGCATTTCAAAAGTCCTGTTAAACATAATCTGAATTTTATTGCGCCATAGAAAAAAAATCTCTTATCACAAGAAAACAGTAAACTTTTGACCTCAATTCTTACTCTTTGGTGCGAATTAGCTTCAATTAAAAAAATTACTTGAGAACATTATCAGTGGAGCAGATTGAAGAATTTGAGATATCGATCAATAATTCCAGGGACAGACAAATAGACGTCGTCTTTAACAAGGAGTAGTTTTTTGGAAGGTGTCAACCAAACGACGCCCCTTTCATGCAATTTCCCTCACCAGGTTACGAGTTGCAGTGATTTTGAAGTTGCGTTCGTTATTTTCAATTTATGGGGTCGAACACAACAGTTTGCTGGCGATGTCCTTATTTTAAATGACGCAAAATGCGGATGCTGAACGCAATAGACAACTCAAATAAAGTGACATCAGTCAGAACATATCAAAATATTCGTAAAAACTATTCTCCATAACCGGAAGTAAAGTTTCAGAACATAAATGACATCGTAATGACATTAAGTGGCATCGTATCGCGTTTTTTTTATCTTCAAAATAGAAAATCAGCTCATTGAGTTTAAAGCAGTTTTGTGTAAAATTCTCTCCTCACATGTTAATCAAATATCTACAAATATTTTAAATAATAAGAAGTTTTACTTGCTGGAATTTAGACTAAAAAAGAATGAGAAGTCAAAAGGGATTGAAATCAAAACAACTTCGGGCAAGGCTGCATTTATGTCATACCTGTGTACGACTCCAACTAATTCAACCGATGTCCGTCGGAATGTGTTCGTTCCGCGTCCTGCGACAATTAATAACAATTTTCAATTTGTCAGCTAATGCAGACATGCGTTTACGAAAACCCAATCAACGTTTGCCGAATACATTAACAGCTAAGTAGCGAAATGAAAGAAAAAGACTCATACTTGTTTCTGCGTGCTTTTGACTTCTTGTCGTCAGCTTGGTATGTATATGTCTTCATTTAAAATATGAATAAATTATGATAGTATTATCATTTGCCAAGGAAATTTTTGTGAACAAAAACCGTGAAAAAGGAGCAGTAAATCATTAAATGAAAAGGCACAAATATAGAGCAGTAAAAAAGATGTGAACGTAGGCAAGCATTTGTATGAATGCACGGTGCACGGCTTACGTTAAAAAGATATAAATTACTAAACACAAAAATAATAATTGAAATTTTTAATTCGATAGTAATTTTTCAATATTTTAACGTTTATGCTCTTTAATGATAATTTAGTGCGGTTATGATAGTCGGCGTAAGGGAGTGGGTGATAATACCTAATGTTTAAAATATTAAGACTTGCCTTGAATTCCCGATACATACTTGTTTAATGAATAACGATTTATAAGGGCTTCTGCAGAAGAACAGACAAACAGTGCAGCATGAGATTTAAATGTCTAACTTAAGGCCCGTTTTATTTCGTACTCCAAATCGAATGTAGGGTTGCATATTTTCATGAATTCACATATAATCACGACCAAGTAAAAAAGCTCAAAATGTAAGGAGTTACGTAATTTGAGTAAAAATAAAATGTGTTTGCCCTACGTTGAGTATTTAGTTTGTTGATAGCTTTGTGCAAGTCGATATCGAACACTAGTTTTCGCGTTTCATTGGCAATAATCATATTTGCATATCAGGGAAGTACATCTACTCTAAATCAAGGTGAATGTTTCCAAACTTGCGAAATTTAAAAGAGAAGTTTAAAAATTGTGACACACCATCGGTTTATATAAATATTACGCCTTGGAAAATATGCCCGCAAACGCCGAAATTCGAAAAAACATGTAGGAAATATCGCTGAACACTAGAGAGAAGAAATAATAAAGAAAAAACAAAACTCGTGTATAAATAAATAGGAGAATAAGAACAAAAAAGAAAAAAAAGCATATATATACCTAGGACAGGGGTACATCCCCACCTCGTGTAATTCAAAGTTGAAAATGAAACTCCAAGCCGTTGCTAGCCTGGAAAAGCTTGACAAACGATAAAAATGTTTTTCAATTTTCGAATCATACGAAGATATCAAGCTTAGAAATTAATTTAGATACGATGCACGTGAAGCGCTCACATTAAGAAGAATTGATACGATAGACATTGACATTACATTATAGATATTATTTAAATTTTTGTAAAGGACCCTAAACGAGTTGAAGAGCGTTTAATAACGTAAAGTTTATACGTATTTATCGGGCTTCTTTTCAGATTAATGTCGTACCATTGAATTATAACTTTTAGGATAATGTAGGCTTTATTTACAAATCTTAAGAAATCTGGATACAAACTATTTTAATGAATTTTTATGTACAAGCTTTTAATGCTCGTTCTGGTCTTGTCCGTTGGAATATTACAACGCTCTTCACTTGCCTATCGCAAATATTGTGCTTATATTCCCTTTAACAAGCAAGATACGAGTATCAAACTCCGTTGTGACATTTTTGTGTTAACCCGTTTTTCTGCGAAATGTTTTGCGAATTGTTGTTAATCTTTTCGAAAATCGCTAGCTGCGTGAAGCATCATGATGTGTTTTTGGTTTTACCATTTTTAAAACTTTGTTTTTTAGGAAATCGACTAGTTTTCATGCAAATTCAGCTCATCCAGCGTACGATTTTCGTAACAATATATTTATTAACTCTTTAATTTATGCGAATAAAGTTCCTAGAGAAACAGTTCAGGAAATTGGAGTTTATCTCACCAAGTAATGTCGGCGAATCGATAGTACCATTTATTAACTTAAGTAGGGAAGAAACGACAAGAATAAACCAACGTTTTTCAAGTGACGGTAACGCTAACGAACGCAATCTATTTTCATAAGGTAGCAAAGAGCAAGCATTGCTTTTGAAAGGATTCTATTGAATACACGTAATACCGGCAAGCAGGATACCACACGCCAGGGGCATACTCGTATATTGGTACACTAAGCTGATGTATAAAGAGAGCTTAATATGTAGATTAGAATGCAGCTTTTGATCTTCTAATAATTCTAAATCAACGAACGGGCGAATATTTTCCAATTTTTGTGAATCAATGAAGTAAGCAGCGTTGAATAAAATTCTTCTTGAGAATGAATTGCATTTTTTTAGATTTAATTTTATAAAATTTAAACAGACCATTGCTACCAAGTTATCGAACTCAGATTGAAGGAGCTACGAGTGCAACTGCAAGGAAGAGGATAAAACAGCTTAACATCGTCAGCTTAAAATTAAGATGTTGCAGCACTTAATCACCCAAGGGAGATCATTGATAAAATAAACAGCAATGGTTCTAAGTGGTGGCCTTGAGGTATAAGTGACGTCACGGGGCATTCATGAGATGTGATGGGGTTAAAAAGAACTCTGATCGATCTGTTATGGAGATAAGAGCTCACACGTTTCAATGAGTGTAAGGGGCAGCTAGAGACTTGGTCTGGAGTTTGAAAATCAATAACTTATGGCTAACTAAGGCAAACGCTTTCCTAAAATTAGTGAATACGACATCCGTACGAGAGTCGCTAAAAAAAGCCTTGAAAATTTCGGAAATAAACTCTGAGCGGTTCGCCACGATTGATCTTCCTTTTAAGAAGCCATGACAAAAAGGATACATATAAGATATAATGCTAATTGTTGAGTAACAATTCTTTCAAATAATTTAGGTAAGACACTCAACAATGCTTCTATAGTCCTCGATGAGATGTCTGTTTCCACATTTGTGAATTAGAATTCCAACGCAAAAGGGAAACACCTGTTTTAATAGAATGATTAAAAATCTTTGAGATAACATAGCTCGTCAGTGCATGATTTATATATACATGTAAAGTGCAGTTGCTTAAAATAGCAGTAAAGTGTGAAGAGCTGATTGACTCAGCTGATTGAGAAGAGTAAAACGAGCGAAGTGACGCTGCAGAAAAATAGAGAAAGACAAGACAGTCGTTAGCGGAAGTCGGCGGGTGAAATTCTAAAGTCACTCAGCTGTTAAGTAGAGTCAAGTCGTAAAATAGTAAAGTTGTCAAACCTTTTTAAATTACTTTTCAATCTCTAACCAACGAGCGCGTTTTCTAAAACAATGACAAATAGGTCGACCGATTTTTATTTCCAGAGAGAGCCTTAAATTGTTGATAGAAAAAATAAAAATAGCGCGCACCTAGGCACGATTCCCTCTCTCTTTCTTTTAACAGATAGTGCTCCAAAAATGACGATAACAACCTTTATTGACGGTATACGGCTGGACCTAACAGATTTCCTAAAATATCACGACCTGCCGCCTACATGGCGGCATAAGTTTTTTTTAGAAAAGTTGTAATGTATGGCGAGTATACCTTTATACGTTCGTTAAGGGTTAAGGAATATTAGCATAATATCTTTAACTCAAATAAAATAATATCAAATAATTCTTCACATACATGATGGAAGATCGTCAGCCCCAATCGAATCATTTGGAGGTAAGATTTAAGCAGTACAATATTGATTTTAGTAAAATCACATAGTAAATTTGATCACACAAAAACGGACCACTTTTTCCACAACTTCCCTTATAATGTTTTATATTAAAAAGTTGGTATATGAAAATATGTTGTAATATTCAGAATTTCGCGGCAAAAGTTGCTGAGTAAACGTATTTATAATAGCGTAAGAAGCGCCATATAACCGCAGTAAAAGAGCTAATTTTCAACACTTCTTGGTGAAAATTGGTTCAAAATAATAACTTGGCATAAAAATTAACTTTATCGAATTTGAGCCACACAGGCCTATATTTTGCATTCTATCCAATGTAAAGGTCCTAATAAAAACTAAGTCTTTATATGACAAAAATGATATTTTATGATGAAACGCGGATCTTAAAAGTAATTTGATATTGACCATCTATGGCTGTCTTAACAGTAATTATTAACAATATTCTGAAGACTGAATTACTTTTCAAATAAATGGAAACACTCTGAAATAATGATGATAGCCAAACCAAATAAAGTAGAAAACGTCGCGAGCTCATATAGACCAATCAACTTACTGATAACTTTTTCTAAAATATATGTGAGACAATGTATTTACAAACACTACTCTCTCTAGAACGAAAACTACGGTTCGATTTCAGGAATAACCACAATGCCATTGAGCAATGTTATCGTGTCGTCTAATACATCAGAGAAGCCATTGAAATCAAACATTACTGCGGTGGAGTATTCCCATATGTGGAAACGGCATTCGATGAAGTCAGACATGGTTGACTACTTTTCAAACCTAAAGAACATTTCTCCATTCTATGTTTTTGCTACCTAAGCCCTATTCGCAAAACAAACATACATGAACTTGAAGATGGAGTGCCACAGTGTTCTAAGTTCAATACCTTCTACAATATTCACCTCAGATTTTCCGATTGTTAACAATATCTTGACAGCGACATATGGTGACGAGGCAAACGTTCTATAATTAAAAATTTGCTTAGCAAAAATAACATTTTTGGATGTACAATCTGCAAGCAATAACAGTAGCTTATGTATGTTTTTTGTTCTTACCGCAGATTTCAAGAAAGCAATGGCTAATATAACAACAACAAGTATGTGCAAGTAAATACACGTATGGCGGCGCCAATATGAAAAATGGAAACACTTACCAGTTAATGCACAGTTTTACTTTTTAAAATTTTTTTTTTAAAAAATACACTACAAATTTTTTACACCTTATTAAATAGATGTGTTTTGTAACTATAATTTTATTTAATAATTTTATTTAAAAATTTTGTTTAATAATTTTGGATTTGCTTTTGGTTTGATTTCAATGTTCATTGAATCGCTTGCAAGTTGATTTTAATTTCCCATAAAGACGTTAGCTGATTTTTCCCAATAATAAATTCCACGAACTGATATTAACCAAACTAATAGCTTCCACTAACCGATATTAACCAAACTAATAGCTCCTATTAACCCATTGCATGAATTATGATCAAAATAGATTCTATTAACCGATATTAACCACACTTGCATGGATTATGATCAAAATAGCTTCTACGAACAAACAAATTGGAACATCTTAACATAGAAAGAAAAAAAAAAACAAAAATAAGGAAAAAAAAATCGTTCTTAAGTTCTGCAACGCTTGCTTTTCTCAATAAGTACATTTCCCCAAACCAATAACAGAATAGATTTATATTCTATATATTTTCATATTCATTTATTCATTTGTTAAGTTACCATAAAGTCATAGGTCTATTACCTAGTTACACAAATATAATTTAAATGAGAGAAGAAACTAGAACATATATTAATATTCGACTTAGCTAACTAAGCTGCTTATCTAATCATCTTGCTCCACAAAGTCCGTAATCGTCAATTCCTACCAGTAACAAAATATACATTAAGAGTTTAGCAGTGCGAGCTATATATCAAAGAGCCATCGACATATTTGTCATCTAGTTGGGCAAATGATTTTCTCTGGTTCAGCGAAAAGATCTACAAATGACGTAACCGCTTTATGCCACATTTTGAAATGTTTTTTCAAAAAAATTGAAGCGTAACACAGTTGCAGTTGACGAAAGTCATTGCCGAAAGTCATTAAATCTTTTTATACTGTTCTTATGTCAATACGAATTTCCTAGGAATTGGACTTATCTGCGATCAGATTGTGACACAGTTTCTATATTCACCCCATGAATGTATTCTACGAATTACAAGAAGGTTACATCTCAAGAAAGTTACACTTTGGCTGAATCAAATATTAAAATCAGTGCTGATAAATCAGGATTCCTGGCCGTCTCTGTCTCTGGATGGCAAAAATATCCTTATCAGCAATTGTGTAAAATATGTAGCTTACATATACAGGGCAAGTTTAAATTTGAAAAATCATATTAAAAGTAGACGACAGCAACTTGAAAATCAGACAACTCTATTGGCTAATTGATCCGGAAGCTTAGTTTAATCTAAGGGATAAATGCACTTTATACAAGAGTATCCTTCGAGCTATTTGGACGTATAGCTACAATTTTGGATAATATCCAGTAGTCCCAATATTGAACTGCTTCAAAAATATCAGTCTAAGACCGATAGTCTTGTTGTTAACATTATTCATGATCACCTGGATTTTCAATTTACTGAAAAGCGAATTAAACACCTTTCTTTAGCATGTCCGACTGAGCAAGGTAAATCCCTTGTCTATATTTCTTTTAGCTGAATTGTATGAGATAAGGAGATGAGAGAGAAAATGCCTCATATATGTATTTACTTTTGTTCCTTACATTGTTTTCAGTTTTCTACGTTTCTTTTTATTTATTTAAATATTAATTATATCTGCACTGTTATATTGTGCACATTGGAGGGCAATCACCGCCGTTCTTTTCTATCCATCACCGAAGAATGGGAGTGAAACGTTTCCAACATCCAGAAGGAAGCTTCAGAGACACCATAATGTATATACATTCTTAATTGTCATCAAATTGTAAGTCTATTTAGTTCGTCCTCGGTGTATAATGTTTGCGATAAACATTCTCACGGTCGCAAAAATTAAAACGTTAAGCCCCAATTTGGTAAAAACAATGAGAACTTCCACACGCGGATTGGTATTGAAAACGGTAAAATTCGATCAATAGACACAGTTACAATGCTACGTAGATATCTCTGCTTTCTGGGTTCTTTTTTCATTACTCATATACTGGAACAATAAAAGTTTGCATATTATACTCTAATATAAAAGTGGTAGGTGTAAGAGATTCGGCAACAGTTGAATATAATTTTCTTACTTATTTAAGGTTTACTTTTACTCCAACATTCTAACTAGAGGTTTAACAGAAGTATAGCTACTTGGCATCGTAAATCTTACTTGTGTTTTTGATGAATGCAACTCACATATACTTAGTACTGATGTATGAGCTAATTTAGAGCCTTATTACGTAACTTATATTAGGATTAGTTCATTATCTAAGTGTAATTATGATTGTCATTATTATGATTATTTTAATCGGAGATTAAATTCTAAATCTAAATTCTTTAAGCACTAGCATCTAACGCTATCGTCTTTATTGAAAATTGTACCGCCCTTCCGATTTGAACTTTGAACAATTTAGCTATTAGTGGAAATCCTTTGCCTACACGGCCACTCAGTCGAATAAAAAATGTAATTAACGAAATTATGAAATAAGTGAAATAAATCAAAAACATCTATCTAACCAGTAAAGGGCGAGTATACTCTACACAAATCCAACTGTTTTCCTCAAAATTATATTTTGTTTCCGTATAAATAGGTTACTTTGATATCTTTACAAGCAACGGTGTGCCAAAAGTAGACTCACGTGACAGTAAATTTATGTGTCGAATCACTAAATTATTAATTATTAGATCTTGTTACCAAATAAGAGCCTACTTTTTAAGGTCATTTATATGGCACTGGGTTTAAATGTTTCTATTCCATTCAAATTTTTTACAAATTCAATATGTTAAAACCAAATTTTTGAATCGGGTTTGTCGAAAAACCTTAAAAATGTACCATATTTTTATATACCAAATTTTCAAGACAGTCATATACCGTCAGATTTTTACAGCCTTCAAAACCATTCCTAAACACATCAGTGCACCAAATATCAAAATATCATCAAAATATCTCGCAATTAGAAATGTTTAGATTAAAACAAATCACATAGGCGACTCTCAGATGCACAGTCAGACATGCTTAAATGGATTCGGAAGTTGATTTTAAGTCCTTCAGAATAATAAAAGATGAACTTGTCAAGTGAAAAACATACTGTATATACATATCTTATATATACAATGTTTTGCTCAAGTTCTTCTAGATATGTTGCATACGATCTTCATAGATAGTTTGTAACATGGGATAATTTCATAATTCCTTTTTATCCTTTTGCAGTAAAACAGAAATGCAACTATGCAGTTCACGCACGGCGAAAGTCAAAGTCATTGGACGGGAGATGGAGGATTAGAATGACAGTTGCAAGAACTGGGAGAGAAAAAAAAGAAGGAGAGAAGGTTGTGTTAAGCACGTGGGAAATAATTTTGAGATCGAAGAAAAATAGAAAAAATATAAGGGGTTTAAAGTTGTTTTAAAAGAAAACCGACTCGAAAAATTAAACAAAGACACGATAAAACAATGAAACGTAATAAATAAAAATAAATTCAAGTTCAATTAAAGTTAGCTTAAAGGTAACGTTAAAGTAATAAAGTAGAAAAAGAAAAAACAAATTTATTAACCGAAATAATTGCGTGAATTATAATCAAATTCAAACAACAAACAATAAGCATAAATATAATTTTTTTAGTTAATAACGCAAGGTGATGTTAATTTTTTATAGAACTTCACAGTTATCAGGCTTTGTAGTGAAAACGCATATAACAAAAAGAAAATTTTTTTTTGTCTACATCATGAAGCCTAAGTTAGGTGTACAATGCCGCGGTTAGTTTGCATATATGTAGAAAAGCGACTTAGTTTGAGTTAATTTTGTTTTCTAACAAAGTAAACCAACAGAAACTAAGAAATTGATGAAAATCAAATCCTTTGACTAGAAGTTTGCGTAACTCTATTTCAACGATAATATAAAAATACGTGCGTGTTGAAAAATTGCTAGAATTATCATAATGGAAATGTGAAAGATGACTTACATGAAAATAAGTTGGTAATACATAGGTTTAAAGAATTTGTGTTTTAATGATAGTATACGGACTTAGTAACTGTTAAAGAGAGAGATAATAGAGGCAATAACAAGTACTTAAGAAGCTACGAATAAAACACAAAGAAAGATTGCGAAAAATCACATGTGAAATCTGCAACGATAAAAGAGAGAACCGAACCAAAACATCGACATGGCTACATCTGCATACACGAAATTAGTGTCATCTTATTACACTACTCCGATCGTAACACCAATATACTCATCATCTTCAACGCCATACTCAACGATCGTCAGTTCTAGGAGATATTTAGCTTCAGTACCAACAGAAACAGTTATATTCCTTATTGCATTGTATTGATTATAGCACAAATTTTTTTGTTATTTTATATATATATATATATATATATATATATATATATATATATTGTATTAGGACATTGTATGGATATATGTACTTTTTTTTATTGTTAACACCATATAACCAAATTGCTGTGCATATAATTTCTTTATATTATTAATAAATAGACTGAATTAAAAATGTGTTATTTACGTGACGTAAACTAAACGATTTTTTTGCTTCGAGAGCTTTTGTGACGGATAAACTATTTATTTAATGACCGCCTTAATTTTTCGATGAATGCTGGGCTTTAAGTTACCAATTGTTTGTGCAATGTTCGTACACTCTGTACTTTTTAAGCATTCGCAACGAAACTAATCCAGAGGTTTTAAATCACATTCACTTAGGCATCACTGGAAATATACCATTGATGAAATTGTTTAATTACAAGAGGGTTTTCCGCTTCAAAAATTCGACCTCTTTTGCAAAAAATGAGTAAAAACGTGGCTTTCAAAGAAAAACAACAAAATGTATTCCTTACACAACATCTATTTTCATAATATCACTGTATAATCCGTATATTTTTGTTTAGAGGAAACCCATGAGAGGAACCCATGATTGCAAACTTTTGACGTTTATATAAAAAAATATTGGAATCGAACCGAATATAGTTTTCTTACTTCTTGTTGTTGTTTTTTGTTTTTGTACAACCATTCTCCCGTTGGCGCAAATAAAGATATCACCCACAAATTTGCAAAAAATTGGAAATGTCCACAATTTTTCAAAGGACACGCCTACACCGCCCACAGACGACAAAAACTTTTATTTTCAAAATAGAAAAAATCAGCTGCGTCCACTCCATATTCTAGAGCATGAAAATTTTGTTCTCTCACTTATTTTGCCTTTTCTACGATAACGTGATGTAATTGAGTGAAAAAAATAGAAAAATTGTCTTCAAATAAATATAAATTTTTAAACTAATTGATTATTTGAAATTTTTTGGCATATTAAGGAACTGAGTAAACGAGGTATTAGTGAAGTGGTTTAGGGAATTTAATGACCCGGACCAATACATCAGAACCTTAAACTTGTTAACAGGGAGATTACTCTTTTCGTTATATATTTTATTTCTCATATACGCAATTATTTCTCTGTGCCAGGGAAATTATTGACATGAAAATTGGATTAAATCTTACATCAGAAGCTGGGTTTGTGCTCTCCCATTTTTTTCTCTTTCCCCCCTTCCATTTCTTTTTTTTCCATATATATATTGTCCGTTGGTAGTGTTGATTTGTCCGTTGGTCACTTTCGTACGCTCACACGTACACACACATATATTCTACCTTCACGGAACCTGTAGAATGCTTAGTTTCTCACGTTAGCTTTTCTTTTTGCACTTATTAACCTAATGTCTTACAATTCTTACTTGCTGTGGATGCCGATTTCCTTCACGGTGGAACTGTGGCAAAGGCACTTCGGTCTAATCCTCTAAGCTTCCATGTGATGACGTCCTCCAATTGCCCTGCAGCCAAGCATCACTATGCCGCTATATTAAAACACTTGTTGTGGCGCAAAAAGAAACATTAGCGCTACTGTTTTCGTTGATAGCTTTATATTTATATGCTAAAAAGTACTTTTATTCTTTTACAGAAGTTTAACAATTTTTAATCAAAAATCCTATCAAAAGCCGGAGAATCGCGCATATACACAGCGGTTTAACTAGGTGGCAGAAACTTTTTCATTTTGAGCTTATGTCTACTTTACAAGTAACGTAAGATTGGGTTTTGCTTGTTCCTTTACGCAGCTTTTTGTGCTAAAAATTTCATGGATAACTTAGCTCTTCAAAACTTGCAAACATTCTCCGTTTTAGCGTTCAAACTTTCCAATAAATACCTTTAGACACCACAGTGCCTTCAATTGAAGAAGTCCGTTCGAACTAGAACTAAGTTCTTGCGCTACATCGCTCAGCAAAGCCTTGTAAAAATGAACATCACTGCTCATCTTAACAAAATGTTGTTTTAAAAAAATCTCTGATCTGATTATGCGCGGCAACAACGGCAAAGAACCAAAGCATATGCTTTGTGAACACCAATCAGCAACATCGTTGTGAAAGCCCGATTGTCAACTTTACAAAATCAAATTTAAAACTAAAATTTTCTCAAAAGTTTTCTATTCGAGTCGTTCACTGCTCGGCAAAATCGTTGAAAAGGCTGTTACTGCAAAAAAAACAAGAAAATAAATACATATTTATAAGATCGCCAGCAAGTTCAAAACCATGAGAATGCAATTAGTGGGAATTTGCAATCCACAAAGCAAGCTTATAAAAGTAGCCAAGCTAAACAGGACTTGAAAAAATTAGTTAGTTTAAAAGTAGCGCACAAAAATCTGACAGACAGAGCATGGAGACGGAATGTCTAATTTGATATGCAAAGTCCCTCTGCAGACTTGAGAGTTTTGTAGTAATTATCTCTTCTAAATTTTAATTATTTTTTCTATAAGTTGAGCCATCTTCGCGCACCTCCTAAGATAGTGGATAATAGAGTGGTATTGAAAAACTGTAATGATTAGAAATGCTAAACAAAAATCCGAAATACAGACGTAATTAAAAAACGGAGTCTTGCTTTATGTTATAAAAAATGCAAAAAAAAAATATTTTTACTATTTGTATTTTGTTTTTATAGTGCACTATAAACATGGAGAGAAATTACGATACATAAATTTTACAGAATTAGTACAATTCCAGTTTTCAGTGTCTTTTAAGAGATATCAAAAAACTCGAGTAGAGTTATGTCTTCAAGGGATGTTATAATTCATTTTGAACATTGCAGTCTTTCATACGACTTACATTCAGCGCCACACACCAGGCTGTATTCCGTCTGTCCTTATTATGTTCGTTAACATGATGTTATTTAAAAATAGTGAACCGCAAGAAGGTTGCAAGTAGTTCGTTCGCCCGAGCAGTTCAAAAGACGGGCTTCGCCGAAACAAAGGTTAGCACATGGACATACCCAGATTCAATTGTGGTAAGTGGTCTTAACTTGAAAAAGTTTTTCTTTAATTTTTTGAGTATTCTCCCCAGGAGGAAGAGCGCCTTGTAAAGCGGATATGCAAAGTACAAAATACCCTGTGAAACTATGATGGATACTTTTGGAAAATCGGAAGATTAAGAAGACTATGGAAGTAACGACATACATAACGCTGCTATAGAAGACGATTTTGAAATTGTGACCTAAAGTAATAAATAAAGCATAAAAACCCGCATACTAAAAAAAAATAAAGAAATTTTAATTTGTTTGCTATATTTTCCATTAGGTTTGAGTGTAATTTCGACCGTTTTGTTTTCCTTTTTTTAGAATTTATTTCAATCCATTTTCCGTTTGCGTTGCTATCCAGCATTAAGGCAGTAAGATTGTTTAATAATAATATTTAATAAGGTGTTGATGTTTAACTCTGTTCAATTTTTTATATTTTTTTAATAATAATACTAGCGATATAGGCATCATACAAAAGGACTTGGAGAGTAGAATGGGAAAATCTAAGTGTGTTAATTCCAAATTAATTATGGTTTACGTCACGGCGTCTTACATTAGTTGTTCTTTACCACACCTTTTAGTGAAAGATAAATTTTATCTTACTTTTTATGATAATAGATAAAAGAATCGGGCGCATTTTCTGAAGAGTTTACTTTTAATAAAAAATCTTATATGGTCTCCAAAGAATACACCGATTTGGTTCAAATTTGGCCCACATAAGTTTTATGTCAAATTACCATCATGAACAAATTGTCATCACAACCCATTAAGCCTGTTCGGCTTATAAGGGGTTACATTTCCTGAAAATTCTTATATATGGTGACTTGTAAAAAATAAACCTACGCAGTCCAAATTCGGCAAAGTTGACTTGTTTGTCAACTTCCTATTATGAACCAATTTTCACCATGGGGCGTGGAAAATTAGATCTTTTATATACAATTAAGTTTTCGAAGGAACAGCAATATGAGGCGGAGTATATGTGGTTGTATTTTGTAATATTTGTTGCGCATACAATGTAACTCTCTCTGCTTGATAAATTAACGATGCTTGAAGGGAAAATTTTAGACAAACGAACAAACCAACATTGGGTACAGAAGTAAAATTATTGTGAGGAATTGAAAGACATTCGGCGTGAGAATCTGTTTTGAAATTGTGAAGCATGTAAATATTTTAGAAGGGTGTAAAACAATTTGAAGGTTGTTTAACAAAAGTGAAACTGAAATGACTTAAGTCATTGCGTTAATGTATTCGTTGTGTTGAAAAATTCGGAAATAATTTTCAAATAAACTGAGTACACACCAACTTATGCTTACAAAAAAAAATGTTGATGGAAAAGTAGCTTAGAATAAGAATACATTTATTAGAAAAGTTACTTAAACATATGTGCAAACAAAATATCCTGAATTTCTTCAATTTTTGTGCGTAGTTATAGCCACAAACCTGCGCATCTCTAAAAAAAAATATCAAAAAAAAAAATGAAAAAAGTTAAAATATTAACATAAATTAAATAAATAACTTTTAAATTTAAAGAAAACCCTTCCTGTGCTGTTTTTTCCTTTTACTTTGTTTGTGTGCGTGTATGGCAAATCAGTATTTATACTGTCACCATGCATGACTGCTAGTGGCAATGACTTACTTTTTTGGTTTTGTGATCATAATTAGAGACTGAGCTTGTTTTACACGCGCCTGTTTTCCACCGTTTATTAATTTTAATACTTATTTTATTGTGTGTGTTTGTTACTTCACCGTTTATGTGTACATGCACGCAACACTTTCATGTTAACCGATAGGTGAATGAAATGTTAATGCCTACGTTAATGAATGTATCGATTGGAAACTGATAGATTGATGTGAAAACGAAAATTATTCCAACATTGGCTTACTCCACATATTCTGTTGTGTTAGTCGTCGCAAGCGGCATGAGAAATTTAATGGGCTCCACCTGAGCACACTGAAGTTCTAAGTTAATGGCTAGAGTAATTATGTATAAATTAATAAAAAATTCTAAGCCTTTACAAATTTTCGATTCTTATCACGTTTACTGTTTTCTTTACATTGCCAATTAATTATCGGGTTTGTTGTCAAAGACACAGCAAGTGCTTATTACAACAGTGACAGCTTATTGAACTAGTGGCCATTGTTGATACACGTTTAATATGGATGAGTTGGTCATGTTATCTATGTCTATCCTTATAAAACAAAGGACATTGAGGCAGACCGGAAATCACCTCCAGGTATCAATTTAATAATGAAATATGAGAAACATGTGCAATATATACGAAGAAGACTGAACAAATTTATATGTACTTATGTAATAAAATATAGAAAAAAAGAAATAAATCTATGTGAACTATGTTAGAAACTCAGCACAGCACGGAACTGCTTTAAGCTTTCATCCTGCTTTCATCTTAAGCAGTAGTAACCTTTAAAAGTACATGTACAGTGTATAACAAATCCCAAGGGGTTATCTACTTTTGCTGAGATGGGTGTATATGTATGTTACATCTCTGAACGCACGACTGTTACAAACTGCTGCTAATGCGAAATTACCACAATAAATTCCCTTACAATTCATTTTATTCTCACATCTCATGCTGTTTTATTTTTCCACTTGTGCGTGGCATACATAGTACGTCTTGCTTCTTCTCGTCGTCTTGCTTTCCTGCTTGTTAAGATTTTTGTTCACATTTGATTTGATTTGGCTTTAGTATATTTTTTCTCTGTACTAAGTGTCGGTTACACCCAGAGATGAAATTTCCTCAATTGTATTTGTTCATCATTATTAGGTTTTTCTGTTCTATACCTAAAATGAAAGGTACGATAGCATGCCTTTTCATCTTTCTTTCTGTAACGCCTAAAACTATGTTTAAGTTTTCAAATTTGGAACAAAGAAATGCGTACATGTAGCCACACTTTACGGATCCGTCCATCCGTGTAAGAACTGATGTGTTATGTAAAACATTTTAGATAGTAAGCTTACAATTATGAAAGAACTACAACTTTTGTAGTGAGTATTTAGGATTCGTTATGGTAGGAATACCGCTCTCTCATTTCTTTCGTGTTGACATATTTTCAAGTTGAGCAAATTGCTTCAATTTAACTTTATTGCTCGAACGAACGAAAATGTTATGTTTTTAACTGACTTTTAAAGGTTTTAATATTTTAATAAGTGTTTTAATAATTTTATCTTAACAATGGCAATATTAGCAGCGATGCAATAAGGGGCAAAGCTGACTTTTTGAAATTTTATATCACTTTAAATAGTTTTTATCTTGAGTTCTCTTCTCCATAGCTGAAGAGAATTGATGATTGAACAAATTACTGATGGACCTGTTTGATCGAAATATATTAGATTCGGCCGATATCTAATTATTATAGTGTACGCTAATGTTCCAAATTTTTACAATACTTACGATGCCTTTCCATCGTCTTCTCAATTCTATTTTTTATAAAAATCAAAATAATGATAAACGTGTTTAAAAACGCATCTGGATGGCAAAATAAAAGCATAGCTTTGTGCTCCACAGTTTTGATTTTAATGACGATTCAACGAAATACTATTCACCCACGAATTAAGAAGTGAAATTTTGTCATAGGTATAAAGCAAAAATCTTGTACAAATTACGACGCCTTTAATAGACAAATATGCAGGCATTGATTTCGCTTCGACTATTCTCATTCCTTAACATTTACATAGATTACCTTTAACTGCTTTGTTTCACTTTTAGGATTATTCTGAGCACATATAACGGTTATAAAATCTAAGCTCTGCTCCGCTTTGAAGGCGTTAGCCTACGTGATCATTTCCCGCGAGCAATGCGCGATGCTCGAAAAAATCAATTTGCAATTGACATAAGTAAATTATGGACGTCGAGAGTGCTTATGTTCACATACTTATACCCTCCACCGGAGGATGGGAGTATATTCATTAAATCAAAACGTCTGCAACACCTAGAACACCTTTAGAGACCTCACAATATATAAACGTATCAGTGTCAAATTCTAAACCGATTTAAGCAAGTCGGTCTGCTCGTCCGGCCATGTATCCAACTATGCAGTAATTGTGACAAACATGCTCTTGGTCGTAAAAATGAACTTTCAAATTTAATAAAAAAAACAAGAAAATGATCTAAACCCGTCAAAGGACACTCACTACTACACTATGAAAACAAAAAAAATCAGCCACGCCCACCCAATGTCATAAAGAATGAAAATTTAAATTTTTCGTTTCCTTTTTATTCTTTTTTGGGATAAGGGTGGTGGGTATAAAAGACTCGATCACAGCCGAATATAGTTTCCTTGTTTGTTACATATCTCCCTCAATCGATAAATCAAGAAGAAACTTTCAATATGTGAAAATTAACGTGACAAGCGGAGCGGCGATCTATGGAGTGTGCATGGGGTGTGAATATGTTTCTACAGTTTTCTGACCGAAGCTAAGTGTTTGTTATAAAAAATATATCTGCAGATATTTTAATACGTGCTTGCTATATTTCGATCAGCGACATATATTGGCGAAAATGATAAAGTACTGCGAAGTATCAAAGTACACAGCGGCTAAATTCGATTATTTCGACTTTTCTACACATAAATTGAACTATTCAATGTATGCAGACACTAATCATTGAAAGCTTCAAGCATTTTCTCCATTCATTAATTTTATTATTTGATTAGGAAAAATCTGACGCCAAAGTCCATCGAACACATTTACAGGCTTAGAGTGATGCTGATTCATCATATCCCAATTGTCGGTTTTGGAAAGACCAAAAAGGTTCCAAGACAACGATTTGTCTTTTTCAAGTGAAGAAATGATTTAAATACATTAAACCTATTATGCATCACTAGTCGTTACTTCTTCCATCTCTTCGGCGGCGTATAAACCTCGTGCGGAAGCGACAACAGTTGTTTTGAAGGCGAAGGGAAACCCTGCTCGAAACGATAATAATTATAGACTGAAACTAATGTCAATTAGAAAAAATGCCGCGGAACGACTGCACATCGCATCTCGGCTAATGTATTCTAGACGACTTCTATCCCATGGAGACAGAAGCCGTCAAGCTAAAAAATTGTGCTATCGCTTCGCTTGACGCTGTTCTCCAGCTCATTTATTTCAATTGTTGCTGTTGATGGCATTTCCTAGGGATGATTTCGTTTGGCTAGTAGAGCACCGTGGATATTCAACTTCATTGTACATGTTAATGACCAGCGCAATACGCACTATTGTTGCTCGTACTTTAAATACAGTAAAACATTCGTCGTCACGATTTAGCAGCAGAAAAAACCTTGTTTCGGTCAAATTGAAGGGTCTTGGCGCAGAAAGCGACTAATCCAAGACGCTATGTTGTGTATACTTTAGTAGGAGGACTATTGCTGAAAGATAACGTTCACAGATGAAGTGAGAAGCAAAAGTTTTTTGTGTATCCCAGCATACTTTCTCTTTGAAATCTGCAAGGATTTATTCAATATCCCGATATTTTGTAACAATTGTTGTTTGTGTAAGTTATTTATTAAGTAGATAATTGTTTTTCGATTAGCACTTAGCAGTTAAACTACGACTGGGTACAAAAGTATGAAAAATACTTTAGGAACTCCTCTCCCCACTTTCTCCAATATCTGTCTTTATCTGTCAGCAATTCTTTCATTTCGTCTGCAGTTTGTTTATTATATACACATTTTTTATATATATGTATAGTAAATTTTATTGCAATTAAATAATTGCGCGGTACGTAAGGAGAGTCTATATTGATGATTTGAATTAATAGTTGTTTTTATTTAAATGATTATTAATTGACAAAAAATAAGCATCTAAACAAATTCGAAAATGGTATTATAAGCACTACTTCTGCATTACCCACCTAATTCGGAGAAGGGTTTTGAAGGGTTACGAGTGGATTTGCTGTTGGTACACTATGCCTAAGCTTGTGTAAAAACGTGAGTAAATCAAAATCAGTACTAGTAACAATTGGATCTGTTTAAACCGGATGACTTATGAATCGTTAGTTTTAATTCTTGATCAAAAGTGTTCACTTTTCTGGATGAAACCCGTTAGCGTGTACTATAAATGCATCTGTTTATTATTCATTCAAAGAATGCAAACTGTGATAATAGCTGACACAAAGGAGAAGTGAAGAGCTGAAGATTAAAACAGCAGTGATTAAGAAAAAAGAAACCTTAAGGTTGCTTCTTTTTTTTGTACATTTTATGGGCGTGCTTGTTGGAGGGCCATGCTAATCTTTTAATCATCTTTCTAATCGACCACAAATTATGCCTGAAAGGATTAATTTTTGCGATTATAGCTGTTCCATAAAAAAGTACATCAGATTAACTTACTACGATGGTAAAATTAGGTAAAAGCCATTGTTACATCGAAAATTTGGAAAGTCAACAAACCGTTTTGTATAGGGTTATCCATTTCTTGGTCAGGTTTTCTTCTCAGGCTCTGTTCCAATAACATATGAAAACATGCTACATCGTCATCACCTATCTGAACCCTCATCCTTTCGTTTGTCGGCTGGTTTGGGATCGCGCATGTGATAGCATTCAGTATTGGTTGAGACTTTCGTTTTTTTGGGATCACGTACGTACCACACTCTACTACTACTACGTACTACACTCTCAGATATTTGTCAAATCACGCAATTATAATCGAAAACATTGCAAACAACTGAACCAAAACAGAAAATTAATAAACAAAAGCAAAACGAAACATATACTTACTGATCAGTTAGCCACAGAAACAAAAATTGCAAAAAATCAACATTTTTTCCTTTAGGATTATCATTGAATTTTTTTGATTGGATTAAGCCGTTAAAAGTGCATTTAATTTCGGCGAACCAAAAAAAGAAAAACCAATTTGAATTTGTGAAAGGTAAGTAAATGTTAATAATAAATAACTTTTTTTATTTTCTGTTAACCAGTATATAAGTTTTAGGCAGAATGCCTCAACATATCATTTTGTACTACTTTGTGGAAAAGAATCGAACGTCCCGACAGAGAATTGCTTTTGAGACGGAGAAGGGCGAGATGTTTCGAATCCGCCTACACCGCCTGAAAACGTCTTAAACAAATATATTAAATGTATAAATAACACACATACAAAATCAAAAAAAAAAAAAAAATATGAATAAAATTCGACGTTTGTTACCATAAAGAAGTAAAAATTATTTTAGATCAAATTGAAGGAGAAGAAACACAAAGAATTTAACTAAACTAAGAGAAAATCGGGCGTGCATCAAGTGGCGTCTTTCTTTCTTGGTCTTCATTTTCTAGTTGAACCTAACAAAAAGACTATAAAAGTTAAATTTTTTCAATTGTGAATCACATACATGTGTTTACTTGCGTTTGTTAGCTGTACTCGACATATTATCCTCAGGCGTCCTCATTTGTTACGCTGGGGTTTATAAACACCCAAAAAAAACAATTAAAAACAAACAGAAAATTGCACATTAAAAGTCACCACAATGTACACAATTTTTCAGGAGAATCCTTGTCATCATTGCGACGTCAAGCTATAGGCACGGAAAGGCGTAGATCTGTTGTTTTAAGATATAATATAATACAAGTTTTTAATAGTAATAATAATAATAATAATAATAATAATAATAATAATAATAATAATAATAATAATAGTAATAATATTAAAAAAAAAAAGTCGAAAGCCTTAGATGCTAGTGCTTTAAGACTTTAGTCTTAGAATTTATTCTCTGGCTAAATTTGTATAATAAAAAAAAAAAAAACTTTTTTTTCATTTTACAAAATTATATAAATTGTCTTATGTCAAAAATTTATTTGTTCTTTTGTTTCCAATTTATTCGACAACTATTCGATTCGTCTACTACTTCGTTAATAGTTTATTAATTTATCAAAGCGAAGACGCAGCTGTTATTTTTTGTATTTTGACAAACACAATTAAATAAAAGTTCGTCTCTTTTTCTGCTTTTCATTTACAAATGAATGATTGCAACGAAACTGATATAAAAGATTTAGACGATCGAGTCGAACACGTTTATGAATTATCGGGGTAGTCGCGTAGGAAAGTTACCTTTCAGATCTTTAATTACCCACTAGAAGTGTCATCCAGCGCATCATATGTTTAGAGTAACGTTTGCTAAAATAATAAACACTGACTAATAATTATATAGTAGGTATATTTCGAGTTGTCAAGAAATTTGAAAAAAATGGACGTATAAACGATTTGTTAAGGCCAACACATCGTCAAAACGTACGATCGGCCAAAAATATTGGTGCTGTTAGCGAGCGTCGAAGAAGATCAACATTTATTCATTGCATTATTTTGAGTAAACCAATTACGAATATTTGCTTATCGTTACGTAAATCTGGCCGTAGATAGTCTATCGAGAACTAGGCAGGCACTGCGCAACTCTCCTTTATGCGACAACTTTTTGAAAACAGTTAGATTAGTTAGTCCTATAAAATGAGTTCTCTTTCCGCATCAGGATGGTTTTGTGAATGGTAAATCCGCTGTTGTTAATCTCTTGGAATTCGCTTGTTATATCTTGTGTTCTTTTCTTGTGTTTGCCAGCCAGAGAGATGTTATTTATACGGACCTTGCGTAAGACGTTTGATAAAATTAGTCATGACCGATTGATTTTTAAGTTGAAACAAATTCGTTTCACGTCTGGTCTGGTTAAATGGCTCCTTCCGTTCATATCTAATGGGACGTATATAAAGCGTTTTATATAAATCGCATCTTTCTATGCATATATCGGTGAAATCTGGGATGCCGCAGGGAGACCACTTAGGTCCGTTTTTCTTTTACCTAATTATAAATGATTTTCCTAATATAATTCTACATTTGATTGTACTTATGTACGCAGATGATGTTAACTTGTTTTACTCCTCACACAATTTCGGAGATTTCCGTCGAATGGAATCTAATTTATGTTTATTTTCTGGTGTAATATAAATGGAACGTCATTGAATACAAAAAAAATGTAAAACCATGTCTTTCAGCAAAAGGTCTTCCATCACTTTCAATTATAAGTTAAACGGAGAGACTTCGGACTTGATTTTGACATTTAATGGTGTGAACGTAGTTTTTGCTGGCAAACTGACGACAACTTCCATGTTATTTGGTCATTTGGTTTTATTAAAAGGTGGTCGCAAGATTTTGGCGACTTATATGCAGCAAAAGGTGGTCAGTTAGACCGTTAGTTAAATATGTGTCTGTTATTTGGTCCCCAATCCAAACAAGCAAGAAGCAATCCAAACGCAATTTCTTTTGTTTGTCTTTCGTGTCCATATGAAGATCGGTTACCGCTGATCAATTTACCTAGCCTTGAACGCGGAAAATTGATCCTTGCAAACTTATTCAAGGAGAGGGGTCGTCATCACTCTTGCTTAGTAATTTCAACTTTTGACTTTGCTTTCCGAGTCTCCAGGAATTTCCTTCCCCTTCGCTTATCGCAACGAAGGACGAATTATAAACTCTTCAACACTCTGGCAATTAAGATTGCTACTCGATAAAGTACAATTCATCATAAGACAAACCTTTGATGCTTATGATAATGCCTTGCTGTCATTTTATGGTTCTATAACTACTTTTTGTCTCGTATCCAATTCTTAATCTTATCGTGTGTTACGATTGAAGGACTGTTAATAAACTGTTTTCAGGCAGGATTTTCAATTTGACCGACCGGGTTGCTCAGCTATTTCAAAAACTATTTGGAAAAAACAGACCTAAACGCTCTCTTAGTTATTGACAATGTGCAGGCAAGGGCGATTCGCATCGAGAATTAACTTCATTATTACTAATACTAATGGAGAAATAATTCTTGTTTTTTTTTTTTCTTGTCAACAATATGATTGACAAATTACAGAATTAAACACTTGCAGCTACACTAACTTAAATATTTAGATTAAATTCGTATTATAGGTATTTTATCTGTTTATCTGCAGGTTTAGTAGTCTAAATTGTATTCCGTTTAACGTTCTTCCTTATTGGCTATTTACTAGTTAACATTTTGTGTATATATACAAATGAATTACACAGCTTGTACAGCTGTCAGGGTTATCTTACGACATATTTTGAGGTACTTTACAATTGGATTTGCATTTCTGTCCCTAAAGTATTTAGCTAAAACGAGAATTTTACTTACTTTTACTTTACTTTCGAATCGACAAACTTGATAGCCTTATTTTTTTCTAAAACAACGGAACTGTTTACAGCAGTTTTTAAAACTGCGGGAAAGTGAGTCAATTTGAGACGCTCTCTATTTCTAGTGTTCAAATTTTGAATCTCGTTTTGTCCAAAAGCGGATTGAAGTGGGAAAGAGTCATACCAAGAATTAAAAAGCAAGAAACTTACATTTGGCTTTGATCGAAACTTTGCACACTATAATATTGGATGGATATGCAAGTCTTTTTCATTTTTGAGCATGTGGAGTATCCACTATAGAACTATAGATCGTTGTATCTGTTGTACTTTATAAGTAATGAAAAAAACCAATTTTTTCTGAGTTTTGAAATCTGAGGTATTTTCACTTTATGCTATAGGCGTGTCCCTTGGCCTAATTGGCCCATTTCCAATGCCGTCAACTTCTAATGTTGATGAAAAATGGATACATATGTAAACTGACGGATTTAATTGGCGTTGTACGCATACGGTCATTAAGAGTAAATAATAAAGCAGAATATAAGTGGTTCGGAAGTTCGGGGATATCTTATATAATTTTGAGGTAGTTAAAAGGAAAAGAGTCGAAAAGTATTCTTAGATATCTATTGCGAAGATAAGAATTTACTCATCTCGTTAGATATGAAGGGAAGCCTGTGTTTGAAATTCAAATTAATTTCAATAAGTGATTATTAATTGAAACGTAAGGAAACCTTTACTGAAATCGTACTGAGTCGTTGAATAAATGCAATTTTTGGGAAAGCTGCAGAAAGCAAGCGATAGACGATATGACAGTGAAAGCTCTCTGCTTAGTCATAGTTCGTTCACGCAATTCGCCAGTAATGACGACTCTTTCACTTTTATAAAATGTGAGAAGAAAATTGCTTCTCCAGCAAGTCGGAAAAAATATGCTGCTGAAGATACCAAATATATCAAGAGCGCGCGATTTGAGATGGAAGTCCATTTAGAAATAATAAATTGTAACTCAAAGAATTGCGAGTAAGTGGAATAGTAATCATGGTTATTAAGAGTTATCGTCGTAAAAACGGAAGTCATATGTAAGCACTTCATAACCCAACTAATCTTGCGACCATGTTTCGAACAATCGAGTTGGAAAACAAATACGTCTTTAGCGTATTGCGGCATTTAACGTTCCACTTAATAGCATTGGTATTTGCAATCAATAATGAGTTTACTTACAATATTTACAATTAGTAATCAGCGCAAAAGTAAAGCTTCCCCCAAACGATGATTTTTCCACCCATAACTTTACAAATTGAAAGTTGAAAAAACTATGTTTAGCTAGACCAGACCCAGGGTGCAATCTATACAGATCAAAAAGACCTGATTCCATGATGAGTTTAATGTTCTATACTAAAGATAATAGGTAGGGTATAACGGTAGTTATAATATCTCTTGAAAATCTTGTCAATTTAATGCACGCTCATTGAACGCTTTTTCCCGGACTTAAAAATATTGTGGAACGAAAAGCAATTTTCGAACGATATCAATTTTCTTAACAGAAGAATTCAGTCTAATTCAACAACCTACGCTTAAGGAGAGAAGAAATTCGTATATTAAAAGAATTACAGGGGCGTGAACACTGCTAAACATGTTCAAAGAGAGAATGCTATTACATTATTAATGTAAACCAAGCCGCAGACGACGGAAACAACAGACGAACAGGGATTTTAGCTTATTTCGAAAATACCTTTTTTTTAACCGATCTATTTCTTTTAACCAAAGGAGTACGCAGGTTACGCAAATGCAACTGAAATTGCCTGGAGATGCTTACGCGAATTTTATATGAAACAGTTTAAAAGGACTGTGTTTCGGCTGGGGATTCCTACTTTTTGTGTGATAATGCAAAGGCTTTAAGCGTGCAGCTCGATTTAAGCTTAAGAGGGGTCAGGTGTATTACATCGGACGTGTATATTTTTTTTAGTTGAAAGATACAAGAATACAAGAGTTTAATTTGACGCGTTAATCTTCACGAAAGAACATTCCATTATATTTTTCTAAGACATAAAATATAGTCGAGTATTTTCAGGAAGACAAATGTTTGTATCGTGTGTATGACGTGTATTGTGTGTAATTGAAAATCTTCCAATTCAACAGTTTGCATTGCACCCAAACATATTTATGTTTTTGCACACTAACTAACGACGTATTTATGCTCGATGTCTATTAAAAGGAGGAGCAGCGAAATATAAAAAAGTTGAAAATAAAAAATAAAACTCAAGGGGCGTTAACTTTATGATTATCTTCAGTCAACTCCGTGGTTGCTACAAAGTATGAATTATGCGCCATCATATCCGACATTCTATACACATCTCTTTCGTTGTACCATAAATAAAACCTAACGTTGTTAAAAGTCTTTACGTAATACATGAGTGTGTGTGCAACTGTTATTGTTGATGTTGTTTTGGTTGGTGTTGGCAGAGGTATATAAAGTTTACACCTTTACCAACAAAACATACGTACATTACTATGAATTGTTATTCCCATTGTTGTTGCTTTTTTCTTTCTCAACATATTTCCCAAAAGACTTGCGCAATTATATTCAAAATGCAGCATTTTTATTTTCGTTCTGTGCGAATTATTCAGTTTGAAAAAAATGTTGATAAAATAATAGTCAAGTCTTTTCATATATTGCAAAATTCCTTGTCATTTGACTCTGGTATGGCATGGAATTACTAATTTTTCAGAAATGAATTTCGCAATTTATTGCATCCAAGAAAATGACCTTGAATTACTTTGAGTAATAAACGATGTTTGTCTAATGTTGTTAAGAGGTTTATATAAAATATTATCGAAAATCAATATCTGCATATCAAGATTTCCTTTATAATGCTAAATCTTTACCGTTTCATGGATAACATGGTAACATTGTCGTCATATCATCGAAGATCAACAGGATTTCCATCCCTTGAGATTTATTATGAGATATTTCTTCATACATTGTCTAATCTTTGCCACTAAAGTGTTTGATGAACTTTAGCATTGAAAACCACATTAGAACAAATAACATGGAAAAGGCTTTCCTCTTCCTTTTGCCGTTTAATAAAAGGCCTGCAGATATGCTTCATAGCTATGTTCTAAACATAATGAACGTGAGCTCAACTCCGACAGTACACATAATAATATTATTTTTTTATCATTTTTACCATTAGACTAAAGCAATTTTTATGCATTATATTGCATTACGATGCGTACCATAAAAACACATAAAACTGTTCCTCTACAATTCAACATAGTTTTGATCATACAAATATCTTTTTTTATAAAAACAGTGGCAGTCGCTTTAAGGTTTCTTTGAATTATTTTTACTCCTTGTAATCGTCGAATCATTGGTTTAGAACTTGTTTACGATACTTTCGTTCAATTATATATATTGGGATATACATTATCGCATTTTCAAAAATCACATTATTCAGTGTAAGCAAGAAACGCAAGATTAGTACACAATTCGAGAGACAAGTATTTTTTGGATTTTCACAAATGCTTCATTTTCATTTTTTAATTATAGCATTTGTATCTGCTAAAAAATTTGTTAATATTTATGAAATATATTCAATTAACATGACTATTAATAATATTTATTTACTTCTATTTATTCATTACTGCAACACTTAACACTTAGGTCTAAGGCTTACACCACTATGACATTATAGCGAAAAATATCAATCACAAGCAAACAGTATAAGATGTATTCAGGGTTAACGTATCAACAAGCGAACATAAGTCAAAGTAACTATATATACTGTTACGTACAAGGTATCGTCTATCGTAATGAGATTCGAATTCGCGATCACCAATTTGGCAGTCGCGAACCTTTTCCAGTCAGCTATGCCGTAACCCATTTAAGATTAATTATATAATTGATTAAGTGAGCAAATGTTGTCAAACTTCTACAACGCATCCTTTGCTAACTTCCGTTTACGATTCTTAGAAGATGACATTGGATGAACAATGTCGGACAGAGCATTGAATGGTTTGAGCTCTTCAGTAATTTCAGCGTCAGATGTCCTTTTGATTATCATAGAAACTTGAGATAAGTTACTTCGACTTGAGCTTGACCTACACAAATCTAACGTTGAAATTTCTAATTGACAAACGGGAAAGCTATTTCTTCTTTCATTAGTAGATCAATACAGCAAAAATAACATGAATGAGTCGTGTCAAAGATACAACAACTAAGTCGATTAAATAAGTAGATCCTCTGGGAATTTAATGAGCTTAAAAGAATATATTCTGTTCTTGAACAAAATCGCGATGCGCCTTCGCGTGAGATTAAAAATCCGGTAGTTGCGATATTGGTACTCATTCATAAGTGAGAAATTCAAATTCCTTTTGTGTTAAAAACTACGCACTACAGCTTCTCTATATGTTTGCGCTGTATATACAGCTTCTCTATATGTTTGCGATATATACGTTGCGTTGTCTTTTCTTCTTTATTTGTTACAAAAGCATCTCTCGTATAACACGAATAATTCTTGCCTTGCTATATCGAAAACGTGTTGTACGCAACTCTTCAATATATTTATTTATTTAAGCTAAGATTTTATACATATGTGGAATAACATAATTTAAACTTAGACAAAAAACAAAATGCACAGCGCGTTGTATCAGAGCATGTGTTGTGTTATGTTGAAATCGTGTATAAAATACCGCGTTATATGGAAACCAAGTCTTAAAGTGTAAAATTTCAAATAAATATATATAAATAAAAAAGTATGTTAACTTCAAGTTTTTATTAAAGGAAAGAAAAATACGAAATTCAACATTGATATGATAATATACAACAAAAGTTATCTGAGGGAGTGGCAATTACCTGCCTGTATCAACCTTGCAGTTCTGTTCGATTTTCTCTGTAAGGAGCTAAACAGCATTGCAATTTTCTTTTAAATTCGTACGATGTTAATTTGTCGTTTGCGAGACATAAGTTTCGCACCTTGCGAACAACCGGCGGCAACATTTTCTCTAACTTCTCTTTTATTTTTTAGTATGCTTGGAATCGTAGCTTCGTTTAAATTTAATGATTTTGCTACCGACTAAGGTTTTTCTTCACATTTTGTACGATCGAAAACATTTCTTTCTTTTGTCGAGTGAATCTAATTTTGTGTTGTATGCTTCTTGATCTTGTCAGACGTCATCTAAATTTAGGATTCAAAGTTAGGTTTATTGTAAGCGTCATAACTTAATTTTGTACGTACCTCAAATTATTACGCACTTAACCAAACTTTTATCTATTTTTATTTCAAAATATTAAAACAAAACAAGCAAAAAACCCCGTTTTTTCTGTAGCAATAAAGCAAGGGATTCCCCTTACGGAAACAACTGAAAAAAAAAAAAACAATTTTATAATAACTAAAAATTTTGCACCGTATAATATAGAAACCGTGTTTTGCAAGTAGAATATTATACGAGGACGTCTGCACGTCATTGTCCTTTCAACAATATAGCAAAACGACCGTCTAATCAATTGATTTTAACCTCTCTATATGTCGGTTTTCCTACACAAAAATAACAAGTAAGAAAGTTATATTCGAGTAGGGGAAAATTTCGCATACACACCACTGTTCAAATTTTTAACGCCCAATTCTTTTTATTTGTGGTTGTAAGAAAGTTCATGGATAAAATTTATCTTTAGTTTTGTAAAAGGTATTGCTAAAAAGAATGTAATCCACCCCACCGCGGTGTCCACCGTAATTAATGTAGAATTAACATACTCATTAAATTAAAATTAATCCACTACGTCGGGATGTCCGCGATATTTAATTTGGAATTAATACACTTAGCTTGTTGGCTCTTATCAATCTTTTTTGGGCACGGCCGAATACTTGCATTTTGTAGAGCATTTCGTAAAGTAAATGTGGAAAATATCAGCCTTCTATCTTTCATAATTTGCGAGTAAACAAAAAACCAAAAATTTTTGTTTAGAAAAGCGAAGTTGCTTTTAGCTTACCCTTTACTGCGGACGTGTGCTTTGACGGACACAGCCAACTTTCAATACCGACCTGCATACGGAAACTTCCGATATTTCTACAAATTTGAAATCGATATCTTATATCTTCATTTTTGTGATCAGAAGAGTGCCAACAATACACACCACACAGACACACGGACACTCGGATAGACAGATATGGCTTAATCGATTCGGAATTTAATGCTGATTAAGAATATATGTATGTACTCCCATTCTTCGGTGGGTATAAGAATTGCAGTGATAACGTGAAAGCGTTTGCAAAACCTAGAGGGAAGCTTCACAAACTCAATAAAGTGTATATGTTTTTAACCAACGACTGAACCAAACTGTCCCTCTGTCTGCCCCCGTCTTTCTGTCTGTGTAATATCTAAAGCAAACATTCTCCTGGACGCAAAAATTGGACACTTCAAATGTGCCAAAAACATTGAAAACTATTCCACGCAGGTTAGCGTTGAAATTGGAGGAAATCGGCCAGAATACGCGTCCACAATTGAAGGTAAATTGAGAACAGGAAAGAAAAAAGTTTTCTTTCAAAAGTAAAAGAACATGCTTTCGTTTCTAATGGCTTACACAAATTTGTAGATCCTATAAGATAAATGTGTAGAAGATACCACCACAGCCGAATATAATTTTCTCACTGGACTTGTTATATCATAGCCATCGTTCGTTTGTTAAAAATTTGATTTCGTTCGCAACAACTAGAAATTCGTTTCACAAATATTCCGAGAGGGCGTAATTTAAATCCACTTGATCAAGCCCGTCCGTCTATCTGACAATTTAACTTGTGTGGAAAATTCTTCGACAAATTTCAGGCAATCAACTAGATGTGCGAAAGTAGATGTAATCTGCTGGCCGAAATATTGCTGCGCTCAGAATGAATAACAAATTATTTATTTTCTTAGGATGATAGATTTTAAATTTTTTAAAAACTTGTTACAGGGCGAATGCGGTTTTTTAACTTGTTTTTAATAAATTTTTTTCGAAAGCTCTAATGACAGATTATTATTTTTACTTCATTTGGTTTGCGGTCTAAATGCGAACATCGAAAGAGGCGCACAGTAGTTATGAGCAATACATTTATCAGCTTTCCACTTATAATAAAAAGTAATTTATTTTTTAATGATTTCCTTAAGAATATATTTCTTTGAGTAATAAATTCTTTTCAAAATGCCATGAAATCATGTCATCCATATAAAAGAGTTTTATAGATATTTTTAAATCCTTAATACTGTCATTGTAGTCAAAAGGAATAACTTGTCAATTTATGTAATAATTTGAATTATTTCAATACATTTTCCACTATGAAGTTGTTTTTTTCTTAGAACTTACGAACCGAGAATTCATGATTTTTTTATATTGTGTTAGATGGGTTTATGAATTTGATGAATACAGTTATTCCATTTAAGCATATCAATATAAAAAAGCGCTCACATTTATATGTACAGTATACATATATATAGGTAAATATGTGCGTAATCGTTCCATATGCTACGTAGATGTTTATCTAAATCTATTAAGATTCATATTCCACGCACAAAAGACACGTTTCCTTCTTTAAGGACACCCATCTCGACGTTTGCTTGCCTTAAATAAGATGTTTTCAACGTTATTGTACAAGCTCACGTTTGTGTGCGTTTTCATAAAGGTTAATATACCAAAGTTAAATCAAGTGTTAAAGACAAATGCCTTCGCATCCATGCCCAACAGCAAACTTACAAGAAAATGTTACATTACCGTTCGTTACAAATTGTACGTGTATACGGTATACGTGAGTTCATGTATATGGTTTCCTTTTGCCGGCATTTTTTGTTTTATTTAAAGGCGAACTTAAACCCTTTTTTACTATTGCATTTGCTTGTTTAGTTTAAAGTGTGTTTCATTTCTTCTTACTTCCTTCTCGTCCTCTTCTTCCTCCTTTTCCTTTGCGTCTTTGACTCTTTCTCATACAAACGGAATTTCAAACCCTTACATTAAGTGATACAGTTATTCATCGACATAAAAATATATTTAAAAAAGCCATGAAAATATTTTGCGGCATGAAAATTGAAGTCATATTTTTGGTAGGCATAACCGAAATTGTAATCCTTAAATGCCGCTATTTCTCGCTTGTTTGTGTGAGTACGAGAGTATATTAAATTCCCTTTTATTTTAGCAAACTGTATTAAATTTAGTGTGATAGGCGTGAAATCGGTATGACAAACAGTTAAGTCGTCATCCACAATGAGCAAATTTGGGAATGGGAAGATGGGAAGAGATAGATAGAGTGAGAGAGAGAGAGAGAGAAAGAGAGAGAGAGTGAAAGAGAGAAAGGCATTTATAGACAAAGTTTGCACATTTTTGAAACTAAATTTTTAACCATACAAAGTCTATAGTCAGACAATTTCTTACAAAAATTATAATGAAAAGATGAGTATCATAAGTTAATATCATGTCATACACACCCTTACATATACATGTAATAAAATGTTTTATAATATATTGTATACATATATACATATGATTGCAACTCGCAGCTAATTTAAGAACTGAAAAAATGCTTAAATTTGGAACTGTCAGTAACGATGCAATCTTTTTATCTGCCGTATATTTATATTCTTTGCTTAGTATGAGCGTACCAAGCATCTAATACTTGATAAAGTTTAGATAATCTTTCTGTTCGTCTGGTTCTGTGGTAGCAGTTAGAGACAAAAACTTTCAATCTGATATATCTCAGTTAAGCATTAGATAATAAATACCCCACGCTGCCGCATATCAAGTTCGAGAATGTATAACAAACGAGCCTAAAATGACTAAAAGCTTAAACGGCCGCAAAAAGCATCTAAAGGACACAATTCTTTAAATCACATATTTAAGGTAAGAGTCAAGCACTTAAAGAATGTTGACATGGGATTAGTTACGAATTTATGCCAGATGTAATCATGATAAATAAAAAAACAAAAAATTTCCATATATATGGATATGCAGGGTATAGTGCATTTGTACCTTGAATTTTTACACTTATTGTAGGAGGATAGCAATTCCTAGACTCTCCATTCGAATCAGAACACACAAGACGATGAATCAGAGACCTAAGAAAGTGTGTATGTTTTATTTTTTCGTGTAACGCGCTGAATCATTCTAGCGATAAGCATCTGTCGTGTTTTTTTGGAGAGATCTATAGAACAAATTTAAAGGCGTTCAATCTCCAAAATTTCGTCCATATATTTATAAGTATAATGTAACTGTTTGTCGCACTAGGCCGAATACTTTTCCCCTATATAGTTATTCCTATGAATGATGAATCTAAGAGATTCCCAAAAAAAGTCTTCAAAATTTATAGTTGTGCGTGTGTCTATGTGTGTGTAGAATGACGAAATTGCGGAACCTCATTCCCTATTAGTAAGTATAAAAATTAAAATTCGGTGCAGATGTCGTCAGTCATCAACTCTTTGCAAAAATTTCGCGCATTTGGAACCCTGACATGCGGGAAAGGTCAGATCAGACGGAAAGCCGATATACGGTGCGAATACATTTGATTACTTCACATAAGTTGCTGCCGTTTACGACAGCCGGTGCTAAGATCAACATCACGCCCTACTTGCAATTGAAATTAGTTTCAATAAACCAGCTAAAATAAAATAAAATAAAACGAATTACTGCTGTGCCCAAAAAGCAAGGCTAGTTTAATTTTTCCTTTTTTAAATTTATTTGTAATTCCAAAACTATTTTGTCACCTTCAACGCAACCTTCAAAATCAAACAACATTGCTGGTTAACAGTTTGGCCTGGCGGAAGACGTTCATAGTGCACATCACCATGATGATTGAAGAAAACTTTTATCATCAACTAAATTTTGGAGAGAGTTCGGCGCGGTTTTTTCGGTCGTGGTTCATCTTTTGCGCGATATTCGCTGGTTTTATCGGTTGTTTCCAGGACCTATGCGTTTATACCAAGTCGTGTCTCGTTTCAATTTAATGCAACATCTTTGCTCAACAAAATTTTACATCGTAAATATCGGAAAGAATGATTTTTGTGTCGTACAAAACCAAGCGCATATGACACGCTAAAGATGATTACGATGCGAAATTTTGCGCAGACGTCCGTGAGAGTGCTACCAATTTAGAAAAAAATGCTACCCAATGTAATTTGAATCTTGGCTTTCCTTCTTCGTCACTGTATAAAAACAAAAAACTAATAATAATGAGTAATGAAAAAAAATGTTTCAATCATTTTTATTAAAACAATTACAAATTTAATTTAAGGACCGCCCGAAAGTAAACATTCATACGATATTTGAAAAATTTACTAAATAAAGCAAAAGTCGGCAGAGTTTCATTATCAAATTATACCTGAAAACAATGACTCAAATTAATGCAAATTTCGCAAAAAATTACGCTTTTTTTTTACTATAAGGTTTTGCATTACTTGTTTCCAATTGATTGAAAAAGTTTAGACAGATACAAATGACTTTTAATTATTTTTAATATATATATTTATATATATTTTTTGTTTGGTAATTATCATATACCTTTTTTTCTGACGCAAGTGGATTTATGACCCCTTCAAGACCCTTTCGCTCATATTCTTCCATTGCAATGCATTGCATTGTATTGCAATTTACTTGATATTCCAATAGCGGGTCAATGACCACAAAAATGAACTCTTGGCCACATTTTGTACTTAATTAAGTGATATAAAACACGTACATACAACAACACCATGTTTGCTTAACTATATATGTAAATAAAAAAATAAATACACAAATGAAACACATATACATATATATATATATATATGTGTGTGTATAATATGGAATATATATTATTACTTTTGTATCAAAATATTGCACATAGATGATAAGTTTCAGTTCACTTTAAGCGCATTATTGAAGGCAAATAAAAACAAAACTTTGTCTACAAAATACTTCAATCAATTTAATTGCTATTGCTTGGAAATGAGTAAAATTGGAAATAGACACTTGACTACCTTTCACTTAACGATTCGCAGGCAAAATAGGAACGACAAGGAATAGAAGCCATCGAGTAAAAATGGATTTAAAAATAGAGCTTACTAAGTGATCTAAGCCTATCCTTCTTTCAACTTATCTTAACTAAGAATCACTTAACTCTTGGTGAACATTGGACAATGCTATCAGTTATCTGTCGGACCCTTTTGACATACAATCGAGGGTGTGTTAAAATTTTAAAAAGTCAAAAAATTTGTTTTTTCGGGCACAATTATAATAATACGTACGTAGGCACGTCCCTCTTTCAATGTGTTTTTCTCAAAACACAGTTTATCAAAACGGAAAGCAGTATAATTCAAAAAATTTTCATTTTTTATCCGAATTTTATATGAGAATGGGATTTTTTCAATACCGCTTCGAATTTTTAAAAAATGTCTGCTTTTTTTTGGTCAAAAATTGAACTTTTTCGTTCAAATACTCGCCATTCACACAAAACTCAGTATTTCTAAAGAGTACTACTCTAATTATAAGCATACAACTGAAATTATTTTTTTTTTTAAATTCAAATTTGAGTGGCTGTTACCATTTTTTAAAATATCTCCAAAATAATACTTTTTTTGCTAGTACATGAAGGTGTGCATCAAATATTATTATCATAAAGGGTGTCCCAAAATGTACCCAAGATGTGAATTAAATGTAAAACGAGGATTTTTTTTCAAATGACATTTTTCACTGACCCATAATGTATATAGAATAGGGTGATATTTCGAATAGCACATCAGATAGAGGGCCTAAACTGCTTTGTTGGCACATCTGCGCTCTTTTGTTGAAATTTTCCAAGAACATTCCGCATATATGTGAGTGAATTTTGTTGGTGCAACGTTGAATCTCCTCATCCAATACGCGAGTGGTAGTGAGATAGCTGGCATAGACCTTTGACTTCAAATAACTCCATCTAGTCTTCCCAAATTACTCTCTTCGCAGACACAAAGTTAAATCAATATCCCGACAATATTTTGTAATTTGTACTGAAATTTGTGAACTGTGGCCGGCAAATTTTCTTTATTTTTGATATATTGTTTATCGCGTAAATCGCGTCGCTCTCTCCTGTGATGCCCACTTTTACTAAACTGTCAGTTGTCAAATTGTTTTTTTTATTTGGAGGTCGACAACACTCTGCCGCAAAAGTGGCCACAAATTTAAATTACCCCTCTTTCCATTGAAAAAAGGACCGTAGTAGTGTTTTTGGGCTGTTATATCGCTGCACCCACTTAAATAGTTAGAGAGTGGTTAGCGATCCCCGTATAATCATTTCAATATTTAAAACTGTATAATTTATTAGATGATATGGCACAAAATAGGGCATAGGGCTGAAAAGGACATAATTCTTTCTTTCTTCTTTTGATTTAATTTTGAAGATATGGTTTTTGCATTCTTAAGTTGCCGACCCGGCCGTTAGATGCTTGACTACATTTTGAGTATCTGTAAATATTCGAAAGTTTCATGACAGTTGCATTCATTCCAATACGAACGGTGAACATAGAAAAATAAACAAGAATTTGAGAACAGTTAAGGGATAATAATCCCGCTGTTCTTCATAGCAATATTTTCTAGAATTGTAGATTCTAGTTTTAATCTTAATAACCTTTGTTAGTCAGTTTATTGAAGCTTTAAGGATTTGAAAGCAATCGCAAGTGCTGATTCACACTCTAATTCTAATCTTTTTCCTTGAACGAAATCACGAAAGATATTTTCCGTCAATTGATTTTATTTCCGCACGAATTAAAATTTTGGACTTTAAATATTTTTTTTTACTGATAGCCTTCCTTGCATCTATAGTTGTTTTCCTTAAATCTTTAGTTGTTTTCCTCTTTATATTAAACGTTTCAAAAAAGGGGAAAAAATTCGTACTTTAGTTCCTATTTAGTTTTTTTTTTAAATAAAGTTCAATCGCCCGCACGTGTCGTTCAAGTTATAATTTTATAAGTGTGAAATTATTACGTAGAAAATATTAAATACATTCTTACGAGGATGTATGAGGAGTATGTTTTTATAAAAGATATGCTGTTGCGAAAGTTAGCTTAGAGTTAGAGTCACGAATGTTATTTCTCCCCGGATGTCGTTTATGGAACGAAGTAATTTTTCCCAAAACATTGATACGGACCTGACTGGCTTTTTCAAGTTAAATTTGTTAGGATGTAAAAATAGTGTCTTGCGTCGTCTGCCTGTTGCTTCAGAGCACACTAAATCATCTGTTGTTGATTTTATGAACTCCGGAAGAAGAAGAATCGTCCAGATGTTGCAAATCATGATTTGTGAGACGATGAAAAGGGCTTTATTCCGAGAACTAATGTCTCTGCATGTAAATTCCGGAAAGCACATCGACATCCCATAAAATGTATAAATTTTTGATCAGACTAAGATAGTGAATAGATTTTGCCATATCCGTGCATCCGTGCTTCCTTCTCTTGAACCGTCCGACTGTCGTCTTTGCGCAAATTGGTGCAAAACTAAAGAGACGCTTTAAGGAAGTAGAGATAAGATATAAAAGAAGTAGAAATAAGATATAACACGCTCATAGTCGAACCCACAACAATAGGCAACAAATTCGCATGCATGAAATTGGATAGAAAAATTCAAAAATAATCGATAATAACTTGGAACTTAAACCCCGTAAAGACAATGGTCCAAACGACTCTTCAAATGATAAATCAAGCCAAAAGTCCCGACTTTTTCTCTAATAATTGGCTTTCGAGTCACGTTTTGTTTGACGATATCAATACCACGAACTCCTATCACAGCGTGTGTCAAAGTGTGAAAAAGACAAATCTCAATAAACTGTCAAATTTCTCAGTTCATTGATAAGCGTATTATTTTTTTATAAATATATTGCGAGGGAATAGGCATATTCAGTAGACACTTCTCCAAATGTATATTTGTATAAAGATATATACTGTGTGTATTTGAACATTGACATTAGCTTGATTAAATTATCATATGAATATTGGTATAAGATGCTAATTATTATTGTAATAAATTTTAATTTTCTGTAAATAAACTTCAGCCGCGCTGCGCTAAATAATTTTAATTGAAAATACACACTTCTGTGGACACGTGTATATGCATGTGTACATACGTACGTACGTGGGTCATTGCAAAAAATATGAATTATTTTATTCGGTTCCTTTTACGCGTTTTCGCAAATATTAGTTCGCTTCCATACCTCTTCCGTACCGCTTCTGTGTGCAAATGCATGTTTTTTGTTTATGCGATGTCGTTGGGAGGCTGATTGTAAACGTATGAACAAATTGTCTGAATTTATTAATTACCGTTAAAACTCCATTATCCATGCTTGCCGGCAAAATCGAACATATTACGTTTACATGTACTCGTGTGCTGTGTTTGAATGATTTGCAAGAAAGAGAACGTGCGAGTAGTCAATTACCTTATTTCGTTTCGAGCCCGAGTCTACAGTTATTTTTTGCTTGCTTCCTCGTAAACATAAGCGTTAATGTGGTTACAACTTCAATGAATTTTGCTTTACTTCCATAGCAAAGCTACACCCACTTCTCATCTTCGCACACACCAGCAAATTGTTTAATATCCAAAACACAGCCTCTTACGTGTTACGCTCTCCGTTACATTTCATAGTTATCGAAAGCATATCAATTCGTTTCCTTTTAATTTATGCGTATTCAATAAAAGAACGTTTTTGATAGTGGTTGACGGCAGCGCCAGAAGAGAGCAAGCTCTACAGTAACGTGCATAACAACGTCTTTATTACCGTTAGTTGAACTAACTGTTTAGCTCTTTAGCGTATTTTATAAATCTGCGCTAGTTGACTTGCCCCCTCTGACCGGACCGGACAGGAGTAGTAGGATGCATGGATGAATGAGTGTTTGTTAGTTTGTTGAAACAAATTTAATAATTAGAAAAGTACGTACACAAGTGTGTGTGTGTGTGTGTGTGTGTAAGCAAGGGAGACAATCACAAATAAGTGTTTAAACACTTAAACTTTGTTCCCTTAATGTGAAACTGCTCTTCCTCTTGCAAATTTCGTCGGTTACATGTTAATCAAATTAATTGTTTTTTGTCGATGTTGCTTTATGTACAAATGTGTAAGCATGTTCATTATGATTGTTAATGTTTACATACAGAAGCGTTCAGTTGCTATAAAACACACAAACATCCGATCCACGATCGGGATCCGGGCCTTTGCGTACGTGTACACATTTACCTTTACGGCAAATCCCGTTGAACCAGTCCGTTTCAAATCCCCATGTTTGCAGCCTTCGCTAGAGCTGAGTGAGTCGACATATATAAAATTCGTATAAATTTAAACAAGAAATGCACTACTAATGGCATTTATTCCCTACCGACTAAGGGATAATCGTTGTGCTTCTTTTTTTATGGAGCGACTAGACGCGTTGGCTTCTGCATACAAGCTTTCATATATTGTTTTGGTTAGCGTGTTTATATCTCAGCTCTGATCAATCTATACGCATATATCGCATTTTTTAATTAAGAAGCATAAGGAAACGATCCGAAATTCCTATGTTTTCGAAATTTTTGTACTGTTTTTTGAACGGAAAGACTTTCGCGCTCATGCCAAGGAACCGGTCGGAGAGACGAGGTTGGTTTGATCTCTTGGTTGAATCTTACGATGCTTAGGAATACGCTTAACTACTACACCTCATTTTGAGTCCGGCAAAAATGGCTGTAATTTTAGGCAAAATTTCCGTGATTTCTTTCATCACAAAAAACAAGGTCGAAACATTTATCAGTTTTTTACGCGATAAAATACTACGCCCTTACACTGTGAGAAGGAAACTTCCCCTTACTCTCATTTTCTTATACATAAATATATTTATCAATGAAAACATAACTATAGATAAACTTTCTAAAAACAATTGTATTAATGGTCGATTCTCAATCTTTATCGTTGTCGTTGGCATAAATGAATTAATTGTGAAAATTTTCCCAAAGCAAAATAAGTGCAGACGGCTATCAAGGCGTTTGTGGTGCGGATGACTACATACAATTCGCATATCGCATATACGCTTTGTAAATATCTGAAAATGAATTGGAAAACGGAATAAGATAGAAACGACTAAATGACTAAATGCATTAAGAGATTAACACACATTGACATCGTAAGCAAACAGTGTATGAAATAGTGGGGTGGAGTGTAAAAGTATTGGGTGGCGTTAAGGCGATTTGGTAACAAAACTCAATAAGTCATAGAGACAAATATGTATCAAGGGGCCAAGTTGCTGAAAAGAATCGGTTAGTGAACAACTGACTTAATGACCCTCATTATGATGCAATGAAATGTTATATGAATATGTATATATATATGCATATATATATGTGTGTACACATGCGTATATGTATATATATATATATATCATGTGTATACATATATATATGCATATAAATATATGTAAAGGTACATATAGTAAATAAATGTATATATATATTTAGTTTCATGTGTATGTATGTATATATTTAAGTATAGACGTAAATTTGTATTTTCTTAATCAAACTAGATACTGAGAACAAATATTTCGTGCTTATGGGGGTTACTAGTTTGTAGCAGTTAGTTATACTTGTATGGCAATTGAATCAATATAAGGCTAACAGGTAAAAGCCGTCCGCTTTCTAATTGCCTGCTTATGGAGTACACATTGGCGCAGCGTTCTTATAACCACAACGCAACAAACATGTTGACAGTTATTGTTCATTACGGAATTCTTATTTGTCTTCCACCGTTTTCTAACCACTAATCGTAAGCGGTAAAAATTTATATCCATTTTCGTGCAAATATTTTTATGGTTAAATGTATGTTTAATCTGATTTTTGTCTGTCTTTCCTATATGTGTACGTAAACATTTAAATATTATCTTTGAAACACACTGTTTAAGCAGAGATAAGTTAAAAACAAATCATTCATTATTCATAAAAAATCCACCCCGTGCTTACAGTCGTAGTTCGGCACCTTATGCAACATAAGAAGTGTTCATATAAAGCGTAAACTGACCAAGAAATTTTAACGCACTACGTTAGAAGATAGACGACAATAGGTTGTTAAGCAAATTATTTGAACTTTCCTTGTTTTCGTAGCTCTTTCAAACGAACAAATTTTTATTATATTAAATATCGGTATCATAAACATTACTGTTGCAAAAGGACCATGCACATGTTTGTGTGTCTTACACATGGATGGGGTGGCTTGCGATAACTATGGGGATGTTATAAAATATATCATCATATTTTATAAAAATATTCAAACGAGCGTATGAACACATAAATGCAAGCCCAGGTTCGTGCATGCGTTTGTACTTGTGGTCATTCATACGATGATTGGTGTCATTGGCTTTTTAACACATTCTGCGATATCTTTGTGCTTGATTTAGTTTAAACATTACCAAATTTGTACCATAAAAGAAAAGGCACAAAATAAATCCGAAAGTTATACTGTTTTTTGGGCAAAAGTTAAATTACCATCAACCATTCCATAGGTCTAGTGTATAGATAGCATTTTATCATACGAGCAGCATATGGCGATACTAACGTAAAATACCACAAAGAGCTTAAATTAAGGCAATCACGTGCCGTGAAACAGTCCTGTAAAAAATTTGTTATTCATTTTTACCTCCTTTTGCGTGCTTAAGAGTTTCAACCAATCCTTCCTGTATTCTTTACTTAACTCGTCACCCCATTTTCTTGGTTTCTTCTTACTTCAATTACTGCAAATCGAAATCTAATGGACGCATTTTGGAGTATTTCCAATACACTGTTTTCGGGTCTGTTACGTACACGACGAATTGGTTTCCTTCCGGATAAAACGCATAATACGTAAAGACGAAGCCTCTAAGGAGCTATGCAAGTATCTTCTCGGTTCGAGAAAAAACAGTAAGGCAGAAAGAAAAGGAAATGAGCAATTCTAAAATCTATTTTTGTATGACGGTACAGAAATGGATGTAGAAACACAATACGACAATTTATTTCTCAAGCGACACGCCATCGCAGCGTCCGAAAAATAAAGACGTTTTTAATATTTCTTTTCGATGGAACGAATAAAAACATTTTCGTATTATCATTAAGTACTAAAAAAAATTATTTAAAAAAATTATTAAAAATGGTAGCACCGGAGTCATTTTCGCGAGGCGTCTTGAACTAAAGAAGCTCTGCCATCTAAGCGTATTTTCGTACAAATTTGAATTAAACAAAGAAACACATAGGATTTTTTAAAGGCATTGACGTAATCGTTTTCGAGCAAAAAGAGGCCCCTATGGTAAAAAAGTGTTTACATTAACTTATTAATGTGTTTTGTAAGATATTGTAAAAAACTCGAACGCAAATTGTAGAAGTTTTTTCCCACGCCGTTTGCAAAAGTCTTACTTTCATAAAGCGCGTTTAAATTTTGGATACGTGTTTTATTTTCCATTGGTATGCAATCCCAAGACCATAAAACTGCCTTTTTAAGTTCAAAAACGTTGTACACTTTATGTTTTGCGAAATGGCAGAGAAAACCTTGGGGCAATATATGGTTCAATTAGTGTTTCACACCATAAATTTTGTGTTATTTTATTTCTTGGCACAATTTCTGAAAACTTTCGAGTCGCTCTGATCCCTTTAGTCACGAAGCTGTAATAAGGTATTTTTGTTTGCAATTGCTTTGAAATCAATATAAACTCTTTTGAAAGAAATCCATAGCCGATTAGAAGTCAACACGTAAGACGGATTTTCATCCTGCCGCGATGGGAATGGGATCAGTAAGTGCAAGGATGCCAACAGCGTAACTACTGATAGAGCCACTAATTTTGGTAAGGTCACCGCTGAAGGCTGAAGAAAATAACAATCCAGACGCATGAAAATATCAATGCGTCTCAGATAATTAAGTGACAACAGAGAATGAAGTGGTCATTGAAACTCGTGAATTGATTAGGGGGCCTTTTTGTTCTTAGAAGGTGGATGAAATGAACTTTATTTAAGAATACGCACCAACCGCGGATAGTGCTGTAGAGGAAATAGGAACATTCTAATCAGAACTTACAGAAATGGTAAAACTACATGATCTTAACAACGGGAGATTTAAATGCTAATGTTGGAAATGAATCTGTACCAGAAATTCATGACAATTTTGGTTTAGGATCAAGGAAATATGCTAAGGAAGGTTGAATCGCTTAATTCAATTATGCTAAAGCATGATTTGTAACATCTCTTTCCGACGTCCTCTTTACCAACATTCAAACACATATGGAAATCCCAAATACCATCCAAAATCAAACAGATTACATTCTAATAACTAGAAGGTTTGGAACATCTGTTAAAAAATCAGTAATTTCCCAAAAGCATCAATTAAAAAAACCCCCTCTTCTTGATAAATCAATGTCGAAAAACTGAAATACTGTGAAACAAGAACAGTCTAGCATCTGAAATAGACGATAGACTGAATGCAAACGATTGCAATGAATTCAGCGGACGGAAGAGCATTGCTGAAGTCCTGAGAGTGTAGCTGAGCATAAACTTGGCTTCAATCAAATGATAACTGATGAAACACTGGAACTTATGAATAAAAGGAGAAAACAGGGGAAATGAATAGCATCGAATACAACGAATAATACGAATAAATATAAGAAAAGCAAAGCGTAGATAGATAGAAAACCAGTGTTTGACAATAGAAAGGCTCAAATTATTACATGACAAGTTCAACTTACGCAAGAAACTAAACAAAACTTGTGGTCTGCAAAGAAAAACAACGCAAATTGTTTTGATAAACAACCGTAACAAAATAGTCACCGAGATAGAAGAAAAAAAGAGAGGTATGTGAAGATTATATTCGCCAATTATTCTCAGATGATACCATATCCGTAATTTCTGCAGATGACGATCAACAATTACGAAAAATGGAATAAGAAAAGCTATAAAAAATCAGAAACAGCGGAAGACCGCGCTAATGATGTTAGAACAAATAAAATTGCTATAAACGGAGGTGCTCGCCAAAAGTGGAATTTTGTCTTCAGGATCCGCAAACCATGGTTACGGTTGTAAATGATCAAAATAACAAGTTGGGGTTAAACCTATATATCAGCAAAACCAATTTTATGATCGTAAGTCAACCGAAAACTCCGTATACAAATACCACATGGGGAGAATATGAATTCCTACACTTAATAGCGGAAGGGCGTATCGAAGAGTGTACAGGCATGGGCAGGAAAGAAATGTCGTGGCTATGTAATAGACAAAATTGGACAGGTTTGAAAACCATAGGCCCGTAAATACAACAAGGAGCCGAATTAACTTAGTACACAATTAAGCGAAGCTCTAACTTCGTGGTAGAAATTTATTTGACGTAGCCGCTATTTTTGGAACCCTTACGAAAACGGACGAAATTTAAAGGAAAGAATTATTTGCAAGTAATGAACACTTTTTCATCTATTCTAGACGGTTCAAAGCAAATATTAAATCAATAAAAGAAAATTGATTTTTCGTAAAAATACGTAGACCTACGGTAGATTTAATATTAAGAATGGTATGTAACGCTTAATTATTATTTATAAATTTTTATCTTATGTATGTTTTGTTGTATATCGTGTTTTGTTGTTGTTCGAATTGACTTCTGCTAAAATTTGAAGAATTTTTAAGACAATATTTCCAAAGCTTGGGCATTGGCATTTTGCAGCTTAAGGATTTAAAGATTTGCAACAAAAACATCGAATTTATTATATATATGAGACAGAGAATATCGGAGTAAAAATTTTGACATATACATGACGTACACCTTCATCCCAATTGTAGTGTAAATAAGCAGAATTTTTGCATTTGAAATACCGATAAGAGTTATTTAGGAAAACATGATTTATTCGACAAGCTTCGCGTTTTGCTATATTTTTGTGAGTTTCTGAAGAAATAGGCTTATATTTTTTGCTGAAAGTGGAAGCGGACACACTAACAATAAATGCTAAACATTGCAACACGATAGTAATTAACTCCTTTCGACCGGAATGAACGGATTTGTATTTCGAAGGAATTTGGTTTTAATACTCTGTCCATGAAATTATTCAAGTTTTAAAAATATTATTGATAAACTTTTTAATTTTTTGCATGTTTACGCACCACGATGCTTATGGCGCAGAGGGTATTAAATTAGTGTCGACGTATGTAACACGCAGAAGGGGTTGAGGTAGACCCCCCTTTTACAATACCGATGGATTCAGAATCGTTATCTCAATTGATCTAAGCGTGTTTGTCTGTCTGAAGACTGGTTCATGTAAATTTGTGCTTAAGCTGCAGGTCGCAATTTTTGGGATATTTTGGTGAATGAATACACGCTATTGATAATTTAGGGAATAGAAAAAAAGAAGGCGACATGTGGTAAGGTTATATTAAGCATATGTGAGGCCTTGAACATTCATTTTACTTTATATCAATCGATTTGAAATCTATTTTTGAATTGATTTAAATGCATCCCTCCATCTGATGCATATTTATGTTCTCAACTTGCAGAGTGCAATTGTTGAGATATTTTGATTAAGTTTAACAAAACAATGTGTTTCGGACTAGGGACGAATTCTGTTGGAAATCGATTTAATTGTACTGCTTCGAAGACAACCCCAATGTAAAGATTTGTATTTGAGAATTCGGAATAATGAAAATATTTTCCATTTTTCATTTTCCGTCCACAAATATTGTTTTTGCACAATAAAGCAACATAATGAGGCATAGATTTACGTTTGCTTATAAATAAACATATGGTGACTTTATCGCGAGGACGAGAACTTTCCAATAATGCCCGACAAAGTTTTTTTGATCCCAAAATGTGTGATCATTCGGATACATAAAATCATATGGTTTGCAGTAAACAATTTTTGTGAGTACACTTTTTGATTGGAAACCCAAAAACATCATGCTAGGAACGTGCAAGCTACGTACTCAATCAACTTGTTCACCTAAACGTATCTCTTGCCAAGCATCGGTTATATTAACTGCCCACGGACCTCCTGGCTCATTAGTTTCCGGATCGATTATACATTCAGTCTTAAGACGTTTACGTTTTAGTAAAGCATTATCGCTGCGCTCCGTTATGATTTTGCGCGGTTTTTTATCTTTATCTGGCATTTCGATGTCCTCTAAGCAGTTCAATTCGTACGGTTGAGAAGTTTCGTTGGTATTGTCAAATACCAAACCCATAACATCGTTATCATTAAACCATAATCCAGAAAGAAAAGCACTGCGTATAATGTTTAAGGCATCGTATCTCCGTATATCAATTGGCATCGACCATGAAAATGATGACTTCTCGGCCAGTATAAGTAGCCTTTAAGTTATCCTCCTTCCTGCCGTCCTTCAAAATCAGATATCAAGACTTCGTAATCCGAATTCCGAGAAGACATTTTAAGATATATGTATTTAAAATTCAAAAGTTAACAATTATGAAATTTTTTTCCTACGTAGCGTAATTTTTTTTGCCTTGAACGTCAAGCGCTTGTAAAAACAGCTGAAAAAAACACTCCCTTTTCTTTGCAGAAACAAAAACAGATTTTTTTGTGAGCAACAACAAAATACATAGGCCCTCGTCGATTTTCTCTTCAATGCGAACTATAAATGTAAACATAACTAAGAATTTTTTAGTTTTCTATTATTCTTGTAGACTTTTAAAAAGTTATTAGAAGGAAACTGTTAAAACAATTCATTTCGTCGATTTGAGCCCTATATCAGATATAAAACCAATCGAAGTTTTTTATGCAAAATCAAACTTCAGACAGTTTTTAAAAGGTAACACGTCGGTCAAAAATTGTGCGAACAGGCACAGAGATGTAATCTGCAACAAAAAGCTTCTATAACTTTTTATTTTAGAAATTGCTAACAAAATTTCGGTCGTTCCGTTAACTTAACACTGACTTTTCCGTCGAAAGTAGAAGGTTAAGCGTGGTTTGCTGATTCAGACTAACTCGTGCGGCCGAGAAGCGTTTAGACCGAGCAACGTCCCAAAATTTCGAAGAGTGCTTTCGGTAGTCTAGAAGTGAAGTTGCAAACGATAGCTGACCGCAAAGTTGTCAGTAATTTGGACATGACAAAGCCATTTTCCAAACACATATCGGGTTTATTTATAGGCGGACAAAATCATGAGCGTGTTACTGATTCGAATCTATGGCACAATTGCATGAACTGAAGTTGGAATTATTGTTCCACTTAAGAGTGTTCGTAAGTAAAGAAAATTTGTATCAAACGATCTAATCACTGCGCAAAACGAAGCGCATTTTAAGTGTCCATAGAAATTGTTCTTGTTTAGCAAGTCTGCGTACGCGTTGTAGTCGCACTGTTCTGCTTTGTGCGAAAAAATTTTGAAATTTCTTTTTCTTATCTTATTGCTTTATGGTTTCATATGCGTTTAAAGAACAATTAATTACAAATTTTAAAAGTGTTTTAATTAATTGAATTATATTGTCGTACTATTGTCATGGTGGTATTTGTCGTGATATTCGTTTTGGTTTTTGCTATCAGCACTTTTTCTCTCCGAAATAAGTCTCCTTCTTATTTTTTTCTTTCTTTTATTAGGTGTTTACAGTTTTTTCTTTCGAAGTGCTGTTTATTTACTGTGTCTTTGGTAGTGCGACATTTACGTCTAATTTGAAAAATAATTATTGTGTGCGATACAAACCTTTTGTTTTTTTATGCAATCTCTCTCTCTTCTCCTTTCAATCTCTTTTCAGTTAGTTTTTGACATGGAGTGTTTTTTTATATCATGTCGAACAAAAACGGCCCCTGAAACTGAACGACCCGTGACCTGTCGGCTTTGCGAATGTTTTGTCATGGGAACTGTGCAGGACTGTAGATGCAGTCCTTGATCCTTCGAAGGGTTTACGTTGGTCATATCTGCACTGTAGGAAGCGAGATATTAACTTTTGTAAGCTGTTCACGGAGACAAGGGTTGGGTTTCCGATCCATCGATTTACGTGAGCGCGGCACCCTCTCCTACATAGTCTCCGCTTTCTGTGAGTTGACCGTTAATTAAAAGTTCCAAATAACTTTGGAAGCCGCTCCCGTTCTAGTTATGCTGAAGTGGAAACTGCTAGGGATGTCATTCAGGCTACTTTGTGTACATCCAAAAAATATTAATAAAAATAACAAATCCGCCTCTCCTCCTCACTGTTCGGAGGCGTCTGCTGGTTATCTTGGCGGACAAGTCGCATAATCTGCACGTGCAAGTGGTCACCTCCTCTATATTCTCGCCAACTCAAAACTCTCCACCTGCAAATCCTATTATTTCTAGTAGGAATGACGTCTGCTTGATGGCATTACCCCCCAGAAAGGCAATATTCGGGAGGATAACATAAAAAGTTATCTGGCTGCAAATGTCTCATCCGTAAATTTCAAGCGTGTAAGCATTTTCAAATTAGCTAAACCTTAACCTAGATCTATCTCGTCTTTTAAAGTACTGGTTCCGACTGAAAACAAGGAAAGTTTGTTAAACAAACCATTGTGCACAGTTGGATCCTTAATTAAGGGATTCATTCCTCGGGATCGACGCCGTAATACTAATTTAGTAACTCTTCCACCTTTAAAAAACTAAATGTTTCTTCAGGCCCAGTAAGTTTCGTTTACCGCAACGTTTAATATTTCAGTGAGCACGGACTCTTCATCTTTGGCCTTCACTGAAGCTTGGTTAAAGCTTGGTTTACATTCGTTGGAACTTCTTAACAATTCTTCCAATTTCTTTCTTCCACATTCCAGGTTTTCAGAAACGATCGATTGGATTGCACCGGTGGTGATGTCTTAATTGCCTTATCTGTTGCAGCCCCATCCTATTCAATTGAATTTCCTACTCCTCCCGATGTGAAAAATGCTCCTATATCTCCCCAAATGCGGATAACTCTATTTAGAATAATAATCATTGGTGATGTGGCCGAAAAGTCTAAATCTACTGATATAGTCATAGCGTTGGGGGACTTCAATTTGCCACAAGTCACTTGGTGTTATAGCGATAATTCTGCCTGTATGGTCCCCCCTTCAACATCTAATAGAGAACACAATACACACAATATACTTCAATAGTGATTGTAATGGCAAAATGCTAGAACTTTTCTTTTCCAACTTCCCGGAGATAGTTGTCAATCGCTGCCCACCTTTTAGTTTACACGAGAATTTTTATCATCCACCAATTTGTATTTCCTTTTACTACACGTGTGATGGTTCGTTGAACTCGAATTTCTTTACTGAATACTTCTGACGACATTTTTCAACGGCTAATTCTGATTCAACTGTGAACTATCCGTAACCGATATCTAGCGCGGTTTTGATTCCGCGGTCATTTCACAAAATGACGTTTTAGACCGTTTAAGGTCTCTAAAATATACTTCTGCGCCTGGACCTGATGGGACTCCATCGTGTATCCTTAAAACATGCTCTGTCGAGCTATGTGGTGTTATTTCAATGATTTTTAATCAGCCCTTGAAATAAGGTGTTTTCCCTTTGCGTAGAAAGAGTAGTTTCCTTATTCCAATTCACAAGTGCGGAAATAGACATCACGTTGAGAACTACAGGGGAATTGTTGCTCAGCATCTAGCTCTTGCTATTAAATCTTATATTTCTCTATTTCAGCATGGCTTTCGGAAAGGAAGATCTACTGTCACAAATCTCTTAGAGTTTACTTGTCGTGTTTTCATGGCTTTTTCTAGTGGCTCTTGGATGGACGCGGTATATATTGATTTTAGCAAAGCGTTTGACTTAGTTAACCATAACTTATTGATCTTCAAATTCCAAATCTGCATAACAGATCATTCCGGGTTCTGTTTAACTGCATTTCCCGTGACATCTGACGTCCCTCAAGGCATCCACTATTTAACCACTCTTTTATTTAATTTATGCATTAAGGATCTCCCCTCGACGATTAAATCCAGCCATATCCGTATTTACGTTGACGATGTTAAAGTGTTTTCCTTCTCCTACGAATCGCAGTCGTATCAGCTTCAAATTGACTTAAATAATTTGGTTATATAGTGCTTGCCAAAATTTATGAAATTAAATCTAACAAAATCCAGTAGGCTTTTTTTCTTAAGAAGGAAGTCATTCAATACTGAGTATTTCATTGATTCACATAAGTTGAAAAACTTAGATTCGTTCATCGATTTGTAGGTTGTATTTGACTGAAGATAACGTTTTAATTTGCACATTGAGCTCCCTTTAAGTAAAGCTAGGTCCGCGCTGGGTTTCATTAAGAGGTCGCCCAAAGAGCTGAAGAATTCCTACGTTAGAAAAAAGCTATACAAGTGCTTATACAAATGCTAAAGCTATACCAATACTTGAGTATGCGTCAGTTTTGTGGTCTCCTTCCTATAGGTGTTGTGTAGATTGAAATCAATCGTTGCTGTTTGCCTTCAGGAACTCGGTTTCGGATCCGCTTGCCTCTTTGCCTCCTTATGAAAATAGGTTGCATCTCTTGTTCTTGCCGTCACTTGAGAAACGTAGATTTATTGTTGGCGTCTCCTTCTTAATTAAGTTAATTATTGGTACTATCGATTCGTTCACATCACCTGGTGAAACAAGCTTTAATGTCCCTAACCGCTTCTCTAGGCACTTTATGTTCGTTAAGCTGAGTCAATTTAAATATAACTATATGCTGTTTAACCCGTTTAGAGTTGTTTGCAGAAACCCAAATGATGTCCATCACTTAATCTCAATATGGGATTCTTTTAAATCTATCAACTTTGCTTAATAGGCGCGATATACCTATGTCGAATTGGAACTAACTTTTAATCTTAATATTTGTTTATGATTCGAAAATTAATTGGTGTTGATTACTGTATCGGTTGCCAAGCTTTTGCATGTGTGCGATGGCTTAAGTGTTCACTTGCAATATGGTTCTCCACTGGTGGCGGGTATGCCTCTGTGCTAGTTGCGTGCTTGCTTTATTTCTTTTTTTTTTCTCCTTATTTACTTATACGTGAATTATTATTTAATTTTTATTATTATCATTATCTTTTTGTCGTTTCTTCTTACATACTTTGTAGTAGCTTCTAATTCTAATTAGTATAAGATTTACTTCTAAGATTCAATTGAATTCGACTGTTAATTGGTTTTAGTTGAATTTCATGTGTAAGTAGTTAAAATAAATAAATAAATAAATAAATAAATAAAAAAAAAGAACGATCGAAATTCTACAGAAACGTAGGACGTGTCATTTTTATGCAGTTATTGATGAAAACAGCCAAATTTTGCAAAAAAACCAAAGCTTTTTACTGCTTATTAACCGATGCATTATTGAGGGTTAAAGAGTTAAATGAAAACAAATCTGCTCCTGAAAGTAGCAAGCAGGTGTGAAGTCAAAAGCCTGAAAATATTTTCAATGAGTGCTGATGCTAAATATGCCTTAGTTTTAAATCTTATTCTTAACCCCCATTAACAATTACGGTCGACAGTTTACGTTTCTAATCGAATATCGGATCCATGTGTGATTGGAAAACTTCTGAACTTCGTCATGTAATACTTTCTCTCACAATTGTAATATTAGTGCATGTGTGTTAAGTCCATAAACATGCATTTTAGTTGGTTTATATATAGAAGACACCAGCTAAAGCAATATATTCTGACATTTATGATAATTTGCGCACTGGTAGGTAAGCTTGCAAGTGTTTACATTTTATTTTTTGCATGTTTACTTATTTTTGCGTATCGACATGTGTGTATAAATTTGACCGCATGTACGTGTTAACAAATATTTAAAGGGTGTTGCTAGAAATCCAGCAAAACACTTGTAACTGTTTGTAAAGGCTACTGAACGAGATTGCCTGATACGTTTGCGTGTATGCAAGCATATATATATATATATATATATGTATATATATATATATCTATAAATATGTAGACATATACGTAGCCATATATGTAGAGTCTACATGTCATATATATATATATATATATATATATATATGTATATATATTTATGTCTATGTATGTCTACAACGGATGTTATTCTAAGCTCAATCTACAAACTTTTTATATCTGATGTCGACAAATAAACAAATGTATATGATTCTGTTTTATTTAAAAAGTGGTTAAACCTTAAATTTTGTATGTAAAAACAATATTGATGTTACTCCTTCTGTAACTTGTATGAAATATGCCACAAATTTTAATACCACACATGCTTTCGTTGTAATAATATGTGAATATAAAGGGATATTTAAAGAGATTACATTATATAAGCCATCGCTACAAGAGGACAATTTTCAATTTTTCTAATCTTGATTTTAAACGATCCATCAACTTTACTAAGCGACTTGTACAGTCATTGATTGTATGGAAATCTTTCAATGATTTTGGTTAAACTATTGTCAGTGTAAGAAGATTGTATCGAAAAACGTCCATCCTAGTCAAGTGCTAATGAATGAGTTTCAAATCAGTATTAATGAATGTGTGAGTCATTAAGTGTCGAAGTGTTACAGTTAATGGGGTTTCATTAGCTTAATGAATTGCTGTTTTTGTTTCTTCATATGAGGAATCTCTTAATAGGAAATTTATCGGAGAAATTCGAAGTAAGTTTTGAAGTAAAAGTTGAAGTGAAATTTGAAGTTGCACTATGTCTAAAGAAAGTTTATTCCTTTACAATTAAGATATCGCCGACTAAATTGAATGCAGTTAAAATTAACATATCTGAGAATTTCCAGTATGCGGTATAATGGAAAAGAAATCTTAGAACCATTTGTGTACGCGACATCTGAAAGCACTTAAGATAGACCCACTATTTATTATATCGGCCGATTCAAAATCATTTTCTGAATTGACCTGCTTTTGTTTGTCCGTCATTCGATCCGACGCTTGCTCATACATTCTTATGTCCAACGTACAGGTAGAGATATTTCGACGAAATTTAGCACACTGACGTGTTTTGGCTTAAGAACGAGCCGGCAATAGATTGGCTCAGAAAACTTTGTCGACTTGTCCCCGTTTAATGCTTTATTTTGAAAAGTCGTTACACGAAAAGAATTGCAATATCGCTGGGTAATAGCACATTTCCATTCTAAATTAATGTTAAAAATTTGGAATAAATGCAACAATCTTCTGAACTTTTTCCCATCCAACTGTTCCCACGAATATCGAATATGGTAAAAAGGTCTAATTTTCAATATGTAGTAAGTCGATTTAAAAAAAATGTTGAGCTCTTTGTAATATACTTTGAAAAAACTGTTTAACAAATATGGAAATATTTTATAGCAACTGTGTTTATGAAAGTCGGTAGGAATATTGACCACACGTACAGTTCCATAAAAAATGTGGGTTCGTAGCCCACACCTAGGTACGGATGTATAAGAGGTGGGTATACAACCGGTTTCTTGTTTTCCAAACATATTCTTCTACCGCGCTCAACGCAGCATGTTCGTTGAAGCCGCCCTAACCGGCAGGGCTCTCTGCTATATAATCAATTGAATGTTTTTCTTTCGAAAAGTTTTTACGCAACATATACGTCAGTGCCGTACATATACAATTTGGGTAAACTTAATCCTATATTAGAAGAGCGCAAATTTCATCAAAATACTGTAAATATTCTCTTCCTTCTTATTTGCTTTTGTTATTTATAATAAAAAACGGAAAGTGAAATTCATTATTGTAAGTTAGATACTAAAATAATTTTCCTTGTAACACTGTCAAGGTTTCCAAAAGTTGAGAATACAAAGGACCAAATGTAAAAACAAAAAAATGGAACATAAAAACAACAGCACCGTTGATAGGATAATTGGAATATCCTTATTGTAGACGAGCTATTAAAGAAATGGAAAAACAGAAACGAAACATAAAAAAAATTGTAGAGAGATTTGTATTGGACGAATATCATAATGCCCCCTCGAGTACTCATATAAAATGATTGACAAAGTAGCTCAGTGAAGCTCATAAAAAGTATTTTATATGTGATTACGTCCCGCAGTCGAGTAAGACACGACACACACTCTTCAAGCACGCGAAAGATACATACATCGCAACTTATATGATCAAAGTTTATTATGTGCGTCAGATTGTTTGTGTGCTTTTGCTCACCAATAATATATAAAAAACGCACGAAATTTTTACGCTCACCGCTGACAATGACAGGCAACAACAGAAACAACAACCGTAACAAGGCATATGGGAGGATGAAAACGATTATAATGATGAGGATAATGGCGGCATAGTCATAAACAATACAATCAATGTGTATATATAAAATGCACACATGTACAAATGATTCTGCACGATAAACTTATTATTAACATCATGAGCCTGACTAAACAATGTGGACACACATAATCAGTGCCATCGAACGTGTAGCATCTTTTTTATCTACGAACAATACGATTATACGCATTCTTCTAACTAAAAATGTAACTTTGTTTTTTACACTAAATAAGTATGTATATATGAGTGTGTGCGTACTTATGTGTGTACGTGTATGAATGTAGCACATAAGAAAACGTTGAAGGAAGGAAAGTGGAATAGGAGTTCCACTGCCTGAGACTGAACGAAGGGGGACTATAATGCAATAACGAAGAAAAAGAAAGAAGGAAAAGTACCTTTGAAATACTTAAAGTTCTTTTCTAGGGTTATTTACGGGTACGACCGCAACACTTAGTAGGCCGTTTGTTTAGGTCACTTGTCTATTGCAATCAATCGCTGACTAATAAACTCATCCACATACGCACACAAAAGTAATTTTCGTTACATTTCATTAAATACCTTGAATTCAAAACATTGCCGGGCAAACGTTGTTAGCATTCAATCCAATCAACTGCTCTATATAAAAAGAAAATATACTAATTTTGTTGTTGTCGGTGTGACACAAAGTTGCTTAAGTTAATCGCGGTGACACTTATTTTATATAGACATAGTGAACGATAAAGAAGAAGTCTTTTACGAGGCGGTGAGATTTGATATGAGGATACAATGCCAAGCGCTTTAATCTGTGTTTGGTTGCGATTTGGTAGAGTATTTTTTTTTCAAAATAGTTTTAACTTTGAAAATGCTTGCATGTGCTCAACATTCGCTGCGAAGTGAAAATAGTTTTTTTCTTTGTGTTGTCTGCCTCCTTTCTCCCTCACTCCACGCCTATATATTGACCGGCTATCTATCTAATCAGTGGCTGCTACATGTTTTTGCTGGTATACAATTTATGTTATGGCTGCTTTTTTGGTTTCATTTTTGCAGGGGGTCCACATTGTTGATTTTATTCCAAAATTTTTCTACGATTTTTGTTTTTTTATTATGTTTGCTCACATAAGTTTTCTTCGTAATTCACTTGCAGTTACTTATTGTTGGTGTCTCACGGAAAATGTTGTCACATTTAATTTTGACAATTGCTGAATATCAAAAGTATTTTACTCAAGAAGGTGTAATGAAAGGAGACGTATACGAACTTTCCGAGCTAATTTTTCTTTACTAAGGACGTTCACATAAGCTTTTTGGTGTGAATAATTATACATTGGCTAACCTTGACTAGTTCTAAATGATAATTGTTTTCCTTTAAGAGCCCTATACACCAGCTCGATGTTTATTATGAGCGCTGCTAGTTTATATGCGGATTTGTGTTTACTGTAGACTACGAGTAAATAAAAGGATGTGTATTGTGCATTAGTAGAACATCAGAATTATGTATGCACATAAAATGGGTACAACGTCTGCTCATATTCTCTTCGAGTGAAATAAAGCCTTGCATGTGCATACCGTACAACCTCAGTATTCTCAGCAACCCCATGTCGCGAAAAGTTGACGGTTAATAAGAAGAAATTTCATCTCATCTTGTAAAAATTTGTTATGTTTCTTTAACTCGGTTCCCCCCCTGACAATGGCTTAATCCAATATCTCAAGAGCGAATGCATTTCATCTAATATATTTTCACTCTTTATTGTCTTCAACTGGGGCAAAGGATCCCTTGAAATCACCTTTGCTTAAGGACCATATCTAAACGCAACAAAATGGTCATGGAAATAATTAAATAGTGCCACAAAATATTGCAAGTGGTTTATCTTTTTCTCTTAAAATTAGCTAAGGCTGTTATTTTGTGTTCGTTTCATTTCAGTCGCATTTCGTCATGCAAGGAAACAAAGAACACAGGTACAATAAAAGTAATATGCCTTTCAGCACCCGCTTTTGAGCTCTTGAGTGGACGTTTTAACTGAACGCTTTGAACATCGGTCTTTGTAATTCTGTACATAAGTTGTGCAAAGCGCCGAGAAAATCTTTGAATGCCAAGACACTTTTAAATTACAACGCCACTACAAAAAAATGACAACACCGGAGCCTCCCGCAAGGCATGTGGAATTTACGAAGCCAACCGTCAACTAATATAACTAATATAACTGGGAAGCCCAATAAAGAAAACTTAATCAGTATGTCATAGACAGTTAAAGAAATTTCAAAAATTATAAAATATTTTTATGTTTGTCGAATAAACCGTTCAAATTCCGGTCCAACAAAAATGAATCATTTACTAATTAATAGCGTTTAAATTGATTGAATCAAAAATTTTGTAAGTGAGTACTTCTCGTTTGAATATTATTTTAAAGATATGCTGGCGTGCCTAATAAAGCAACATCAACCGCACAATGCTCTTATGTTAATCAGGCTTCCAGTGTGACATTCATGAAACGCATTCTTCGGCAATGTTCACAATGTTTACAACCAGAATCCGCATTATAGCCGAGTAGATAAGGTCCGCGACCACCAAGTCAGTGTTCGCGTGTTCGTAGAGCATACCTGCGTCTGCTTTGTAAGTAACGGCATAGCAGTTACCGATTGGGCACGCACTAGGCTGCCATCTATCTATCCTATCTCTTTCTCTTGCGCCACTTTTTTCTAACCGTCACCGTGTTACAAAAAAAGAGGAGAGATTGATCAAATATGAAAAAAAAAGAACGGCAATTTTGTAAAGGAAAATAGTGCTTCACGTATTCACACTCGTCCACCGCTACGAAATCGTCATCAACCATTAGATAAGATTCTTGCGAAAAAATGCGAGGATTAACCGATTAATTTCACAGATTCATATTTTGTGCTAAATTTGCATATTCGATAAATTTGTCAACTGAAATATTGCAGTGGTTTTTCATGCTGATTATTGAAGTAAAGTGATTTGCATGAATCGATCTTCTAAGAAAAAACCTTTTCACTTGTCATGTAAAAGCCAGGCAAATGGGGAAATATCGAAAAATTCACTTAAATCAACCACTCATTGATTCATTCAGTTATGATGTAAAATAAGTCTCTTAAATATCATGAAAATTAGAAATATGATAATACATGCGATTCTACTTCGAAAGGCGAATTCACGTCAAATTTATTACGACAAATATGCATTGTTTAATTAAGGATTTGGTTCGAAAACGAGTTTAATCTTTCCAGAGTTCCTTGTATAAAGCTCCTTGTTCAAATAATATAATCGAATGTGCCTCAGATGTGCAGTGAAACAAGTCACTACATTTATGCCCTGCGTCCCTTGTTGTAAAGAGTATATTAAGTTTGTGCGGACTTACGTAACACGCAGAACGACTTAAGATAAACCCACCTTTGATTCAGAATGATTCGAGTAACCAATCGCTCTTTGTACCGTTGTTCCGTTTCATATCGGCGCTTTCTGCCTGAAAAGTGGTTATGATATTGATTAAATAATGGGGTACATTTTTTCCTGAAGGGCGGCTATGATGCAGTGCGAATTTGCTGATTTGAACGCATTTTTAAAGTCAAATGTTATAACTGGACAGTATTCTTTCTTGTCTCCGGACCAACGTTTTTTCCTTTATATCTTCTTTGCAGTATTGCATCTACTGCGCTTCTCCTTCCCTTGAAACCGAATTTGTAATCCGCCAGTTCTTTTAAACTTTTCAGCGACTCTTCTACACGGTTACGAATTAATTTCTCACACACTTTGGCTCTTGTGTCCAGTATGCTTTTGGTTCATGTGGCAGCTTATATGGCTTTGACGGTAACACGAGCGTTTGTTGTTTCCATTTATTCGGGAATATTTGTTCACCCAAGCAAATATATTCACAAGCATAGCGCGTCTTGTCAAAATGGCCTGTTTTATAGCGTACTTGGGAATACCATCGTGGCACGGAGCTTTCTTGTATTTAATTTGTTTTGAGATAGCGACAATTTATTCAGCCGAGGTGAATCTAACGTTTTCCCTTACCTCTGTCAATGTCAAGTAAGCAAACTTGCTTTTCCGTGGGAACAAGGTGTCGAGTATTTCCTCAAGAGACGTTGGACACGTTGGTTGGCTTAGATGTTTAAGCTTCTAATGTGCATGTTAGGCCCCATCGGTTCTCTTTAGGTTTTTCTTGCTGACCATAATCACGTTTTTAACTTGGCTTCGCGTCTCTTTATACTCCGCCTGATGTCTGTCCACGTTAATTTTTGATTCAAACTGCAGGTCGCAAATTTTTAAAACATAATAGTGAAATTTGGTACACTGACGTATTTTCACCCAAAGAAGAACTTTATTAAAAATTATTTGGGACGGTCCACTTTTCCGACCCCTCCCCCATATAACGCTCTAATTTGAAAAGTCGTTATACAGAAAAATTGCAATTTTCAAAATTTCTCGACAAAAGTGGCTGAGTAATAGCATTTCGAAGTTCTGTGTTGAAAACTTTGGACTGGCTGAGAACCCCCTCTCATATAACCAAAACTGAAGTTCATATGACAAAAAGGTTTATTTTTTATGCTTCATAATGAAAATCAGATCATAATAGTATTTGAGGACAAAAAAAAAATATACAAAATTTGGACCATCTCCACCTATTTTTTGCATCCAACTCTATATAGCGATTTTCTCAAAAAATTGATAGAGCAGAAAAGTCGAAATTGGAATACGTTACTATGAAAACTAACCCATAACAGTAAATTAATATTAAAACGAGAACATTATAGTCGGGCAACGCAGACTATTACATACCGTACACCACTTAACTTAGTACAGTTAATCGCTCGTTTTGGTAATAATACTCCAAAAAGTACGCGTTATTTTCACGCAAAACCATACTTGCCTTGAAAGCCCACCCAAAATAGACTTATGTGATCCAAATTCAGTACCGTTAAATCTTTTCCTGAAACGGTGCTATGCATTAATTTCCATCACAAAATATTAAAAATGAAGCTCTTTTCCGAAGGACTTACTACTCATGCGATATCTTACATGGAATGGGGCTAAGATATAGGATCATGTGGTTGATATTAGGTTCACTTAATTTTTTTATTTAATTAGTTTTATGAACAAAGTTTCATAATAAAAAAATTAACAATTATGCCTTTTTGGCACATAAGTGTTTACGCTTCATGAGAATCCTTTTATTTGATGGTATCCAAAAAATGGACCAACGTGGTGCAAATTCGATAAGATAGATTTCTTTGTTAATTTACTATTTTGAGCTAATTTTCACAATGAAATATTGGAAATTGGACCTTTTTACCTTTTACCTTTATTTGAGAGGGGACTCAAAAAATTGCCACAGCTGTTCGAAAGTTTTCACACCAATTTGGAATGCCGAAATCCTATTACTTAGACACTGTTGCCGATTAATTTTAAAAATTGCAATTTGTCCATATGGCGACTTTGCGTTCGTTCTCGGGTCAAAACACGTCAGTGTACCACATTTCATCGCAATATCTCAAAAATTGGTATGTGCAGCTCGAACACAAATTTGCATGGACAGAGAGCAGACGGACAAACAGATGGGCGCACACACAGGCTTAACTCGATTTAGGAAATGTTTCTAAATCGACCGGTATAATAAAAGATGGGTCTACGTTAAGCCCTTTTGGACGTTAAATGCGTTCGCTCCAACTTAATATACCCTGTACCACAAGTGGTGTAGGGTATAATTTATTCTACAAAATTTGGACCACATATGCCTATTTTTGTTTCCTATTTTATGGAGGAATTTCAGGACAGAAAGGTTTAAGTTCTAATGCGTTGTGACGAAAATTGACCCATAAAAGTAAAAATTAAGTGGACTAAATTTTGAACACGTACCTCAATTTTTGAACCCCTGGGGTACAACTATTCGTACGGAAAACAAGCAAAGCGGTCTAGTTTTTAACATTCATTCATTTCATTTTAATGGTAAAGTCATTTAAAAACAGGTTATAATATTTATGTTCACTGGCAAAATTGAGAATTGTGTTAGATAACGTGGTGAAGGGTATTTAAAAGTGAGCCTAGCCCGACTATAACGTTTCCACTTGTTTTTTTCTAATTATCTATGGACTTCACATGAGCCATAATGCAGCGCTTTGAAAGAATATTCTTCCATATCCGTCATGATCCCGTCGATAGGCAGACCATTTTAAACTAACGTACGAGAGTTAGAATGACAAAACGAAGGCTGAAGACAATGGAGTGTGTAAATGATGCGTTTAGTAGCATTAAAATTATAAGAAAGCACTTTAAAGTAGAGAGAAAATGTCTTATTGAGCGGTTTATCAATGGTAATTTTGATGGCAAACGTCATCCTTGCGCTTTTGAGCTCTTCATCTTCAGGTCTCGAAAAAAGAATTACTTTAATTATTAAGTGAAAAACTCATTACAAGTTTGTTCCATTGCCCAAAAAACTCGTCCAATGGAAATAACATTCCTTACCATCCTTATAACTACTACTAATATAGCTGTTGCAATGGAATGCTAGAACCAAAGACTGCTCGAGAAACTTTTACATCAAAATTATGCAATTTTTTAAGCCAGCATGGGGTAGTAGTTTTACTCAAAATTTTGATATTTTTGCACTTCATTTTGCTTGTCTGGTGTTTCGGCATTATATTGTCACTTTATACATATTTTGAAAGGCAGTCCATCGCCTCATGGCGATGTCCAAAAGATGAATAAATGTTGCCTTTTTGGTGGGTAGCCCGAATTTATAAAACTGCTCACTGTTAAATAGAGTACAAAAATACAGTTTCGTAAGTTTAAAAAATGAAGACTGCTTTATATTTTATGTTTGTCAGAAGTCTGGAATACGATCCATTGCTTATTCTTTTTCCATGACTTTTTTTCCTTCCGATACGAAACTCTAGCCGAGATGATTTATCAAGAAATGTAAATAAATAACAAAAGAAGAAGATGTTTGCTTACTACCAAGCAAACGGGATAAAATAGCTTTGATATTCCATGCCATAGCAATGATATTCCGTGTATAATAATCTGGTAAGTCGTTATGAGATTTTGATATAACCGGAGTGCCATCATGTGCCGGATGTGATCATGATGTAATGCTCGGGTGACAACCAAGCACACGCACACGTCCGCAAACAATTAAAATTTGAAATAATCTCAGAATTCTTTGAACGTTTTAGGTGCATTCATCAAAGGTCGACAATATATAGCTCGTAAATATCCATAAGTAATTCAATTTGAATGTTTGGTAGTGTTCTCTAAAGTTTGTGCAAAGCGAGTGCAACTTCTTCGCTAGTTGTAAAAAAACAACATATGAGGAATTGATCGCGTTAGATGGAAAGAAACGAAACAGTAAACTTTACATACCAATGCATGTATTGCATATATGTGTGTTTCTTCTACTTTTTTTTGCACCGTTCGTATTAATATTTACGTAGAAATTCTACACTTCCTGCTGAACGTTATGCACATATGTGGACCTGCATATATACATACATACATACATATATATATATATATATATATATATATCTAATTATATATATAAATATATATATATATATATATATATATATATATATATCTATCTGTGTATATTGGGACACGCAACAGTGTGTTTGGTTTTATTGTCGCATTTGCTACATGCTTTGTAATTTATTATATAAGATTAGAGCAAGGAAAAGTGCGCTGCATTTACCCCTATAGATAGCTTTAAAATGGCACAACTGCTTCTATCAAAGCGTAGTACATTGCGCGAAAAAGATTAAATACGTAGAAAAATGATATATTCTTTCGAAAACAAAAGTTTTTAAAGACAAGCTAAGATTCCAAAAAAATCCGCTATTCCACATAACACCACTTTGATCAAGCCAACAATGCTTCGCACACTGGTAAAGAGTTAATCGTATTTACAATGAACATGCGATATGAAATCGCTGCGGAATGAAGTATCGAAAAGTGGGCCAGTGTACCAAATCTCATAAAAATGTTTAAAAAACAAGTGAGGATACTATTATAGGGCAGGTTCGATTATTAGATATCCTACACCACTTTGCTTAGTACAGCTATTCACTCGCTTTGGTTATAAAAATTCCTTTGGTAACAAATTACACATTGTTTTCATGTATGAATATAGTTTTCAAAAAATCCCGCATATTAGAGCATTACCGAAGCTTCACATGGCGTGATCTAAATTTATCAAACTTAATTTACTTCCGAAAATTTTTATTATTTTGCGGTTTCTGCCATAAAAAACTAGAAAATAGACCCCCTCTTCATATAAGGGCGTTCTTTTCATGATAGGATCTAAAAAATATACCTATGTGATCCAAATTTCCTTCCGTTAATTTTTACGTTAAACTGATGCCATGCGCTAGTTTTCACCATAAAATATTAAAAAGTAAACCTTCTTCTGAAGGGGTTACTATTCATGATAAATCGTATATGGAGTGGGTTCCAAGAAATAGACCCTTATGGTTCAAATTCAGTCCACTTAATTTTTATGTCAAACTGTTACCATGAACTAATTTTCATCATAAAACATTGATTAGGCCTTTTTGGGCTACAAGGGTTTACATTTCCTGAGATAAGGTTCATTTGTTTTTCAATTTACTATTATGAAATAATTATCTCCATGAAATATTGAAAATTACACCTCCAATGTTCGGGCTTTCATGAAAAGTGTACTTTTACGCGAGAGAGGACCCAATCAAACCAAATTTTTCATACCAGTCCAAATACTATTACAGAGCGAGTTTTGCCGAGAAATTTTGAAAATTGCACTTATTTTCCCTATAACGTGTACCACATTTCATCAAAATGTCTCAAAAATTGCAACCTGTAGCTTGTGTTCAGTTTACATAAACGAACATCAGACCGACAGGCAGACAGATGCCCAGACAAGTTTAAAAGATGGGTCCATCTTTAACTTTTCTGGTTGTCATATATGTGCGCACAAACTTAAAATACCTGTATGGCACGTGGTGTACATGGGCTATAATAAGGCTGTCAATAAATTGCATACATTCACAATTAGCGTGAATGACGTAGCCCATACCCCTCCTCCAGGTTTGTATATGTATATAACTTGTACGTATATATATAGCTCACACGTTATATATATATATGTATATATCTATATGTGATTAAACCGATCCGCTCAATTCCGCCTAACACCAAAGATAAATAAACAGTTTTAAAATCTATAAGTCATATTTCCATAAGAATTTCCAATTCCCAATAAGAATTTAGTTTTCGCCAATACTTAGGAAGAGTTCTTAAACACAGAATTATAGTTACATGGTATGGCAGAGCTTTACCTTTGACTTTTCGTCCTCATGGTATCACCCAGAAAAAACCACTTGCCTGCTGAAAAAAAAATAAATTAAATTTATGACGCGAAAGAGATTCTTCTTTGATGATGTTTAGAAGAAACAAACATGACAAATTGCAACACGTCTCTGTAGGATTCATTAGCACATGTCTCGCGTACACTGAATTACGCTTGGCTTTTGAGAAACTTGTTTGTAAATAAACTTAATAGTGAAGATATTCGGAAACGCGAACAGAAATTACACAAATCTTAAAAAAAAAAAATCCATTTTTAATCCCTCATGAAGAAATCAGGTCGCATTATTTAACAGTTAAGACATTGTAAGAAACTATTTGTTTATTTGTGCGAGCGACCACCAAAGCGGATTGATGGATAGAAATGTTCAAAAGTTAAATAAATTGAAATATGATAGCAGGCATCGATATTTTCGAAGAAATTCAACGAAATATTTATTATTTCAATATTCGGAAATGGTTAAAAAGAAACCCATATATATATATATAGTGAAGTGTATAAGAAAATGCGCTCTGCTCTTGTTTTTGTTTTTGTTTTGAAATCAAATCATTTGTTTTATTACACTCCACACCGCCTGTAGTGCAGGATGTATTAAATTTTCTGCGGATGTGTGTAACACAAAGGAAGACTTAAGACAGAGCCACATTTTATTATACCGATCGATTTTGAATTTGGTTCTGAACTCGATTCAGAACCCTTTTCTGAACCGATTTAATCTGTTCGCCTAATGTCTGCCCATGTATTTTGTGTTCAACGGGCAAGTCCCAGTTTCCAAGATGCTCTGATGAAATTTCTTACACTGTTTTTTTTCGACCAATCCCCATATAAAAAAAATAACTTTCACAATTCCGTGATAAACTGGGGAAACTTTTTGACCACTTTCCATATAACCGTTCCTACGTTTTGAGTATCCTCCAATATGAGGGCTCTCATGAAGATTGTGCATTTACATAAAAATGATGGATAATTTGTGGTGCATTATTAAGAAAATAAGTATATGGCTGTATAAAGCGAAGTGGTGCAGGGTATCTAACGGTCGGCCTTGACCGGTTATAGAATTTTTATTTGCTTTTAATCTACAGAAAATAATTAGGAAAATTCGAAGTTTCACTACCTCCTGATACCATTACGTAAAGTATGTAAAAAACATTATTAATTATGGGAAAACCAGTTTAGCAATCGGAATGCTTGTTATACCAAACACTTCTCAAATGCTCACACGGAATATATGTAACAAGTTCTCGCGCAATGCTTTTTATAGTTCGTAGGTCTGGCTGACAAGATCAATTTTCAGATCTAACCTTCAACATCAAATTTATGTGATCGTGAGGGCTGCAGCAACAAACGGTAAATAGACCGGATTAACGGAGAGCCATACAAATGGAAATACAAACGGGTAGGCAATGTTAAATGAATTGAAAGTCTGCCGTTGACCAACAATATGTATAGCTTACGCTGTGCGTATGACGTGATGTTATATAATAAGGGTCGAACATATCGTGACGAATATCCCATATTTTGTGATTTAAGCTTTCATGAAAACTGATCGATTTTTCAAGACAAAAAATTTCAAAGAGAGCAAAAACCAAATACACAATTATGACACGTTACCTGTCTTATGCAGCTGGTGACGAAAAGATTGACAGTTAACAAGAATTTAGCGGAAGTAGGGACTAACACAAGGAAAGAAAAGTCACGAGGAGTTTAGTTAATGGTAAGTTGCTTAGAAAAGTGTATATAGCGGCATTTTTACAGATGGCAAGATTGATTAAGTCAAGAGAGTTAAGTAAGTTGTAGATAGACTTCCTAAGAATTGTAAATAAAACCTAGATTATCCTAAAAAACAAAAGTCACTGGTACGACCTTTATTTCAGAAGGAGATGAATAATTATGTGAAATTCACAAACGGATTTACGTTACAATATTATAGCACCATCTTACTTACATGGGAACAAAAATTGCGTTAATTTTTGAAGTTAATTCATAGTCGAATAAAAATAAATCGAGTAAAAATAATTGAGCAAAAATACATTTACTCGGAAAAAAAAACATTTGTAAGAAACACAAACTTTCCCTTTATGGCTCCTTTTAACCTTTTAAAAGTATCTATAGATCGCGACATCACGACCAAAAAGGAATAAAATCGCACCGATATGTTATCTTAACCTACCTCAACATAATAACTCCGTTGAGTCGACTTTATTCACTTATTTAGTGATCACCTATTGAAGAAAAAACATCGGTGTTCCTTTCCATCTGTACATGTTTTTCTTTATCAATTGGATGACATTAATTGCGGCAAAGCGGAGAAACGAAGAGTGCCAAGTCGTTTATATTATGAAAATATTTTTTATTAAATAAATAACTTCAGTGTTCGAAGATATGTAGACAAAAACATTATAAGATAAATGTCTATTTGTTACGAGTCGCTAATTACGGAAGGAAGTCGTTTGTTCGGGATTTATTTTTGCTTTTTTTTTCTTCTTATCTTTCTTAGGTTGTTTTGGCTTCCGTTCGAACTTCGGCATATATTTTTCGAACAATTGTCGTGTTATTCCGTACAGGTGCGGTGTAAGTATTATTGCTAGATAGACGAGCATATAGAGCATGCATAATAAGGCAGCCGCTATATAGCGCCTCAGAAGAAAGCACGCACTCCAAAAATAGATTATTATAACCATTAAGCCGAGATGAGCATGAATTCCAGTTAATAAGGCTTGCAAGTTGCAATCCCGACGGCAACGTAATAACACTAAGGGTATGGCGAGGATTATTTGTATGGCCAACGGTATCACAATGCTTGAAACCAGAAAAGTCTTCAGATCATCAAACCAATGGGCAACAATCATAAAGATAAGGACCGCCAACGGTATCAAACCATGAAAAATTACAGTACACCAGCAAACACCAAATAGTCGATAAAGTAAAGTGGCATTCGTTAGTGCGTAAAATCCTAAAACATATATATTGAACTCCGTTAGTAGTAAGTCTCCCAACATCAATAACACTGACACGAAATATAGCACCCATAACGTAATAAATAATGCATACTTGCCCATTCGTAGCTGTGTTAGAAACATAATTAGAAGTTATTTAGGAATAACGAAATCAAAACTCAACAGTTCTTAAAATTACCTTTTCGGAAAATAAGACAAAACTTCTAAATTTAACCAACTTCTCTGACTCGTATTCTGTAAGATTTTTTTAAAAGTTTTCTTTATGATAGAGAAATATAGAAAGTTTGACGTAATTTTTTTGGTAAAACTGTTTGAAATGTTTGTAATATAAATATTGAAAAGTTCAAATTTGGAAATAAGTAATTAATAAACACAATTCTGCCCACACTACTCTTCTGTGGCTAATCGTTCCAGCAAAAAGCACCAAAGAAGCGCACTGCTTTGCGTAATCTTAAGTGTACTCTTGTCAATTAACCAAGTTTTATCATAATTTAAGGTTAACTTCGTATGCTCTGGGCAGATATTTCAATAAAAATGAAGTTATCGAAGAATACGTTTTTTCATTTTGAAATATTGAACATATCTACACCTGACTTTTTGGCCTTAAGAATTAAGGGTTATAAGTAAAGGTTTCGAGAGTGAGGTCTACTGTTTCCGTGGAATTAGAAGCCAATTCAATTAATTATTTTTATTCTTTTTTTTATTTTTAATTCCTTTAGATTTATTAGTTTATTCATAATCTTACATTTACAACGTATTAACCCATACTAATCAAAATTGATGAATGCGAGTACTTTTTACAAAATTATTTGCAATTTTCATGAACAATTACCTATGATTACATTTAACGTATATACATATATACATTCAAGCACGCGTACATAATCGTACAAAGGTAAATACATACATGCATACGTATATACGTACCAACTTACATAAAAAAAGATGTAAATAATACTACATATACATATATATACATGTAAATATATGTATGTATATATATAAAATTATAAATATATATATTATATATATCTTTATATATATATTTATATATGTATTTATATATTTATATATATGTACATAAATATACATAAATATACATAAATATATATATGTATTACAAACAAAAAGAGAATTAATTAATGTAATTCAAATATTCGGCTAAAATTCATTTAATAATTGTCTTGCAAATGCTTCTCTTTCCTTTACTTACTTTATTTGCTTAGAAAATGAAATCAAGAAAACAGTTATGAATTGTAACAACATTATACGTCTGTAGACATTTCTAGAAGGGAAGCTATCGAACTATGATTTATGGTCACAAAAGTTTCATTATTACTCTAAAGACCATAGTGGTGAAAAATATTCGATTTCCAAAATTTTCTCATCTCTTCCATGAAGACATTACGAGCAATGCTGCGTGATCACTGCCGTCTATCCGTAATAAAGGAGGGGTTTCAAATTTTAAATTACATTTAAATAGGGCAGAGAACGTCTGTGTGGTGACGCTTCATATCAGATATATCAGCCGTTTGACATTAACAATTCTTCCAAATTAGTAGGAAAACGCAAAATTAAGTTATTCACATTCCTTTCAGGTTTGGATAATATAGGTTTTCGCTTTTACTTCAAACTGTTAGCAGTTCAGAGAGATCGATTATAGATGTGAGCAAAAATTGATAATAATACAATGATTTTTTTATTTCCATATAATTACAGCAAAGAGGGCCCACTTTTAAATTCCAGTCTCATTACTAGTTATTTTGATGATTGCACAGTTTTAGAGATTTGGGGTGTCGGGTTGAATCAAGAATGCATAGCAATGTACAGCATGGTACGGCGTGGTAATGTCTTGAATGATCTAATTCTTGGCAATTGATATGGAAATGGTTTTCTTTATTTTCCTTTCGTTTTTTTTAATTAAACGTAACACAACCTTTAACGTTTTTCTTATACTAAAATTAAATTTTATAGTAAAACATTTAATCGATAACTTTCATTACAACTGTATCTCAATGATCGACACGTTTGCTATGTTTAGGAACTGTTTCACATTAAATAAATGTAGAACTTTTCACCAGAAGCTAACACTGGCCTGTAAATTTCTTGGGTTTTTAAATAATCATTTGTAATGTACGATCGAAGGATTTGATTTTTCATTTTAAATATTATTCCCACATTAACCCAACGTACGTTAGATGAGAAAAACTTAGAGGAGTTATACATTCAGCTTGAACGAAAGCCTTTACGACTGAATCACTTCAAGTGATTGTAAAGCAAGCTGATGCGAATCGATTAATTGAAGAAGAGGAAAATCATTTATACGACAGACGCAATGACTCGGTGGAACGATAAGAGGCGGTCGTAGTTCAAGTGAAAGAAAACTCTCCCGAAACAAACATGTGATATGGGTTTATTGACTTCGATGAAATATATCAACAGATTTTCGGAAACCATTTCAAATCGCTTTGACACGCACCCCGTTCTCCCCCTTCTGACATTTCCGTTTCTTGTTCTAAGTTTGCCATACGTTTTGTCTTTCCGGAATTAAAATATTAAAATATTTGTTCACAGCACACGTGAATGACATCTATAGAAGAAAATAGCGCTCTGAGTTTATATAAATACTTGAAGGATTTCTTAGCGATTTTCGCTACGTAATTATGCGTAGCAAGGTTAGAACTTTGAAAAGCTCGTTGCAATAAGTTTTAAATAGTTGTGTTAAGAAGGATCGAAAACGTTTTAGTATTCTGTAGGGGCGACATGTGCGAAAAAGTGAGTGTTTTCTTAATTTAATCAGTTGAAAAATTCAATCGTCTATATTTAACCTGGTGACATTCATTATATATATATTTTTTTTAATCAACAAAATGTAAGGGGCAATGAATTATGCGATGATACTGCACGACAGACCTACTTACTGGCTAATTTTGTTGTTACGTTATATGCAAAACATGTCTTTTGTTATTATTATTATTGTTATTATTATTATTATTATTATTATTATTATTATTATTATTATTATTATTATTATTATTACTATTATTACACGTATTCGTATAGCCCGCTGCCGAAAAATAGATGGGTCGTGCTTGGCTTTCTTTATCTCCTAATGTGTACATAAAAGACCCCATGAAATGTATATATTATTAATCAGAAACATTCTGAAGTGACGTCACTCCGCTGGTCTATCCGCCGTAGGATAATTCTAAGAACTGAGCGAATTACACAATAATCCCTATTCGCGAGCTGTCATATAGCTGTTTACATATACCATTTTTTTCGGTGAAGTAGTGGGTATCCAAAGCTGACTTCATACGAAAAGTATCACATTTTTACTTAGTTTATAACCATTGTTTTTCTATACATTTTATTTTCCTGTACAGCTTAGGTTTCATTCTCACTTGTTTAGGAATAGTTTTCTATGTTCATTAATCAATTAACCGTTTCGTGTACACTATGTGAATGTGTGATTAATTTTATTGAATTAGATCCGATTTTCAGATAGAGCGTGATCTCATTTCATATGTTACACTAAAACTAATCAACAAATACAAAACAAAGTTTTTATATATTCTGTTTCAAATATTTCTTTTCTCTCGATTACAATTTCTTTTACAATATATTACAATATGTGTTTTTGACTGCACTTTGCTTTAAGAATATGTTCGTATCAGCGCTAATTTAATTTATTTTTATAACTTTTGTGTTTTACATTTTTATTATTCCGGCTTTCAACGGTCTCTTGTGATTAATATACACAAGTAAACGACGTGATGAATTTCATGTCAACAAAAGCGAAGCGCATTTGGACATGAATTGTACAGCGTTTAGCATACGCACAATTTCATTTATTAGTTTAACCATGCACACGGAGTATAGAAAACTGTGCACTTTTCATTTCACCTATTAACTTATGGTTTATTGTCATTGCTTTTTATAAATTAAATAAAAAAATAAATCAAAACAACCATATCGAAGTAAACAATAATTAACAAAAATAGAAGAAAAGCGATTGTATTATTCTCAAATCGATAAAACAAGTGATTTGTTAATTGGTTTCATATATGACTAGTATCGGCTGCGTTAAAAAAAAAAAAAAAACAACAAAAGACAGGCATCCACAACTTCTCATAACTGCTCTTGTTTTAGAAAAGGCCAAGCGTTTTTGCACATTGCTTGCCCGTACGCTTACTTACTTATCTGCCTCGGTTGTTTTTATGGTTAGGATCTACACCAAACGCATAAAATTTTAATCTAAATTATTCCTTCACTCTGGGAGCCTTCTTTTGATGTAAAAGCGTATGTATATGTGTGCCAAATTTAGTATATATATTTTCTTAGCTAATTTGGACGATCAAAATTTAGTAATAAACGTAAAGACAGGTTGCGATAGTATTTGTGTCGCTAAGCATTTTAATTCAGAATATGTTAGAAAGCAAGCGCTGGTTATCGAAGATTACTTCTGCGACACGTGCTGCTTTTATTGGATGTTATTTTATTAAGAAAATAGGATAGATTTGATAACTACCTATCTTCATTTGCATGTTGAATTATAATGCGCAACCTTTTTTTAAATTAAAGCGGATTCTTTGTATTGTACAAGAGTGAAAATGGAAAGGCTATCAAATCCCACTAAGCATTTCGAGCAAAAAAGATTCTTCTCCACATACTAATGGGTTCTTGACGAAGACGGAAGTTACTCTTTTTTGAAATGCAGGCAACAGTTCTGTTTGGAAATGGAATATGTTCGTTACATTTTCTTTTGTTATAATGAAATGCCAATTACATTAGATCTTCGCATTCATGTTTGTCCGCCATTTATTGGGATATATAAATAGCACGAGTGAGAGATAACGGATATGAAGTTGATTATTATCTCAATAGAGCTCGCGAATGCCTTGCGTGATTGGGACGTTAGGATCAACTTAACGCACTGTTGCGGAGTCTTTTTATGCTAAACATTCAATAGATTTTCAAAGTTATTGTCGTTTTGCAACTACGTGGACGAAGCATTTTGTTTTAGTATGCTTATGCCAGATTTTAACTTTCTGCCCTAATTCGTAAGGCTTCGTAGATTTAGTTAAATAATAAAAATAAAAAATAATAAGCTTCCGGAGGAATGGTCAGACGGACACGGGGGCGTGGATATAGAATCTCGCACCGATTAAGAATTCACGTACGTCGTGAAATATATTTTAGTAGCCCGCGTCAATAATCACGTATGCACGTATATGTATATTGAAGTATAAGCCTATATCGGATTTAAATTTTACAACCGAAATGGTTTAAATGGATTGGTTTTTTAAAGCATACTTATGACCGTTTAATGAAAAATCACTGCGAACCTACTCCACTAGTTTGTTATTAATATGTAAAAAAACATACATTTTTGCTCATGCTTACCTATTAAACTATTTTCTGACTATTTGTTAATTTAAATATTTCGTTGTCTTCGCTAATCTGTCACTACTTTTGATCAACACGCTGAGAGGCGCTGAACCAATTTGAATTGTGATGAATTCTAAATCCTATCATCATCGTTATCAGGCAGCTTAATAGACCGTAACAGAATCTGCGTTGAAGGTATTATTTTTGATACAAAAAAAAGGGCCAAAGGAACTTCCGAATTTTCAAGAAATCTTCGCATGGCAAGTGAACATTTTGCGCAGCTCTACTAAAGCACTTCAACTATATAACAATTCCTTAAGTGAGAAAAACTAACAAAAAAACTAATCAATTGTCGGATTCCTAGTATTTGTGTGTCAAATATTGGGCGAACCAAACTTCTTTAAGGTGTATGTATATATATAAATGTGTGTATAGAAATATACATATTTACACACCCATATATATATATATATATATGTGTATATATGTATATATGTATACTGGATGTCATTTTCCAACAAAGAAAGTCGACTCAAGTCAAAAGGAGTCCTGACATTTGCCTTGAGATGTGCCCTAACATCTTTTTGCCTGTTTCCTAATTAGCAATCTTTTCGTCTTTTTGCTTTGATGTTTTATTTTCTATTTAGATATTGGTTTTGATGCAAACGTGTTTTTAAGTATGTGTTTCAAAAACTTATTTCATACAAAATCTTAAAAGAAAAAATAAACTTAAAAATAAATACAAAATGCTCAAGAAATAAAAATTTGTGAACTTAAATGTTGTGTCTACCTCTGTATATATATCCCATAATCCTAAAGCTCTTAATTTACTGTGGCTGATTGCTGCTGCTGCTGTTGTTGCACTAAATGCTGATGATAGCGTGTGGACGACCATTGAGAGCTATGAGACGAAGATGACTGATGGTGAAGATGATGATGATGATGATGATGATGCGAATGTGGATGATGGCTCGCATTCGCCGCCGCTGCAGCTGCAGCGGCCATTACATGATGACCTGCGCCGGCTACTGCTAATTGACGTCAGAGGTAAAATTCTGGTGAAGTATGAGTTTCACTTTGAAGATGCTGCTGTCCGTTCAAAGTTATGGCGGTGCTTACATTGCTGCCACCACCAGCACTACTGCCCGTACTACCGCCGCTGGTTAACGAATTGCCTGAACCGGAGCCGACCCCGGTGCGGATTTGCAAACGCTGTTTGAGCTGGTCACGCTCCTGACAGACACGTGAATATTCAACTTTTAGCCGGTGCAAATCTTGATTTAGTTGGCGATTGGTTTTTTCTAGCTCATGGCGCTGCTGCAAGCGTTTAGAACGGCAATTCTGAGCATAGCCTCGATTTTTTAATGTTCTTCTTTTCTGTTTAAGCCGCACTACTTCTTCTCGCGGGCATCCATGTAGGCGTTTGTTTAACTCCCTTACCGTAAGAGTGGTCAATAGTTCATCATTAATGCAGTCCTCCAGACTATTGCTCGAATTACTGTACTGTCCGGATATGGTGCGTGGGGAATTGCTCGAAGAGCGTGTTGAACTCACGGACATGGGTCGGTTGTTTTGGTGATTATTACCGTCTGAATTTGCGTTATTGATGTGGTGTGCGTTTCCATTAGTGGTAGGGTTGTGCATGATGCCACTATGGTGATAAGAAGACGCATGGTGCATATTAATCGGTGCTAAGTGCTCCAAGGTTTGAAAATGATGATGATGGTGCGACTGTATTAAGTGGCCATGATGATGATGGTGGTGATGGTTTGCTGCTGTAACTGATTGCATATATTCCCGATGACGTTCCCATTCTTCTTCTTGGCTACTCCCAGTTAGCGGTCGTAAATCTAACGGCTGAGGATCGGAGCGCATAGAATTGGGAAGCCACATCATTTCTTGTGTAAGCCCGGCACTGGCTGTGGGTGCTCTTGGATGTGCAGAATAATGACTTGCTACCATGCCCGCATAGCTTTGGCCACAAGTGCTATCCGTCGGAGATCCAATAACAGGAGGTGTTTCCGGAGGAGTCGAAGGTACACCCCCAGGTAATGAGGGATTAACCAATATTGCTTGACCGGCCATCGGACCGTGTGTATACAGTTCTGGTGGTGGAGATAATGGTTGTAAGCGTCGTTCATCCATATGTGTCCAGCTCGCAGAAAATGTTCGCATTTTGATAAGAGGCTCACCGGCAGTTTCTTCTTCGTCAGGTGCAATGGCGTTCGTTTCAGTTGTCCACGTAATTTTTGCACTCGGTGGACTATGATCTTCACGTTTTACTCCAACAGTGGTAGAGGATCCATCTTCCAGGTGGTCGAGAACAAATTCTTGCACATATTGATCAGCGAGGTTCGGGTCTTCCATTTTCATTGATTATGTGCAAAGGTGGATTTTCGAGATTAAAATATAAACTCCAAATATAATCTAAGCACGATTCGCTGCTTATAAACACGTTTTATTTTCTGACTTACTTGTTCTACACGTGAACACCGCATAAATCGTGATAAAAGCATTCAAAATTTTTTTGAAATTTTTACAATTGAATTTGTAAATAAAACGTCGATTTTTTATGGATTAGGACCATGTATGATTGAATTTTATTCTATACTAAAACACTTCTTTTTGCGTTAACGAATTTTTTTTTTTAATTATTTTATATAAAAATTTTCTCTTAATAAATCACAAATTGTAAGCCCTTAGCGTTTTATTTCTTTTTTAAGAAATACATTTTTTACTTCGTTTTGGGCGCATTAAACAATATCTTCAAATATGGTAACCGGCTGTAAAGAGTAAATGGCAACGACTAAAGTGAAAAAAGCGTGTCCGTCTGGCAGCCACAGAATGGCCGAGTTAAGCACTTTTTGCAGGTATATATTGGTCGAATAGCTAAACTTCGCGTATCGTCGTGAATTGCCATGCACTTCGTTGTCTGCGCCTTCGTCTGATAATAACACATACTCTTTCACACACCTTCTTTTAGGTCACATTGGAATTCTTAGCTAGTCTGGCAGTCTACTGTTATGTGCAACCTGTGCCACTAACACCAATGTACATCATATTTACAATATGAGTTCTTTCGCTTTTACCAACGTTTAAATGCCTGCGTGCATTTGTTAACATCCGTTTTGTTAATGTTCTCAAGAAACAATGGATCACCACCCTTCCTCGATTTGTTTTGGTGTTATTTTCTCCAGCTTTTTTTCTCTGCGAACATTGTGATGGCTACATGCTTATATTCAATTCAATTTTTATTGAAAAAGGGTTTCTCATCTCTGTCAATGCATACGAGCAAATGTGTGAGTGACAAAAGAGCAGTAATGTTTGCTCTTAAAAGCTTTCGAATAACTGCACTGTGTGACGTACTATAAAAAATAGCAAAATATAAGTTTTCGAAATTCTCTACGAGACTATTTATATCAATCCCCTAAGTCAATGATTCAATTATCGGCAATTTCGAAAGATACTGTTGTTGTGCTATTTTTGTTTACGGCGAATTTTCCGTCAAAAAATTAAGCCAGAGTTAAAAATAAGCCGACGCTTGCATAATTCGGTCAGTACTTGCAACATATTATCTGTGAGCTGAAACTTAGAACAAAATGATTGCGGGCAAAAGCTCACATTTTATACCTATCAAGTAGTTTTTCAATCTTCAATATTAGATCTAAACAGAGCACATCTTATTTTATGAAGTGATTATTTAGCAGCTGTCAACTACGACTATTATAAACTGCATTTAAAAATAATTACTTTTCAGAAATAATTTATCATGCCCACCATTCAAGAATGGGGGTATATTCATTTATCATAATCTTTTCAAGACTCCAAAAGGAATTTTCAGGGACTCTACAAAGTGTACATATTCTTGGTCAGCGCTAAATTCTGAGTCGGCTTAGCTATGTCTGTCCTTGGGTGGTTTTGTCTGGGTACTGCGTGTTGTTGACACTCTCCTCATTGCAAAAATGAAGACATCGACTCCAATTTAGTGTAATCATGAGAAACTCTTTCACGTAGATCGGCATTGAAAATGGTTTATATGCGCCGTGGTATGAAGCCTGTCTTCAAGACTAATTTATTCACATTTCACTAGCGTGAAGTTAGCCCACTGTATATGGCCCACATTTTTGTATGTGCTAAAAGGTGGGCTATCTTCACAATTGATTCGCCCCTCGGCTAAGGTAAATAACAAAATGATGAGAAACACTAAACAAACATAAATAAAACAAGAAATCACACAGAAATGTTAAAAAAATGTAAAAAAAAATTTTTTTTTTATCGTTTACCATATAGTGCGTGTATATTCTTGACAAAAAGTTACAATACACAGTGTGTTTATAAAAAATTTTAACGAATTTTCCCTAGTGCAGATTTTTGAAATGTTTTAAAAGACGCCAAAACCTAGTGGAAAAGCTTAATGTCGTTATCATGGCCTCGGCCATTCACTGCCAAACTCGCTCCAAACATCAAATAATTAATAAGTAGTTCTCTTAAACCGGAGACTCTAGAAAATAATAGAGCAAGCATATAACGACTTTTAAACATGGGTTTTGAGATTCGAATTTCCAGATTTATTTCAATTTGTTTCATAAATTTATAAATGATGAGGGATTGCAAAATTTACAAGTTACATTAATTTATTTATATTACATTCATTTCGCTTACGACACTCAATCGAATATAATTAAAAGTAAAAAAAACATTTAATTGCGCTACAAACGAACAAACATAATTTTGCTCGATTTGGCAATTTTTTTTTCAAAGTTTTTAAATATTAAAATTAAGTAAGTACCCAAAAATATATACTTTGCCCAAAAATAAAAACGTTATGTATGTAAGATGGAACGTTTCATTAGCAACATTTTTGCAACATTTTGTATTTAGTGTCTTGTGTACTTCGTTTAGAAATAGAGTTTCGTAGTGCCCAATGCAGTTAGTTAGGAGGTTTTATGCAACAATATTTATTTTAAATGTAGGTTTCGCTTCGAAATTTTGGGTTTCGCTTTGAAATTTTGGGCTTCGCTTCACATATGCATAATCATATGCTCGTAAATATATTTTCTTAGCTAAGCTTCATAATGCGACAAGAAAATCACAAAGTAAGCAAAAGACCTTATATATCCTTAATAGGGATTACAGTGTTACTAGATACAGGAAAAGACTTTATTTTAATACGAAGTTGTCTGTCTTCCTCCTAAGGTGCTTTGGAATAATCTCCATGAAGTAGGCGTAAGTAGGAGCCATGTAGTGTACAAAATTCAAACCGAAATATTGAATGCTTATTTTTGGAAATGCTAGTTGCAGTTCTTTTAAAAATGTTAGCGAAGACTACGCCGCCTGCCAAATCTGGGATACAGTACAAGCGTTCAGCAGCATCATTTGCGATGTGTGTTTTTAAGGTTACAAATACATCAGCGTACAACGGCTTGAGTAAAAATTTAATTTCATTTGAACTTCAGGAACGTTGTGAACGCACGCCATACCAAAAGGTCTGGGAGTAGGTAATGAAAATATAAATGCATACTCTGCAACAGTTACCTGGATATTGAAAGAAGGCACCGGCCATTTAGGGCGTATATTGTTTTCTTGATGGAAAGGAGCGCAGTTAGACGTGGAAAGTAAAAAATGGCGACTAAAAGCCCATTTTCTCAATGATTGCACTATGAGCAAAGAGATTTGTGTGCTTCCTAAATATCCTCATTTGAGTACAAACATTTTATGCGGCACCACCGTACTAAAGAAGGCATCGCCTGCGCCATCTCGACGTTTGTGTGTAATAGAAATTGGTGTAATAGAAATAAAGGGTCATTCTTGATGTAATAGAAATTGTTTGTGTGTATGCGCAATATACTAAAGACTATAGTTGGCGTTGCAGGTAATTGGTTTGTTAATTAGCATAAGAATTTTGTAGGACAGTAAAGGTAACTTTTGCAGGTGGCGCTACCAGGGCAGCTCTAACACGACATCAAGCTGTGCGTGGAAATCTATTTGAGGAGGGCATGTTTGTGGTGAGTTTGGCGGCGATGGACCGGATTCATGATAACGAAATTAGTTCTTTCTATAGGTTTCAGCATTTTTCACGACATACCAAAAATGTATAGATGCGTAATGTCTCTGAAAATTGTTATAACACGATTTGGACATTCTTTCAATGTTTGTGGTGTAATTTTGTATTAGATGTAGTAGCAATAAATTTGCTTTTTTGGTTCTGTGATAGCAATTAGAGGCTTAATTTGTTTTATATGCGCGCACTTACTAATATTATTTAATATTAATTCTTTTATTTATTTGTTTTTTATTTCGCGATAAATCGTAACTTAGCAAAGACATTTTTAGGGAAGACACGGACCTTAGAAATGTAGGTTATCTTGGTCGGCTATATTCACTTCAGTCACATTTTAATGCTTTGCATTTATGTTATGTATTGCGTTTTCGTATGTTCTCTTGATATTTTTAAATTTCGTAGTAAATGAAAGTTTTTGAACTACTGTATAAGTTCGAAATTTCTCTTATTGGCATTGCAAAAGAAAATAGAAATCCTAAGCTTTGCTCATTTCGTTCTTGCTATTTATTGTTATCGTTGTTGTTCTTTTTTTGCTTCAGTTGACTTCTCTCGCACGTCAGCCATACAAGTGTGGTGGTTTTTCGTATATAAGTACGTGTGCATGTGTGTGCGTAATATCCACACGACTGTTATTGTTGCTGTGTTGTATCAAACAAATACTCATTTTGTAAATGTAAATGAGAAAACGAGGCGTTCTTTAAATTAAACCTTGAAAGCATTCTACTTGACGTACATAATTTTTAGCAGCTCCGCCCATTTCGTGTTATTGTTGTTATTGTAGATTTTATTTACAATCCGTATTTTCATTCCAGCAATTCTGGAGTTACGATTGTCTTGTGATTGACTTAACGGCGGCCCGTTTGCGTGCAGTAATAGGTGTAGGCAATCAACACTCATCAAGAGCAACGATAGGGATTGTTTTGTACTCTACATTCTACATAGTTAGGCAAAAGCATCACATGTGCAAGTAGCTGTATTCGCAGTTTGCACTGTGCAACGGTTATTTTTAATCCATTTTTTGGTTGGATATTCCTGTGCGCACAATCCGCTGGAAAATTGCATCTAGTCGATGTATATGATTTATATTTCCTTAAGCATACTATTGGAATATTTATCTCCATATTCCCACGTAAATTCCTTAAGAAATTACTTTTGCATATATATTTAAATAGTTAATTATCGTCCCTTCATTATATTATCCTTTCACCTGGAACTTTGATTTATCGCCAGGCCAGATTCGAGGTTTGCGTCGTCCAGTTTAATATGTGGGAAAATACTTTTTCATTTCCTATTTTGCTAGGATGCAGCCAACCATTGAGTGCAGTATATGCATATACACTATAATACTATGTAGTATAATGGTCGTAACGAAAAATATATTGCATTGTTCGTTGTTCGTTATTCGTTGTGTTAGTCGACACAGGTGAAATGATTATACATAGTATTAAATACAGTGGTAAGAGCATCTACAAATACTGGCGTAACTTATACATACGGTTCGTTTAGTTCATATATTTCACTACATAGTAATATTAAATCAAATTTTAGTTGATGCAAACGCTTGTGTGTGTGTTTGTATGCAATTTATTTATGACCTCGATCAAGACAAAGAAGACATCACTTGAATTGCCCTAAACTCAACATCTACAAAGAAACGCTTGTGCAACATGTTTATGCTTCTTGGATATAAAATTACGAGCTGCACGTTTCCGACGCGGACTTCCTAGCGCTATAAATCTGATAGAAAAAATTAATGTATAGAATATGAAGGTAGGCGTTCAAAGTGTATTAGATTTTTTCAGACTTAAAAATCTCTGAACATAACTCTACGTACGTTTATAGAAAACTTCACATTCTGCTTATGCAGAATATCAAAGCACGCTTAACTCAAAAGAGAAATATATTTGCCATATAAATACAAACAAATTTGATATTTGTTATTGCATACAGCACACAGGGAGTATCTTGTATACAACAAAATGGAACATACTTGTCAACATGGAGTAAATTTCATATGCAAAACATATACATCATGACTGGCAGTAAGACAAAAAAATGAAACAACAAAAAAACGAAGCAAATTTACAATTGAACAGCACACCTAACGTAACGCAAGATATATTAATTTTGGATTAAAAAACTTCTGCGATTTATATGCAAAGTGAGGATTGTTAAGTTGTTTAGAGAGTAGCCGACTAAATGACAGACTGCGAAAGATCTTTATAAGGCCTCTCCGATGATGTGCAAAGTTACTAACTCTCTGGTAATATTTTCCAAGCTACTCAAAATAATTGTTTGATTTCGCAATTTTTATTTTACATTTTAATAATGAAGTGATTTTCTTGGTTGAAAGGATGAAATAAAAATAGTTATAAAAATAGTTAAGACTCATATCTCTACCGCACATCTCTACAGCACATTATAAGGGTATATTAAGTTTGTCCAGGTGTACTGTGACATTCAGGTACGCAGAATAAAAATGGACATGACCTTCATTGCACCAGTTTACTCACAAACGTGGTCTGAATATCCGCCCCTTTGAGGTCTGTCAATGTGTTCTTCTTCGAGTCACGTGGTAGCACAAGGCCTAAGGACTTATTTTTAAAAAGTCGCTATGTAAAAAAATTTTATATTTTGTATATAGCATTTTGACGCACTAAATGACTGGACAAAATATTGATGAAGTTGAGCTATTCCCCAGCCATAAGCAATAACAAAAATATAACCGTATAAATGGCAACAAGGTATAATTTGTGATATTTTACGATAAAAGTTTGTGCAAAATAAAATGTTGACCAACTGCAACCTACGTGCAAAGACTTCGTACGCTTCTACAAAATTTGAAGTCGATATCTTCATTTGCGCGACCAGAAAAGTGTCAACAATACACACCGCACAGACACACGGACCCACAGACGAATAGACATGGCTTAATCGATTCAGAATTTCATGCTGATCAAGAATATACTTATTTTATAGGTTCTCTGAAGCTTCCTTTTGGGTGTTGTAAACATTACGACAACATGAGTATGCCCCCTCTTTCAGTGGTGGGTATAATAAAAAAGGAAATCATACTTGAGATTATAAAAAATGAAAAAAAAAATGTATTGTTACCAGTGATTGTGAATGACGAACATTCACAATATACAAAGTATGTTATGAAAAAATTTTAAAGAATTTAGGCGTTTGTGATGTTTTAAAGGATTCCAAAACCTACCAGAAAAATCTAATTTCATTACTATATATCCAGGACTCATCGTCCATATGTACAATCTCAAATAGATACGTAGAACACTAAATTAATTGTATGATTGGTCTGCCTCCTTCCACTCATGATGTTTTGTTCTGATAGGCTCCAGCGTCCTCAAAAGTATATTATTTATATGGGGCGAGTATATTTGGGGCGATTTAAGTGGCGACAAAATATGGACGTAGTAATCAAATTAGGTTTTTCTGATAGGTTTCAGCATTTTTCGCGACATATCAAATATCTATAGTTGGGTAATGACTCTCAAAATTGTTATAACACGGTTACACTCTTACAGTGTTTGTACAATAAACTTGCTTTTTTGGTTTTGCGATCATAATTAAAGGCTTACCTTGTTTTATTTGTGCTTGCTATCTAATATTTTTTAAAATTATAATATTTTTATTATAATATTTTTAAAAATTTAATCCGTTTTCTTTTCGCGATAAATTGTAACTTAGTGAAGGCATTTTTAGCAAAGACAGACCCCTTGAAATATGTGGACTATCTTGGTGGGCCATCTTCGCTTCGATGATAAATTGTATTAGGCGAAATGGTGTGAGCTACTCAACAGTGACTTGATTTGCTGTAGCATTAAATACAAGATTTGCCTTATAGTAAAAGTGATTCTTAAACCCATTTTTATACACAAAAAAAACGTGCTTTTTTGTTAAATCAAATTTTTATTCACTAAACATAATCAAAAAGTTCCCAAAAAAAAAAAATATAGATGTACACACTTATTAATAGGTCGCAGCGTGCTTTGATTTGTCGCAATACAATTATAAGAAACGTTAAATTTCTTATCTCCTAGGGAGTCAATATAAATAAAACGTAAAAAGAAACGAATAAGCGAATAAATATATCGATATAATCATCATCTTAAAGAGGTTTTCGGCAATGGTAGGCTCAATCAGGAGATCGAATTCATTTTTATCCAGATTTTTTACACATCTCTCGAATTTTATGTTACATGAACCTACTTTATTTTTATACGCCACTGGACAAACGAGGACTGAGGTTGAGTTTTTTGTTAATATTTTGCATATTCGAGTAAATATCTATTTTCTTAAGCAATTGCGTATTTCTGGCCAATGCAATGGGAAAATTAATATGCCGTTAATCTATATCTTGTGGGTATAAAAATAAACAAACAGAACCCACATGTAAAACCAAATGGAGCATAAACGATATAATTCGATTGTGTTCAATTTAATTTTTACAAGCTTCAATTGAGACACAAAGTCGCATGAACACACATAACCACGCACACACATACATTATATATCTCTAGACTAGCTCACGTATTTTCTGTGATTTCTTTTTATGTGGCGTCTCGCCCCTTGCTTGCAGAGACGAAGCATTATCGCAGGAAATGTATGAAATTTCTTAAAGCTATTCCGTTACGAATAATCGGCAAAATTGAAGATTTTGTTTTGCTAAATCCCAAATACAATGGGTAGGGGCGAGGAAGAGGAAAGATGAAAGGAGAGGAAAAAAAATAGGCGTATGTATAGGTTAAACTGCCAAGTCTAAAATATTTTGTATAAATTGGATAAACCTTATCGTGAGATCTTCCCACATACAGTGTGACTTGCCGCACAGGTTTGCTTTACGGATGCGCTTTCTCTCCAGACATATGAGTGCGGGTAATAAGCACGAACCCTCTTCTATATGTCGCAGTTATTCAATGGATTCACTATCTTTCAATTTCGATGTGTCGAATCGATTTTCCATTAATTTCTTTTTCTTTTTTTTTTTTTGCTTTTCCTCGTCATTTTGCTGATTTTGTTTTTAAGCTAAAAACACTATCGTTTTTGTTTGTTTTCGTTTCTCTCGTATGAAAATTTCAAAATATTCTCCTCAGATTGTCTATGATACGTTAGTAGTTGAGTACGTGAAGAGCTGCACATATATAGATACATACGTTCACATATTTCTGCGTTTCTTCGCGGACTCGTCAACCGTACGCATGTTTTTCAAGAACGCACATTAACAATTTCAAGGACGCCGTTGTACTTAATTAACTATTAGTTAAATCCACGGATCTCTTATATTACATAAATATGGGGAAAGGCTAACTGTTCCGCTTATATCCCGGCACTCAATTTTATTATGACTTATTTGTGTTTTATTGTATGTTCATGTTAGTGTTGTTCTCGGGTTAAGTAAGCTGAAGAAATTTATTGGAACAAATTTCCGGTGGCCCTAAATTCTTTCATGCTGTTGATGTTTCTAAAACAAGTTCGTTTTGAAATTGAAAATCCTGTGGAGAGAGAAAATATTATGTTTTCCAAATGATTGCGCGATTAGCGGTGTTTAAGCATGTTTTCACCTTAAAATGCCGTTGATGAGAAACTCCAAATTGAAAAATCGGGGGACATTTCGAAGAAGTACCTTTCTTTTTTTCGTCACACTAATATGGAGGCCCATGGCGTGGGGAAAATAGTGTGAATAGTTTATTATGAATCTAAGTAGAACTAGATGGTTCGAGAGTATAACTGGAGGCTGTATCGATACGTATAATGTGTATATACAAGTGTAGCTCCATGTTACCCAAAGCGCCGCATTCACTTGTTCGACGGGGGAGCTTCGTGATGGCTTTGATTGTAGCGAAATCCCCTTGTCTCTTGTAGAAAAGTGAATTTCATACGTAGACAATTAAATAAATAAATTGTTAAAGAATATTCATCTCTTAATTATCTTATAGACATAATTGCCTTACGGTTTCAGCTTCGAGCTATTCTCTTCATCTAATAAGGCGTGTAAAGTTACAAATTTTTATCTTAAATTGTTAAAAAAAGAGATGGTTTGATTGTAAAGGGAACAAGCATAAATCGACTGCGGTTGACGTAAGCGAACTTCTAAAGTTGGATAGGAACGTGCGAAATATAAAACATTGTGCACGTTATGCTGCTAGAAGCAACAAGTTTTGTATAATTTTTTCTATAAGTCCACAAATGGCAGACCCTAGAACAGCCCTCCTATGTTTCCTCGAGAATTTTATGCTTAAAGGTGTTTCTATTACTGATCCTGTCAAAGACCGAATCGCACATATTACAGTTCACAGTTTTTGCAGAAAACGATAACAAAACGAACTAAAATTCTGGATTTCTTGGCAGAGGCATTGTCTTCTTTTGCATCGCGCTGAACCTTACATTTACTAAACCGATGATGGTGACGCCACGTTGACGAGTTCGCGTTGAGAAGTGCTTTTAAAAGCACATAAAGATTTCTTAAAAACATTTGTTAGCCCACTAGCGAAGTTGAAAACCAACTTGCAAGACATTGCCGTGCATTTACTTAAGAGTTTTGAGAGGATTTGCTTTAATGTTTTTAGGAGGAAATTTGACAACAGAAATAATGACTAATGAAGCAATCACTCTTGTTGCCGACAATAGCTAACATGCTAAGACACTTGAATCCTTTCTGGACTATTTCCTAATCCAATAGTATCCATATTTTATAGTTTTTCTGAAGCTCAACGTATTACGCCAAACTGCCTATGCATTCTAGCAAAATAGTTCATTATTTACTTCAACGTATGATGTCGTTATACAGGCGTGCCTTACAGTCAATTTTTCTTAAATGAATTGTGCTAACTGTCTCTCTTCTAAGACTATTATATACGTAAATATGAGTTAGAAAGTATGAAGTTTGGGTCGTTTGCCTGTAACCTTAGCGCTTGATATTATTTATGTTTATTGGGCCTCTCTTGAAATCTTTACACACATTTTTATTTTCGGTTTCGTGTGTTTTCGTCTTTCTTCCAAGAGTATTAATGTCTCATTTTAATTTTTATGTCTGCGATTGTGGTCTATCGTGTAAACAATTCAATGGAATGTAAGATTAGAAATCATATTCTGCTTATGAATTAAGTTTAATTCTTATAATTTTTATGCTCATTTTTCGGGTTTGAGTGTGTGTTGTCAATAATATCGACATGTGTGCATGCAAGCACTTGTACATAATAGACATTGTGTCCGTTGTAATTGAAATCTAGTTTTCATTTAGGTGGTGGAAGCATGGAGTTTTCATTTCTTGTTTCTTATTTTTTGGTGTTTTTTTTTACATAAATAAACGTTAAGTTAAATGGAAGGAAATGGTTGTATTCAGCTTTAGACGAATTTTTTTTATACACCCTACAGACATACGCAGGTAATGTACAAAACCATTTATTACCAGAAATATCCATTCGCTCGGTATATTTGTTTATTTTCTTGCTTGCTTGTTTATTTATTTATTTAAAAGCTTATTCACTTTAACTGTGCAAAATTTTAGTTACTACAAATGCGATATTTCTAAATAACAATAAAAAAACTATTGTAATATTAGTGAAATAATATTAACAAATTCAGCTCTTTAGAGGAGAGAGGTGGACGCATGGCCTTTCAGCTTTCGCTTTTTTCCCCTATAAAACAGTAGATTCGTCCCGCGTTATAGTCAGTCTGTGTTGCACCAGTCACCTAGATTATAAAAATAATTCATATCTCAAAGCGATCAACTTAGTGTCCATATATAAAATAACTTTCGTTAATAATTAGGCTTAAGACACTACATGACAGCAATTTTTACAACGGGTCGAATGAGTTTGATGAAAACCCACCAAGCATATCATGCTGCACATTAATTCAATTTTGATATCGCCTGCAGAAAGTTCCTAAGCACGGATTTTTCGGCGAGACTAGGCATCGTTGGACTATTTATTTTGCAAATCTGTAAATACCCTTGGGTTATATAATGTTATATTGTTGAAAGATCAAGGAAAAAAGTCGTGGCGTTTTTCCATACATGCTGTTCTACAACTTTATTAAGGCAGACGCTTTGCCAATTTTTTTGGAAAAACCGTAATTCCCTTACTGTACCATTTCTTTTATATTTTTGGGCAAAAAACTAAATCGTGTAATTTTATAATCACCTTTTGAAACCAACTTGGCACTACTAACGGAGTATTGTAAAGAAAAACACAAGTCGTAGTCAGAAGGAGCAATGTCAGCGGCGCTTTTGTTATCTCTCGATTCTGGATAACTTAAGGTCAATTGCGCGCTTTAACCGCATTAGCTGCTGATAATAGAGAGTGGAATAAATCATCCGGCGTGATCGCGCAATTCATGATGCATGACTTCCTTCCATCAGACCAAACGCAAAAAATTATCCGACATCAGTTCAAACTTTGTCACCGTTTGTGAACGCTAATCCAATCTAACCGATCATTTTCATACTTTATTTTCGTGTGTGACCTATTTTTATTTGCCCGATCAATGGTTAAGTCTGCGTCGATATCGTAAGATTAACTACATCGCTCTTCGTCGCACAGAGCTCATGACATCTTTAATATCGAAAGTTGCTAACCGAAAGCGAGCGCTTGCATGTTGCTTAATTTGTTGAAGCATCTGCATAGCAAAAGACTGTAAATCTTTATATCCTCTGTCGAGGCAATGTTGTTAAATGAAACAATTTTTTCAAAAATGTATTAAATTTTCTCGGAGTCAAAAAAGACTAAAACGTTTACTTTAACTATTTATGGATGTCATCTTTCACTTCCGCTCTAATATGATTTGATGGGGTTCAGGATTGTTTATTAGAAACAACCCTGTTAACATTTTCCACGCGTCAGCATAACATATATCTACGATTTACAAAGAAGATAGGTTCCTTAGAAAACCGTGTAAGTCGATATAATAGATTGTTATAAAACTCTACAAATCGGTGCGCATGTTTTTCATTCATGCCGCACATCGTCATTAATGGCTTAAAAATGTTCATGTCATTCCGCCTACATTATAAATATGTTCGTGTGCTTATAGATGTTTTAGCTCTTAATGTAATTATTATTATTATTATTATTATATAAATTTAGTCACAGAATAAATTCTAAGACTAAAATAAAATCTTAAAGCACTAGCATCTAATATTATTATTATTAAAAACTCTACCGCACTTGAGATTTGAACCCATGACCATTGAATTGTTAGTCGAGACTTTTGCCTACTCGGCCACATAGAATGTATAGTTTGTATGATTTTAAGTTCTTTCTTTGGTGGCATAACCAAGCCATAATACGAAGTAGAAAAGCCACAGTAGAGTTATGTTTTTAAAATTTACTTTCGAAAGGAGAGTATGGATAGTCGACATGAAGATCGTAAGATAGGAAAGTAAAGCAAAATTGATAGTTTGTTGGTCACAAATCGTACGCTTTTAGGATTTCAATACTTCTGCAACTCGATGCTCTTGTTGTAGATGAATTTTCAAAGCATCTTAATACTAACAAACTATTATTGATTCTATTCAATTGATCGGTTTTTGATATTTTCAAAGAACCTCTGAAGATACATGTTATAATAGTTGAAATGGCAGCTCCGCAACGTTTGAAAACTTAAGCTTGAAATTCAAATCGGGGAACGAAAACCCTTAAAGAAGGGCTGCTAAATATAAGTAAAATATTATATCAGCATCATGGCATTCGTATCATATTTTGGATAACACACGCGCGCAAACGAAAAATGTGTATTAGAGTTTGTCGACGAAAAAAAGATTCTTTTGATTTTTATTGTTTGTGCCTAAGGAAAACATTGTTGAGAGAATACATGCCTATATACCGAAACATTCCTACATTTAAGGGCAGTAAGGAAAAAAACAACAAACTTTTTTGTCACACAGAAGCGTAAACACATAAAATACTCGTATCTTGAGATCATAAATTACAGCATATGTTTCCTAAATCATAGTTTAACTGATTTCGGTGACACAACACCAACAAATTGTCCTGCTGTTTGTCTAAAGAACTCTCGCTTTTTTTGTCTTTCTGTTGACTGCTAGTCTGCTAGAAAGTTGACCCTTATTTACAAACTAACTTCCGTATTAAGTTTTTTAAGTGATTTCTTGTTAAGGCAAAGGCGAGGCAAAAGGAGAGACTGACTCCAGAGGAAATCCATAAATATTTTTGCAATAAATATTTTAATCTTGTCTTTCTAATCGCCAAATGGCGTTTTTTATTATGTTCGACATTTTACCGAAAGGCAATCAGAATCAATTTTTATTGTCATTGCCAATAATAAGATGTGTGTGCGAGTTTTTTCTCTCTATTTTCTTTTGCTCAACTGACCTTTTTTGTTGTTACATCGATACTGAAGGCCATTATGTGGTAGCGTCCATTTGGTTGTTGTCCACAAACGTATATATTAAAAACGATCTGCGTTGGCAAGCGCTTCCGTTATGAACGAACGCCACTGGTCAATAGGTAGAATAACCACGTAGACTACGTACGATATACGCACAGATGCAAAAGAGGAAGATTACGGCAATTCAATAAAAAAATTTGTAACGGTCTAAAAAACTTTCTCTTTTTTCATCACCGTTTCCTTTATTTTCCTTCTTTCATATGTTGATGTATATATATATATCCATATATAAATATATTGTATTTAGCCACAGCACGAAATAATACATAGTGAACATATTGGGACTTTCCAAAAATTTATAATATTAGACAGATTCGACCACCACACGTACTTTCTCACTTATTGCGGATTGGCATTCGTCTATGCGTGTGCATATATGTGCACGCAAGTGCACACACATACTTTGCATAGTGTGATAGTTATTTACGAGTTGTTGTTATGGTATTGACATCCCAAATAATACCTTGGGAGTGCATTTAATATGCTGTTGTTCAACGCATTCAATTATTGTAATTTAGTTTAAATAATAAACAATTGTGACATAGTGATGCAAAATTATATTTAGCTTAAAACGAATTTTTAATTCTCTACAATAGTATATGCAAAAGAAATCGTCACTTCAAGACGCACAGATCTACTTATCGTAAGAATAACTTTTGTAAATTTGCATAAAAAAACAAGCAAAATAATATTTAGTCGTGAACGAATCGTATACACGCATCGCCGTGACCCTAGAAAAAATTAAAACAAATAAATTTTCACCTTCTACAATATGGGGCGGGCGCGCAAATTTATATGGTGTATTTGTTGTACTTTGCAAGTAAGAAGCAAAAAACACAGGAAGCAAAAGTGCTCACAGTTTTCGTTACATAGAAGTTGGGGAATTTTCAAACTCTTTTATAAGTTTGTAGACGACAAGTTAATTTCTGCGGATGGGAGAATTTTTATCAGAGACAGGTCCTGCCCAGGCGGACCGATGGGCAGATAAACGTAAGGAATACTTAGGTGCATTTCGAATTTGAAACTGGCCAAGAATTTATACACGTTATGGGGTTTTTGAAGCCTGCTTCTGTGCGTTATGCAAACGTTTTGAAAAAAAAAATTAAATTTTGATATATCACAATGTTAAGTAGGTGTGGCCAATTTTTTCCATTTTTGTAGATGTACTACGGCATTGCCTATGGGATATAAATTCAAATCTTTGCAGATTTATATGTTGTAGTTCCTGAGTAATGTGCAAAAAAAGCACTTTTTAATCCTTTTGAAAAACAGATTTGGCCCATTTTTAATATAAAGAACTTCCAATGTCTCTGCCAAAATTGAAGTCGATAGCCTTATTTTTTGCGCCCAAGATTCAGAATTTGATGCTGATCAAGAATATGTAGAATTTCTGGGATCTCTAAATCTTGCTCGTGGATGTTGCAAGCGTTTCGACAAAGTCAATATAATCCTCATCGTTCGATGATGAGTATAATAAAAAGTTTTATTGATTTTGGGGTCTTTATATAGGGCGTTTATTATGAAAGTTGGACAGGTCGTTTTCTTGGAAAAAAGTAAGATCACGATAACTGTAGGTAAAACTTAATATGATGTTTTTATCTGTAAACAATTTATTGTCTAAAAATTGCAGGTTCAGTTCAAATATACCGAATAAAATTCACAGTTGATCTTGCGCCACGGTAAGCGTACGCGAAGGAAGTGCATACAGACTGTACACGGAACAGTGAAGCCAAGCTCATTTAGTAGAACCGAAGATTCTACTTCGGGGTTAAAAAGCTTAGCCACAAAACTCATAACAAGGACCAAATAGAAATCATTTGCGTTTTATTTATTGTTATTAAAAAAAGACTACTGCAGCTGAAATATTACCTCTTCAACCGACGACTACGATAATTCATTAATTTTAAAAGTGGGACAAGTCGATTTAGAACGTTATTTTTTTTAGCCTGCAGTACAAACTCTATTCGATAATAAACATGCATTATCTAATACCATAAAATACATGTTAAAGCGTATTACTGTTTAGCAATATTTTTAAATCTATTGAAATGCAAATCCTTAAAATCTCGGAATAAGAAAAATAGAGTTGTACCATTTTCCAAATAACCGTCACGTACATGAAAGTGCAAGTTATAAGTATAATAAAAGCAATAAACTTTCTCAAGTTTTTTTAAACGCAAAATGAAATCGTGGCAGTTTTTTCAGAGCAATCAATTTTTTGTCTTGGTCTCTCTTATTATAGCTTTGCGGGTCACAATTTTGCATCAGTAATAACGAGGCGAAAATTTTTTGGAGGTATAACTCAAAATCTAGTGAATCTTATTTTCACAAACTCTAGAGTAAGCTTCAATATCATGGTCTTTGAAGAAACTATTGTATATCAAATGCGCCTTCTGACCGTTTCTTGCAATACCGCAGAAGAGCTTTTAAATTCTTTGTCATCACCAATTGCTAAATAAATGCCTAATATACGAAGCAGAGTTAATCGATAGCACAAACACGTTCTACCATTAGAAAATAAAGCGAAAAGAAATCGCCAAGTGGAAGCCGTTTACCATATCAATTATATTGAACGATTGTATATAAGTCAGAATACATCCCACCCACACTAGGATTGTTACGTCGAAACAGCTACCGTAATTCATTACATGTGGTTTCCCACGCGTCATCACGTTTGCTATGATGATCTGTCATTATTTCTATGCTTAAATTCCAGAACATCAGCCATAAGTTTTGCTGGTGACTTACGCGATAGAAATTTTTATCAAGGCGACTTGAGCTTTGCTTTAGACGCAGTAAATTCTGTCAGCGATTTTGGTCTCAAATTAATTACAACCGTAAACAAATAACTGGTTAAGAATTCGCAATAAAAATAACCAGAGAACGTGAATTTTATGTTTTTATGAATTGTTAAGAAATAAACGACTTGCAAGAAAAAAACATTTTCATTAACTTTTTAGTGAAGTGCTGGCTGCTCGGATTTTGATTTCTCTCAAAAGTACGCTAAATATTAAATTAAAAAGTTATTTGAGTTCAGGCAAAGTGTATGGCAAACGTCTGCGAAAATGTCTTGGATGATTAAATCGTTAGGAATTTACATTTCCTCAGTTGAGTGCGAGTAAATGCAACAAATAATGTAACCTCATAGACGACAAAAATCTTGGGGCAGAAAGTCTCCTTCCACATCCATATATTAAGGACTCGATTATTCAGGTTTAAACGTCGTAAAGGCGTGAAATTTTTATATGATGATTGTACGATGTACAAACACATCTTAAAGAACTACAAAACTCGCTCAAAAAAACGATAATTATGTGTGTGAATATAAAAATAAATTTGACTCGTCGCTCACAAATCCTGAAATTGAAATTAAGTTATTATGGCAAACCATCGAGAAAAGATGTGATAAAATACCAAAAAGATATGAAGAGGGTTTATCCGAAGTTAAAAAGTTTAACAGAATGGATAAGCAGTTAAATCTGGTAGTGAACGAAGAAAGGAAACACGCTTGCGGAGGTAATAAAGAAGAGGTCAGCTGAAATCATGCCCATCATCCAAAACTACCGATTACGATAAAGTTAAAATAAAAACGAAGAAGTGAGAAGACGAAGAATGATTTTAACGATAATGTTGATGGCAAACATATAACGCTACGTATACACTCGGAAAATAATCGAGTGATTATCGTCGAGTATCCGAATGAAAAAGAACATGCTATCACAAAACTTACAATTGCTCGGAGAGTATGATATGATGCTCGGAAACTACGTATGCAAAATCTGTTGCTCAACGATAGTCACTTAAGAGTTGCATGACCTTATGAGATAACTAGAGAATGTGAGACTGTGACTTTTCAAAAATTGTTGCTCCTAGCACACTCAATGTCGCTTGGGAAAAATGAAGAGTGCATGATGGAGTGGAATGACTGTCATGTCTGGAATATAAGACGGTTCCGCCATTTAGCCGGAAATTGCAAAAACCAGGATATTTGTGCTAAATCTACTAAAATATTAAAATGGCAATCATCATCATTTTAATAAACTCGAGCAAGTGGAAAATGAATGAAATGTTTTTTAATGCTAATCTTATTTAAACGTAATCTAAAACTAAGCACTACTCATTCTACAAAACGTAAAACGTGTCCTGCGTGGGTAAAGAGATTACGCTTAACTAAGAAAAAATTGGAGGCTTCATGATGTTAACATTAAGACTGTCCTGAGGATCGCTAGTGATAGTTATAAGTGCTTTCAATTATATTATGGAAATCGTAAGATAGCACTGTTGGTAGTTAAGTCAATGAAGAATCAAAAATCAAATTTGTGTTTACTTCCAATAGTTCTGTCGAATACCTATCATTTAAAGTCTCTACTAGTAATTTGCAACGGCCGATTATGTGCATACGCAATTCCAATGGAAAATATAGCATTGTTGATTTTTTCCCGCGACCTGTGCCAATTTTCAATTTATTATGAAAATTTATTAATGTACCCGAGTGCAATGTCGACATTAATTTGAATAATTCACGTGCTAGAGCGAGTTTTACAGTACAGTGGACTAGAGCTAATCAACCTTTGGCTTGCCCGTTTTACTCCCAGCTGTAATGAATTTCTTTTAAACCTTTTATGTATTTCGGAAGCCCTTTTAAGTGTGCGCTCTGATATCCTCTTGTTTCTTATCTCAAATATTTCAAAACAGTACAGTGAATATGAATCCACAAGAAGATGTAATAATAATACTAGCTAATGTTAGGGACGATGTTGGAGTCTGCGATAAAGCCTACACAGTCTGAAAATACTGCAAAAATAGTAAACAATTTCTGTAAACACCGCAATAACTACAATGAAACGTACATTTTATGTTTCGGAATTATTCCAACAAGAGGCTGCGAGAAATTTCTGTTACAAAAAATCTGCCAAGCTACGAAATTAATGTGAATGATATGTTAAATAAACATTTTTTAAAACATAGCATTAAATACAGTTTTCATCATAACTCTCTAAACCGTGACCCACTGTACAGTCTTGATGACTACTTTGAATTTAAAGCTTGCGCATGGATGAGTAATGCTAGTCTATTCCATGGAGTCAAATGGTTTGGATATATCAATACTATAGTAACATTTTTAATATTACTTCCTTACACAGTCTCGTCGGTGGTCGATGTGTCACATTTACTACTTGGACTTATCCTGACAATTGAAAAATCGCTGGTTTTATACTTGTCAGCAAAGACAATAAAACCGCTATCTCTAAACCCTTTCTCCACATAAGAACTTTACGAACCTCATCTAAAGCGTTGGAATGGTTTAACTTAACATTAAAGCATACCAAGTGTCAACCAATTAAGCTATAAATTTGGAGCATAACGCCGCTTTATTAAGAGTCATCGAGAGTATTCGTTTTGCGTATGACAGAGAATAGTTTGCATTTTGACCACGATTAATTTTTCTAAAGCTTCTGGTACTGTGGACCGTTAGCTGGTATTAAAGAAACTTAATCTCTACTTTGGCTCCAAGCCCCCTACAGTCACGTTAATGGAGCCATAGCTTTAAAATAGGTATTAACATGTGAAGATTAATAACTCTTTGCTGACTTTCTGAAAAAATTTTTGGGTACCTCCAGGTTTAATATTTTGTTTAGTGGCTTTATTAGAGAGTTGGTAGCTTCGTGTTGTAATGCAAAAATTCGTCTTTATGCTGATGGTACTCAAACACGTTTTACATACCCGTTGGGGAAGATTTTATTGGACGAAAAAATTATGATCTTCGCAATATTGCCCATTGTTTACACGAAAATAACTTACAATTAATTGCATTGTGTGTACTCGCGCTTAATTTTAGGTAGTAATGACAAACACTGAAGTTGAATTTGTTTGTTTGTTGTTTGTAATCTCAAGCTGAATTCTAGATTAAATGTATGTGTTTAATGAAAATATGATCACATCAAATACAGCGGAGTCAGGATACATAATATTTTCAGAAAGGTACAGTTGTCACCTTCCTGTGTTCCTAGTGAGCATTAGTTCAAATGACTTAAATGTTTTATTACATCTCTTACATCTCGTAGTGCTAATGTATATCCTGAAGCTTCCAATAATAAGTTTCGACCAGCCGCAAGGATATGGCAATATGGAATACGATCATATATGTCAATTCTCATTGAGAATTTTCTACCTGGATTTGAATTAATCTTTGCCAGATGTCTTTCGCCATTTTGATAGGCTGGAAGAAGGAAATGGGTCTTTTAATAAAACGGAAACAGTAATTTTCAGAGACAGGGTCAAGATTCTTGCTATAACACATCAGAGTTCAGCAGCACATTATCGAGAGCACATGCCGGAATTCGCTTAGGATCTTCTAGGCCATGCTTTAATAATCTTAAAACTTGAAATGTTCCATCTTTTGATATAACTTTTGCATTGAAACAAAAAAAGAAAAGTGGGCAGCAAGCCAAACGAGATAAGAAAGAGAGACTACAAGCTACATAGCTGTATGTCCTCGTTCTCGAATTATTTTTTTGTGAACACGAACCGGTTTATTTAGTCACTTTAAAAGATCTTAATATTTTATAAGTTGAAAAGATCTTAGTATTTTATAAATTCCAAAACAAATGATTTTTTACGTAGGATAATAATGTATATTTCGATAAAACCGTTGCAATAAACAGAAGATTTTGGAAATGTTTTTGCCAAACAGTTGAATACATCAGCGAGAGCTAAATTTTTTATACGCGGTTACGTCCATAATGCTGACTATTTACTTGTGAACTGGCTTTCAACCAAAAATAACAATTTGGTTTGACTTATTCACAGAAAATGGATAGTTTAAAGTGAGCCTCATCTGAGAAGATACTTTTTAAAGGAAACGCATCAGCATTTTCAAATTAATTAAAGACAAAATAAGCGTATTTCCGAAGTTTAGTTTCAAGCAATTCTCGAATTTTAAAAATTTGAAAAAATCAAATATCCTTCCTCAAGTTTCTTCAAGTTGAACTTATTTATTGAGAACGTCTTGGAACTATCTTTAAGACCGCGACATTTCACATCTAAACGGGTAAGCTGAAATCATTATTTACATTCGCATGCATGTTTACGCATACGGTTTTCGCCAGGGTAATCCTGTACACTTGAATTTTAATGATATAAGCAAGGCTTCTCAATTCTTTGTCTTTCCAATATATATGCCGCAAATCCTTTCATTGCTTCCCATTTATACAGGTGGTGCAGCATATTTGTCACTAAATTTTCGGGGAGAGAAAAACATTTAATTTCGGTCTGCAAGCAGCAATTTTTCGTAAATGTTATTAGGACCACCCTTGGTCTCTGGTTGTAACCCACTATTTTCACTTTCGCTGTGACTACTATACGCACAATATTATCGCACATGACATTCTAAAGTATTGGTCCCTGCACTACAACTTAAGGTGCTTCTCCAACAATGACACGTTCCTTGCATCCTATGCCTTATACGTACAGAACTTTTCTGCCCCTAAAACAGCTGGTCACAAATACTTACTACGTAATCTGGTAGTCTGCGCCCTAGCATTGCAACGATGATATGTTGCGTCAACACAATCGAAGTTCCGTTGGATGAATTAAAAGCGTTCTTCGCATCCAATATCACCACAAGGTAGTATTGTGTATTTCCATTCTATAGCTACCGTATGTACGGCATTTACTACATTAATTGAATGCGACATATTCATTGTACATATAACGTATTCTTTTTATTGTTTGTCTGTATAACTCAGAAGGCAATTAAAACGTGAAATGCTTTATGCTTCATACAGATATTTACGCACTAATAAAAATTTGTTTCAATGATTGTTATTCACATTAACATTTTTCACTTAATCATTTTCACACCACTCTGGCTCGTGCGTCCGTTTATTCCTCCACTTTCAGCCTGTTATTGCACCAATCTCTTGCGATGCAATATTAAGGGTTGCTATGCCCATAAGGTATGACCTTTTTTGTCTTTTACGTACTAATCTGTTTGACCTGTCAGGATGTCAAATTTAAGAGTTGAAAGGGAAACACTTGTTATAACATGTAATATTTTACATTACACGCCCATCTAAGTGTTATTACACAGATAAAGTTAATTGACACTGAACTTAAAGTGAGATAAACCAAGCCAACATAAATGAACAAATTATTAGTATTGAAAACCTTTTCTGTGCTCCTCATTATAAGTACACTAATAATTCGCGGCACAAGCTAAAAGAAAAACATTTTGTACAAAATGCGACTTTATTGAGAGATGCAGTTAGCCCACTTCCTCTTCTCTAACATTTTGATGGTTTATGTTAAATCACACAAATTACGCGTCATTTTCGCCGAAGGCTTCATCATTTAGTCCAAATGTTTCTTTCTGGAGCATACTTTTGACATTTGCAAACACATAATAGTGGCTGCGGCCAGATCTGGAAAAGACTGTGCGCGGGTCAGCAATTCGAACGTCAAGTTACGCAACCTTGGCCGTCGACGGTGTCTTGGAAAACTGCTTTCTTATCTTAAAATTTTCGTGCACAATATACGTTTCCCATTGACGTTTTTAGGATGTCAGCTACGTCACTTTTCGTTTTTCGAGAATACTTTTTATAATACTTTTTAATATTCTCTGGTACTCACTGCGGTCAGCAGCGTCGATGTCCGTACGATCTCGTTTAAAATCAGCAAACCACTGACAATTTGTTAGTTTCGACGAAGAATCCAATCCTGAATTTCGACGATATGTTTTTTAATCAAAAGACAACGTTTAATCAATATACGAAACTGGGATATGTCCATGAATTTAGATATAACAAAAGCAACCTCACTAAAAAAATGGTTAAAATGACATGAAATTTGAATAGATTCACTGCAGGTTTGGTATTTCCCAAAAATAGTAGGATCATATTTCCACCAACGCTTGTTGGATTTAAACACTTTGCAAACCAATAACCCTTCAGTTTATGTTCTAACTTCATTGCATTGTCAAGTTTTTGTCGTAGTAAATTGAATTGAAATAAGTGACTTGTTGCGCTCTGTTACATTCAAGTCAATCAATTTCGACGATTCCTTCATTAGGACGATGTAGCGCCAACGATTATTTTTCTTATACGTTTGAAACTGAGAAAATCCAAATTTCTCATCCACTTATTTCAATTTCATCCAGGTTTAGGTATGAGTTTTAGGAAAAATATTTGTGTGTCATAATCTAATATAAAATTGCGTGTAATTTTCGATCTTCTTCTTTTAATCACTCTATTTAATTTTATAGTGATCTAAAATAGTTTGCTTTCAATCTACAGTGGGTGGGAAACGTCCCCTCTCCATTCTTTTTCTCTCCTCCTTTGTTTCATTTCGTCCTGATATATCCATTTATCAAAATCTATCCTAACCTAGGATCGATCAACAAATGTTAATTATTTAAGCTTTTTATCAACGTTTATAGTTGATCACGACGACTTTTTGTTATCAACTATCCAGTCGCTGCAACAAAAAAAAACGAAAGAGTTCTGTCGATGAATCAGCGAACAGGTAATTAAATAAACAAAGCATTGTTTTGAGAATTTATTTTGCTATATTACTGCGATAACGAAGACTAATTTGGTGGCTTATGCAGAAATTTTGGTAATCGGGATGAAGATATTTTATCGAAATCAACGACACACAAACACCTTGCTCGTTTCAAATCTCAAAATATCGACATTAAAGAACCAAAGAAGGCTCAAAACGTGGGCAAACACGATCCAAATTTAGCATAATTGATCTACCTGTTAAAAAAAATTCATAGACTAAGATCCGACGGACAGACGGATGGTCATGTTTAAAACGATATCGCCATGTTGCTAGAAATACGGTAAAATGTTGTATAAAATGATGGAAAATATTTTGATTAATGTATATTACGCCTATTTTGCTCAACAAATGCCTTTTTCAAGCGAAAAGACTATCGAAATTAACACAAACACGTAATATATAATAATTATCCTAAGTTATCCTAAATAAGTTTACATTGTAGAAGTTTACGGAACGTATAAACAAAAAGAAAGATAAATAATAATTTTATTATAAAAGAAGAGTCCAGTGAAGTCCGTCTACTCTCCTCAGTGGCAATGCTTAAATTGTCTTGCATAAGAAATTGGAACAACCACATTCCATCCTAGGTCATGTAAAGCGAATTATAAAAAAATTTGTTGTAAACTTGAGGCCGTGTTGTTGGCGTTTTGGGCCATACCACACCGAAGTGCTCCAAAATAGGTCTAACAAGTGGTGTAAACAGCTTTTACAAACGTACGGATCATCAAATTCGTACCACCAACGCTTCATAAATCCCAATCTGCAGCTTTATTAATACGGGTTTGAAAGTGCAAATTGAAGTCAAATTTGGGAATAAAAAGAAGAAGATAATTCAGTTAGGTCTGGCACTTGGCATCATCAAAGTGTTGAGACGGGATTAAATCAGTTAACAAGTAAGTCATTAATAAATGAATTAAAAAGTATCGGAACAAATGGATTTCTGGCGGGCCGCTAAATATAATGTATGGGGATGATATATAAGGATCGAACACAAGTTGTGTACGGCCAATAAGATATTATTTAAACCACGCAACTAGATTTGTAGGATATTCATATATAACAAGTGCTCCACACTATCAAAAGCCTTAGAAAAATCTGTGCAGCCAACATCACTTTGTTTACAAACAAAAAATGCTACAGTGCAAATAGGTTTCAACAGATTTGTCGTACTGCACGCACCTTTTATGCTGATGAAAACAACCATCAGATTGTTGGAGAAAATTAGCAATTGAAAAATTCAATTTACAAGCCACTTAAAGTCTACATTTTGAATTAACCATTTTAAAGGCGTACAGATGGCCAAGATCATTTTGTAAAGAGTTTCTCATTTTCATAATGCAGGCCTTACGACACGTTTTACTTAAAGCGTTAAACTCTTAAATAGTAGACCGAATCGAGAAAGAAATGTGAAAGAAGAAGAAGAAATTCTCTCACATCTTTTAAAAAGTTTATTTTCTTTATTGCGAACTGTTCTTCAGTCAAGAATAACAGTAGTAATTCCCTGTATGCCTAGTCTAAAAACTCTGCCGCTGTATAGGCTGTTCGGAAAGAGGACGCAAAGTTACATTAGCAGAAAAACAAATGCGGCTGATATTGTTTAAACAGAATGCTCCAAATTGGTTTCGGGTCTTACCTAATTCAGAATTGGGATGGAAAATAATAAAATGTGCTCAACCTATCACACAAGCAAAGTAGTAAAAGGCATCAATAAGTTTTTATTGAGGGAAAACGAATTTTACCTATTAACTGATTGTCTCTGAACCCATAAAACAACACAACGGTTATCGCAGAATGCCGGACCTAACAAAACAAACATGTGTCTGATTTTTTCCATTTTGCTAGAATATACGTTGAAATTGCTATTGTGTGCATGTTGTAGTTTATGAATAGTGAGCAGAAAATACATAGAACGGAGGTGTTAGTTCATGTTGTACTATGTTTTGACGGATTGGACCCATTGTCCAGTTTCCAATGCATGTCGCAAACTTGAGGCCAGTTTATTGTGGAGTCTTGGAAGTGCCCTTCTGAAAATTGCAATCGTTTTGGCAAAATTAATATACAACCTTCTTTGGTGGCGGATGTATTCATTTTGAATATCTTCTTATCTCTTCTAACCTCCTTATAATTTTCAAGATCCTCAAGAGCTTTGATAACTTACTTATAGCGCTTATGATGTAAATAAAATATGTAAAGCTTAATGAAGAACATACCAAAGAACAGATACATTTTGAGCTTTTAAGTAGTGCTATATTATGCTTAAGGTATGAAGTTTCTCAATGATATGATATGTTAACTCGATTTCGTGACTCGATTCTTGTATTACCATTAAATGACAACTATTGCTTTAATCGGTGGTTACACAAAATTAACCTCGATATTACGCCGCTTTGTACTCAGATGCGGAGCACATAGTTTTCCACTGTCGGTGAGTGCTTGCTATAACAATTCCCTGACGAGAATTAGAAATACAGCGCCGACTGCAGATATAACCAAGAAATAGAACAGGGAAATAAAGCAAATCGTCTTTCAATAGCGCCCCCATTGCGGTAATGGGCAAGGAAATTACATGATTTCGGAGCCTATGCTTTTAACATTCATATATGCTTTAAAACAAAAAGTATCCCTTTTGGTAAAAATGGACTCCCAATGGTTGCTTAATCATTCACAGTATGCAAACTTCCTTCCATAAGTATTCCTTCCGTTCTGTATTCCTTCATAAATATAATAAAGAAAATTAATTAAATATTTAACTTTTATCAGAGTGAACATTTTAACTTTTGTTATAATTTCGCAAATAAAAATCAAATATTTGCGAATGAGGGCTACAAACAGACACACATGCATTTCCATACACCGGCATATACTTATATGTTACATGTAGCTTCTGCAAAGTTTTTACTCTTGTAGTCGTTAAAAGATTGAAGCACTTAACATTATTAGGTGGATAGAGCGAGGATGGACAGACACAGTAACAGGAAGGCATAAAAAGGGTTAAAGGTGAATAAATATTTATTTGAGGCCAATTAAAATACAAATCGTGTTTAACGACAGATTCAACGCAAAGATGAGCAGTAATATCTTTTATGGGCGAAAATCAATGCTTTGGTGAAAAACGAAAAGGATGGCGAGAAAGGAAAAGGCACAGATAGCAATGAAACTAAACGTTTCATTGGAATATGCGATACCCGCTGAACACAAACAAATAATGACTTGTAGGTCTTTACTATTACGTTAACATTTGCTATGTTTGCCATACCAAGAGAGCTCACTGCTGTTGTTAATTTGAAAGACATGCATTTCATCACAAATAAGACACAAAATTTTTGCCGGCGGCTGCTACAAGGAAGAGGCAATGGAATATTATAAAATTGCTTGTCACTGTTTTGCTATTTATTTTTATCATTATTGGACAAAAACGCAATTGCCGCCACTTTTATATTAAAATGTAATAAATATTTGCAGACTACAAAAGTAGCAACGATGATCTGATCTCCATATAGAAATGATATTTTTACTACTAATCCGACCTCAATTGCTCAAGACAATGGTGGTATTGTTTTGAGAACCAGCTTCCTTCCTGTGTCCCGTATCTTCTACAAACGTATTTAAATGTAAGTAAACAAAGTTTGTTTACACAATATGACATTAAGGATTAAAAGGCAGTAAATATTCCCTCTAACGTGAATAAAAATCCCGTAGACACACAACACATACAAGTGTCAAACGCCGTAAGTATGCATATGCATTCTGAACATAAAGAAAGAACTACATGGGCGTTCATTGATGTCATCATCATTACTATCACTGCACGCGTGTGTCATCATTAAATTCTGATTTTTCATTTGCCATTCACTTGTTGTTTTCTGCTCTACATTCTTCCATGCCCATGCCACATGATTACTGCATATCTTCGATACCCTTCTTCTTGTCATATACACTTTTTACTTTCAGCCGAATAAAACGCAGTGATTGACATTAAATCGTGGTTTATCACAAATAATTTGTTGTAAATCATGTATAACAAATCGATTTTCTTATGGCGTTAATTCAGTTCAGCGATCGCCAACATCGTGTGTTCTTTGCAAAACTTAGAAAAATTGATGAACATATTGATGTCATATATAACTTATAAGGTTCAAGCACTCTAGCAGCCTGAAGACAAGTTTATTTTGACACTTTTTTGGAAGAGAGGAAAAATTGTAATATTCGGCAAATTTATATTAAGCAGATAATTAAAGAAGAAAAAATTACAAGACAGTAAAACCGTAGCCATTCTCTCAAAGCATGTTGTCTTTAAGTGACCTTGCTGCACGCAGTGGAGCTGGTACAAATTTGAATTTATTATAAAAATAAAAAAAATCACTACATTTCTATGGCAAGAGGAGTACGAGATGGATTTTAAAAATATCGATTTTTTGTGATTCGATTGAAAAAATTTAATTTTCGTTAATTTGTAAATTGTCTCCAAAATAAACGATCCTTCTCTAATAAATAACGTCTAAATAAGCATATCGAAAATCGAATGGACGACGATAAAACAGCACCAATCAGTAATAGAAAAACAAATTAGAAAAGTGTTAATACTCTGTTTGCATCAGACTACAAATATTTTATAATTAACTAACTAACGGACTAACGGACTAACGGACGCCAAAATGTGATTCTAAGCCGTTCGAAAACTTTAAGCAAAGTATGTTTCGCAAATCATTTGCGAATGAGAATCGATTTATATCAATTGTCGCGTTCTTCGAATTACACGTTAAGAACTTCTACAAGAAGACTAGTCGTAGTATATGTTGTATCCATACGCTTTGTGTCTGTATAGTGATTTTTGAATTATACATATACACTTATCGTTCGCTGTTTCAGTGTTGTCGCATCGTCCTTTAGGTATATGACAAGTACTAGTCGTTACGTTCATTCGACAATAATTTCTATATTTTTTGCACGATTGCTTCGCAAGCCTTCATATAAACTGCAGTTTCGATGATATGCGATTAACAACTTTGGTATTCCAAAATATATAACCAATGAACGTATGCAGTATGAATTTATTTTGTGTTGTTTTTTAATCAGTCGTATCCGAGATAAGTAGTATCCATCCGATTCGACTTGTGCTTACATAGATATTTCAGTTTTATATTTTGATTTACATCATGTCCTTTATATATTCTTTTAAGCATTTTTTTACAATTCGTCACTTGAGTTGAAGAGCAAAGCCAACAAAATATCGCTTAAATATTTAAGAGTAGAATATATTAAATTTTGGTTTTCGCTTGCAGAAAGAAAAGAACAATGCATGACAGTAAGGGGAGAGATTGAAAGTGATGAAGTAAATTATTATTGAATATACGCACATCGTATAAGGTAAATGTATAAGTTAAGAACAGATGCATGGTGTATATGTCTGAAGAAAGATTATTTCCAAATTCGTAAATGTAGTAAATAAATAAGCACGGAAAAAATTGCGCTAACTGAACTCCGTGTCCACAATGAAATCTTAAAGAAAAGCAACGTTTTTTTTACTGTTATGTGATTGGTGGGCGCAATTATCGCATTGACTAGGCAGGGATGATTAAACCGATCTGTAATGTTACACTGATCTTGAAAATACACCGTTTCAGCGATTTCTATGACGTCCCTCTATTTCAAGCTATTCAAGCCGGTTGACGACGTTAATATGTACTTAAAGCAAAGATGAAATAACGAACGAAGTGAAAACAACTGATAATTCGCTTATTGATGATTCGAAGATGATTATTAAAAGAAGTATCGCACTCAATTTTCTTTTATCATAACATCCATCCGTCTACAGAGTAAATTAATATAAATTCCCTAGAATGTATAGGCTGCTAATCAAAAAATTCCTATTAACGATACGATAAGCTTGCTGCTGAATAACCTACCTACGACTATCTGGCATTTCAAAAAGCCACTTTCAAGTGGTTAATAAGTGGCGAATCAGCGAAAAAGTCCTTTGGTTTTGCTTCTAGGAAAGAAAAGTTTTAAAAAAAGTTGTTTTGCTATTAAGAAAACTGATTTCTGTTAGAGAGATGGGGCCATGATTTACGATCTAAAAAACCCGTAAGCGCGTTATAGTGAGACATGACTCACTACTTCGATTAATACAGTTTTTCATATAACGACTTTTAAATTTAAATTAAGGAAACTGACCGAAAAAGAGGTCCGGTCTGACCAATTCTCAATAGCGCTCGTCCTTGGGCCAAAACAATTTCACCAAAATATCTCAAAAAGTGACCTATAGCTTGAACAAATTTTACCTGGGCAGACGTCAGACGTACCGACAGGCTTAGATTGATTCAGAAAATGATTCAGAAAATGATTATGATGATGATGATGAATAGACCGGTATAATCAAAGCTGGGTGTATCTTAAGCCTTAATATATCCTTTACCACCAATGGCGTAAGGTATAAAAATGAATAAATATTCTGCATACCTCTTCTTCAATATTATAATAAAAGAAATGGAATATGAATATGGTCATCTAAATGACCTGGACATATCTAAACGAGCATATTCGTTTTTCGACTAATTGATATCTGTTTCAAGTATCATTCCAACATTTGCTTCTTAGGTTGTATTTTAAAATTTTTTTTAAATATATTTAGAATATTGTTATAAAATATCTTTCTTGATTGATGTTTAATTCCTTGGGATGTTTGTCGGATGCTGCCTATTTGAGTTGCTTTCAAACTGTACTCGTTGCGGCAAACGAATTATTATTTGTTTATTTACTTATTTTATTTTATTTACATATGAACTTTAGCTAACATAATTTAACAGCCGAATTTAATTGCCTCTTAGAAATACATGTCGTGCTATGCATTATTAATAATGATTAAAAAGTATTTAAAGATAGATAAAGAAAAAACAAAATAATAGAGAGAACAAAATTCATCTATAAATAAACACAGAAAAAAAAAACGAAAAAAGCATGTACACATTTAGCACAGAGGTACACCGATAACCGGCATCAATCCTTGTTAGAGGTGAATCCCCAAGCCAAACAGATACGAGCTTGGCAATAAAAAACCATAGCTCAATTTTCGAGTTAAAGGCTAATCCAGGTACGACACAGGCAAAGTGCTCAGATTTAGAAGAGTTGATTTGATAGTTTTTAATGAATCCGACTAAGCTTTATGCTTTATTGTAAACATCGAGGTCAGGCTTTGTCTAAAGCCGAGTAATGATTATTGCAGTTGACGTACAATTTACGAGAACATTCGCCAGCGTTATGTGGAGATAGTCCGCAGTTAGCACATGTTGGATCGCTATTTCATCTTTTGTTGTGTATCCGAGGCGGTGGTATTGTAGGCGTTTTGTAAAGTATTGAAGACACTCACCGGGCAAAAAAAAAAATTGCGTTCAGTGCTACTTTTATATTTTCAAACTGCTAATGAAAACTTCAGTTGTCAAATTTTCCAAACTTTTTTTTCACATTTTCTTTTTAATAAGTTTTTTGTTAATACTGCACTAAATTAGCACCGCGCCCGCGAGTAAAAAGTTCAACCTGCCCACAGTAATTAAGAGCTGAAGGCGAATGAAAAAAAAACTGATTTTTGTAGACGAAAATCAAGAGCACGTACTGTAGCCGTTCTGAAGCCAACATAATGCATATTTTAACAAATAAAATAAAATAATAAATAAAACTAACTCACATCAAAAACAGTGTACATGATAATACACAAAAACATCAAATATAACAAGATAGCGGCATTTGGGCACTAAAATTATTAATTATTACAAGTAAGAGCATTATAGTAGGCTTTCAGATGCCCTACGTCTCTACGCTTAGCACAGTTATTCACACATTTTGGTGACAATATTACAATACATCAAACACTACACATTATTTTCATGCAAAGCCATACTTTTGCATGCGTACTTTTTTACCCATGTATGTAAAATATCATATGACGACATTCATATTTCGCAAACTTAATTTACTTGCTAAAAATTTTATTATTTTCCAGTTTCTCGTAAGAAATAAGAAAATAGACTTCCCCTCCATAATAATAACCCTCATAACAACCCTTGTATACGTTAGGGTCTAGAACATAGACCTACGTGATTCCCTACCATTAATTTTTTTGCGAGTTTGTTACTACGGACCAATTTTCATCATCAAATTTTAAAAATTAAATATGTTTATGAAATATCTTAAAAGGAATCGGGTCCAAGAAATAGAACCGTTTATTTCGGTTTTGGTCCGCTTAGTTTGTGTGTCAAATTACTGTTACGAAATATTCATCATAAAACATTAACAATTTGGTCTTTTTGTTGCTTGGTCCAAATTCGGTGAGGTTGACTTCTTTGTCTATTTACTATTACGAAGCAACTTTTACCATAAAATATTGAAAATTATACCTCATAAAGATTCAGTTTGCGTAAGAACGGTTATATGGGAGGGTGTTCAAAATGTTACACCAGCCGAGCCGACTATTTCGTAGCGATTTAGAATATCGAAGTACTATTATTCAGCGAGTTTTGTCAAAATATTTTGTAAATTGTACTTTTGTGGGGGAGTGGCCATGAAATTGGGGCGATCTGAACCATTCTCAATAGCGTTCTTCTTTCGGTCATTAGTGCACCAAATGTCATCTAAATATCCCATCAATTTCTAACTGTAGGTTGAACACAGTAACACGTCAGATGGACAGGTATAGAGACAAGTGTAGAATCATTCTCTGAATCGATCGGTATAATGAAAGGTGAGTCTATCTGAAGGCATTGTGAGCGTTGCGTACGTCCCCACAAACCCAATAAACTCTATACCGCAAGTGTTGTCGAGTATAATTAATATGCAACTACAGTAAGACAAACAGATCAAGCGTTTTTTTTAAAACCCTTTTTACTTTGTATGAACAACAAGAATTCCAAAAGTGCTTGCAAGATACATACCATTAAATAAAAAACAAAAGCCTTAGAAGCTATTCTGTAGAAAATCCGAGTGTCGCGTTGGCAAAGTCATATATGAGTAACGACAAATTAAATCTAATCTTTACCATGTTATAGCATTTGCGACAAATTTCTTTCACTATAGCCGGATAAATGACAGTTCGAAACTACTTTTTTTATCTATTAATTTTTGCTCGTGTCCGGGATAACGGCAAGCCTCTTCGGTTGCCAAATGTTCACTTATACACATTGTCACTTGGTGATTAACTATACTACAGTGATCAAAATCATGGCGAATAATGTTTTTCTCAAATTTGGAGTAAATTAATTATTCACACCACGTAATGAGTAGTTAATAATACGCTTGTTCGCTTTTATCTGGAGAAGTCCATCTTTCGATTCAAACTAAAAGATTATTGTCTCCCAAAAGCCGCTATTAAATAACCGCTTTGCTTAGTGTAACCCTTCCCCCATCCTCGTAACTTTTCATAAGAACCTTTAAATGAGAAGAGATCTGAGAAATAAACCTATATTGTCGGAACTTAGTGCAGTAAATTTATGTATTAAATTGCTAGTTTTGACCTAGTCCTACAAGGACGTAAGAACGTACCCATTTTTAATAGGGGACCTCCTAAGGCCAGTGGATTAAACACAAGAATGCATAGTAAAAAGACGAACAGACATGCTTACAATTTAAACCATTCGTAAAATTATTCTGTTTCTCATTATTGCGTATATCCAAAAAAACTGCCCTCGCCGTAAGTAGAATAACGACGGGAATAATCCAATATCCAATCCAATATTATCTAAATAAAACTACGCATATATCGTTAAATGCTAATATGAAAAAAATGTCAGTTAAGTTGAAAGACAACCAATAAGGAAAACGTACTCGATTCATCTAACTCGGGTATTTTAAATTGGAAAGTCATTCTATTGCTTTAGAATTAACCCATTTTTAGGCAGATAATATATCTTCGTTTGAGGAATATACAAAATAGTTTCAAACATTCTGTCTTGTGTTATGATAAACCAGCAAAAACCTCAAACAAGTGAAAAAAGTAAAATTTAATCAATAATTACTTTGTGTGAGTATGGTCGACTTTTTCCACGTAAAGAGTAGAGTGCTTCGTAAAGGGAATGTAGAAAATTTTAACCTTCTAACTTTTATAATTTCTAAGTAACGAGCAAAGACCCACAAATTTTTGTTAAGAAAAACTGAGTTGCGTTCAGTTTATGCTCCACTGGGGACTCTTGCTTTGACCAATTTGGCCCGTTCTTAACACCAACCTGCGTGCAAGAATTTTCAATGTTTCTACCAAATTTGAAGTCGATATCTTCAGTTTTGCGACCAGGGGAGTGCCAACAACAAACACCACACAGTAACACCGTGCGCACATGTAGTGCTCCGTAAACTGAAGATACCTCTGTTTTTCAAAAGAATAAAAAAATGGGTAATACAATACAACGGATAAATCTGTAAAAATTTGACCGTACATTCTCCGGGCGATGCTGTGTGTGTAGTGAAAATGGAAAAATCGACCACAGCTACTTAATTTTGTAATGTGTGTGCGTATAACACACAGAAGCAAGGTTCAAAAACCCTATGAAATATATAAATTCTTGGCCAGTTTCGAATTCAGAATGCGCCTAAGCATGGGTGTTCTGTTTATCTGTTCATCTGTCCGTCTGCGCAACTGTGTAGTATCTGTGATAAACATTCTCGCATTCGCAAATGTGAAAATATCGATTAAAAATTTGCAAAAGAATTTAAAAATGACCCAAACTTTTCAAGGAATACGCCTACAACGCCCACAGGTCTATGTAACAAAAACTGTGAACAACTTTGTTTTCCGTGTTTTTTCTTGTTGCTCGGCAAGTACAACACATACACCATATAAATTTCCACTTTGATTTTAAAAATAGAAAATATTATGGAGAACGGTAATATAGTTCTTTTCCTTCTTTTTAGAGTCACGGTGATGGGTATAAAAGATTCGGTCAGGATCGATTGTAATTTTTTTACTTATTTTAATATTAAAGCTTTTGCATTGAATCTGAATATATTAACATTAATTTTATTATTTTGTTCTTTTGAAAATCTCAATGTTAAGTTCGAGACTGAACTGAAGTTCGGGCAAGAGGTCGTACGCTATTGCTTTCTTTCTTTCTTTCTTTCTTTCTTTCTGTTGCCGTTTATATCCAATTATGAAATGCTATCAAAATACAGAAAAATCTGACTTGATATATATACATATATATGATACCATATATGGAATGTGTAGTATGTTTTTTGAGAGTGGTAAAACCTTGAGTCGAAAAAGTATGCCTAAAGAATAAGCTATGAAGTAGGTTTTCTTTTTGTGTTAAAGCTAACTTTTTGAAATTGCAATTTTGCAAGCATTTTCCAGCAAAAATCCAATACGATCAGGTTTAATGAACCGATTTCATTCTGTCCACTTCTAAGCGCTTTTTTAAGTTTTTGGGTTCATATTCCATTTGCTACATGATACGGTGCGCTGACTTTAGATAACATTACATTACCAATTCTCGGGACCAATTCGTAAACAGCGATTTGTCTTTCTAACACACTAAAAAACCAAAATTTATGTCGCGTGGAAGGATTTTCGCTTTACGTTTGCTTGCATGTCTGCAATGAAATATCAAACAAAAGTTAATGAGAGATATTAGAAGTTTTTTTTTATTTTTTGCTTTATTAGTGCGCTCATAAAAATTATATATGATTATTGTTTACATTCGTTATTAAGTATGCAACTCAATGCAACTAAAAATCCCGGATCTACTTTCTGGATAGCAAACACAGAAAAGGATCCCCTGTTCCCTGCTGCTGCTGTTATGTAAATGCATCAACTAAACGTTAGACATGTAATGTAATTTGTTTACCTTCTCAAAGGCAACCGAAGTCATATTTCTTCAATACCAAAATCAAAAGGTATACTTTCATGCACATGGGAGGAAATCACAATAATTGATAAAATGGATCAATTTTAAAGAAGAACAAATATTTTTAGATTGAAGTATTGAACGGAGTTTTGTATCCCTATTGATTAAGCTCTTATGCCATTTGTCGAACCAGTGCATTTTACGAGCATCCAAGATTGGGAATCGATTTGTTCTTAACCTTTCATAACTTTCTCTACTTTACTTTTATTTTACTACTACTTCACTTTTATTTTTAAAACTAACAATTGTGGACAGCAGCAACCCTTTCCTAAGACTCGTTCTAAATTCTTATTTATACATGAATTATCATTTAATAGCTTTTTCTTTCTTATTTCCCCTTATATACTTTATGCAAGTTTTTAATATTAATTAGTATAAGATATACTTCTAAGAGTCAATTGAATTCGACTATTAATTTGGTTAAGTTGGGTTTCATGTGTAAGTAAGTAAAATAAAATAAATAAAATAAATATTATTATTATTACTATTATTATTATTATTATTATTATATAAATTTAGCCAGAAAATAAATTCTAAGACTAAAGTCTTAAAGCACTAGCATCTAAGGCTTTCAGCTTTATTTACTTTTTTTTATTAATATTATTATTATTATTATTATTATTATTAAAAACTCTACTGCACTTGTTACTTATTGAATCAAATTTTTTGTTTGCATGCGTCTACATGATTACTTATTGAATATAACAGAATTTATATACGAACATTAACTCCAGAAAATTTTCCGTTTTTCAACTGTTTATTTCGTAAAAATATTTAACTCAGAACAAACAAAAAAAAAGCAAAAAAAAAAAAAAAACGACGAAAAAATATCAAAATGGGTAAACATGATCGTTACGCATTTTAGATAAAATTTACATTTTTCTATTGACAGATTCGAAAATAGGTCTGAATTGTAACTTAAACACTCTGGACGACGTACCAGTGGAGAATGAGTACGACTTGCTGCCTTGTCAGAAAAAATTCCGAATAAAGCCCGAAGATGAGATCAGTGTGGATAGTATTATTTCCGCTTTGCTTTCGCGTATCGAACCTTCAGAGATGACATTTCGCAAATATAGATTCGACGTAGCTTCCAAAGAATTAGTGAACGAAAAGCAAGCAATTATCTTTAATGAGAATTTGTATATCTCGAAACTAAAGAACAGCGAGTGTCGTTTGGAAGAGGAAGTGCGATTGCTATTGGAAAAGGATCTGGAAGAGATTGGTGAATTTAACGTGAATGTAGAAGAGAGTTTCGATGGGTTCGTAGTATTTAGCAAAAGCAAAATGCGAAAAGGTAAAAACAACATCGAATGCGGTCACTGGGTGCGCGGCAAATATAATGATCATCTCAGTTTGATATGCGAGAAACGCAGTGAATATGACTATGTCGATAACAGTCGCATTGTAAGATCTCAACTATTTAATCAAAATGACTTCATGTGCACATCTAAAACGACTTTTCAGGAGAAGTCTTTAGATGCTCGCATAGTCGACGGAAAATTGATAGCGAAACGTGATGTATCCATTAACAAAGACACTCAAAGATTCAAGGCTGTTATAAATATGAAAGGACGTGATGACGTTCTGGTGTTGGACGGTGGTATACTACTGTTGATGCGTTATTTAGTTGTCAATAACTTCGTAGGAGATTTTTTTTACTTCTCCATGAATCTATTTGGTAAGCAAGTATTGAGTAAATGTATCGAGTGATATGTTCATGTGTCTTTCAAATAAATGTAGGGAAAATTTTGCATTGTAAAATGACAATAAATGCTACGCGGAAACGCATTAAGGTTTTCCATCGCACCTTCCAGAACGCCATACATGTGACTAACGTTCAATATTTTAATAATTATCCCAGCGAAGTGTCTGAGTCGTACTACACTCCCAACGGCAAGTTGATTTTACATTTTTGGCACGACTTCCAATACATCATACATGAAACCAAAGGTTTCATAAGACCTGTTGAACGCATCGTACCCAAGTTAGAGCTTATGTGGCGCAGTCACCATTTATTGCTTGATAAATACCGCGCTCGGAAGCAGCTCACTTATGAGACGGCTATGGCATATTTCAAAGAGCATCCAGAGCTAACTGATTTCCTGCACGACTATCTACTGAATGTGATTAAATTCAAACCTCTGAATGTGTTAGATTTCTCTGTAAGATTCTTTCAGAAGTTTAAAAAAGTTCCAGCCACTCAAGTATTTTGAAATGGGAAAATACCTTGTTTTTGAACTTTTTTTGTACTCCCTGACTTTAGACATAAAATTTTATATATATATATAAAAAACTTAGCAACATACTTTTAATCCGACTTTGTTTATGTTGTCATAATAAAAGAAATTTTGGTTGAACTTGAAAATTACGAATGAAACTGTTTTTTAATAATCAAAAATCTTCCTTTGATTCGCTTGTTGGTAAAGAAATTTCCGAGACTCTTTCGTTTTCAAATAAATATTATGTCAAATTGTGAGGTAAATTAAACTAACATGCAATTTATGGACCAACATTTATTACTCACAAATTTTAAATTAATTATATAGAATCCAGCACCTCCTAGTGACGGACAAAATGGACCACTGATAGAAAAAACTAGAGTTAGTATTTCATTTGTTTTATTTTGTACATCAGATATTTAAAAAACTCGATTTCAGGATGCGGGAGGGCCCGTAGAAGAGATAGATTTTAAAATACCTCGTAAAGAAGACGCTGGCGAATCCAATATTCCAGTAAGCTTTGTGTCATTCAAAAAGCTGAATTTATTTCTTATTATTCGTTAGATGAGCATAAATCCGCATGCTGATGATTCCAACAATCCTCCATGCTATTTGCCACAACCGGAAGATGAGCTGCCCAGTAAAGATAACTTGCAACCCATGGGACCTATAGGGCCTTGGGCGACGGGTAAAGTTGATTGGAGTCCAATGGCCGGTCTAACGGGAACTCGGCCGGTAGTAGATCGTTATTCAATTACACGTTTCAGTTCCAATGAATGGAGAGCCAAGAATTTAGAAACCGTTAAAAATACCAACAAGGTTTTCGACAAAGCAATTAAGTAAGTAATTGCTAAAGGTGAGCTTCTCAAAAAGAGTCCAGTTTTATTTTGTCGTCATAGAAACCAATATAACTCGAAAACAACCCACATGCGGATTTCCTCGCTCGTGGAAAAAACACAGACTGAGACGACGGCTAGTATGCGCCAACGAGCTCAGCTAGTTGGTAAGTGGAAGACCACTTTAGAAGTCGCTATTAAAGCTATGGCTGATGAAATAAGTACTTTGGAAGAAGAACGTGTGCGTTTAAAGAAATCTTTGGTTATTTTGGGTGTGCCAGAATCCATAGGTGTGTTGTTTTACGATAATCCGAGGAATTCATTGATTATTTCTCATTTAACTGATTGTAAACAGCCAAAGAATGTATTGATAAACGTACTGGACGTCCGGATACCGAGTTGGTGCGCGATGTTCCCGAAGAGGAGTTGGTAAACGAATTGGCTTTATTGGCCGAAATACGTCAGCTGCTTAAAAAAACCTTAGAAGATTTCGAACAACAACAGGTAGAAAATCGTACGGCCCGTGAAAGATTGGAATATGATTGGAGTGACAAGAAAGAGGCTTATGAAATTGATTCCATTAATGTGGGTCTTGACAATAATTCAAAAATCATAATGTTTAGACCTGGTGCTGTACGTCAACCACCTGAGTAAGTACAAGGTCACTATATGAGGGTTGTAAAGAAATGTTTTGGATTCTTAGACAAGCATCCGAGCAATACTGGGAGCATTTTAGCAAGGAAACTTTGGAAGAATGCGAAAAATGTCGCCAAAAATCAGTAAGATTTTTCCAACAATGTAGAGAACTAAAGAATCACAATATGCATCTTCAACAGGTTTCTTTGCGCCAAACTTTAAACTCAATTCTCTTAAATGCTGCTCGTGATATACGAGGTCAAGCCGATACAGTGGAGAAAGCCTTTGTTACTCGTATTAATTGTACTCAAGAGAATCTACAACGCTTCGAAAACGATCTAAGAGATGTAAGTTATTGCGCCAGATTATGACTAAAAAAGATTTGCATTTTGCAACTGACACGCGATTACCTTTAGTGTTTACAAAAATTAGCTGATACTGAGAACCGCATTGGGCACTTGCATCGCTGTGTACGCAGCTTTGATGCCGCCATGAAAGTTGCACATACACGCATGGACAATCGAAGTTTTCGCCCTAACGTAGAGAATTGTCGCGACTCTTCTCAGCAAGATCTCATCGACGAAGTCGCCACCATCCAAAGCAGTGTTTCCGCCATGCTTGTCGAATTAGACGAAGCGGAAAACGTGAAAACAGATCTAATGCAATTACGCAGTAAGCTGGAACGAGAAATCATGTTGAAACGTCGTACGTTATGGTTGGATCGTGATCGTTGTATGCTGTTGAGATCACATTACCCTTCAGCTAATGCCCTCAGTGGTTTTGCTAGCGTTTAACTGAAATTATATGTGGCACTTCTTTTTAATCATACGTATGAATATATTTTTCCTTCTGATGTTTTCGTAATAAATAATTCCTTTATTTTTGCCGAATGCAAGTGCAATTTTTATTTAGCATGCGTAACTCTGAAGACAAATGCTTGTCCGTATATCAAAAGACATAACCTAATTGTTTTAATTCATCTTGCACATGTTCGTTATCTCTCATATTATCGAACCACCGGCTAGGAGAATGCTCTTCACGAAGACCTCCATATCTGAAACCAATTCCGAAAAAGTAAAAAGTGATAATAAATTTAAAACATTCCCTTTTTAAAATCACGAAATGCGAGGTGCTTTTAAGCTAAAATATATTATATATTTTCATCTCTTTTTTTTAAGTAGATTAGAAGTATTTTATGAATCATGCAATGAAACTACCTTAGGAATCTTTTTCTTTAAAGAAAGTGCCACACTTTTCGCTTGTGTTGGAAAAAGTCTGTGGAGATGTCGGACAGTGTCGAGTGTAGTTGATTGTCGCGTAAAATGAAGAATCAATCGGTCAATTGTGCTAGTAACGCAAAGTAACTAATATTACATTATACTAACTCCACCCCAAATCGGATAAAAATAAAATACATGTTGAGGTATTTTTTTTCATCACGTAATAAAAACGTAAAAAATAAATGCTCATTTAATTTTGAATTTGGATTTGGTAATCTGAGAATAATTCTGGTAATATAAGAATAATTGTGTTAATCTTAAAAGAGACCGGGAGAGCTATGGTGAATATTAGCTATTTTTTGATTTTCTCTCAGATAATTTTATGAACGAAAACCCCTTCTACTTTATTCACATCTATCTGATTGCTGAATTTATTTTTGTGTGGTAAAGTTTGTCACGATAGTTAATTACTATTCACAGATTCTCTTATATTCAAAATGATGTCTCTCACAAAACTTTGTTAATTATAAAGCAATTTAATCCGCTTTTTTTATTTAGAATAACAGAAATTTATTATGTACATACCTCTTTGGTAGATGTTCGGGGCTTATGTGATCATGTAATGATTCCATATCGGAATGAACAAACAGCCGTTCACGCATTGCAGCATTCAAAAAAGGGGTAAACAGTTTGAAGACGGCCTTGAAAGCCCAATTAGGATTGACAATATGTAAAGCTGACGTTGAGATTGGCATGGAAGTCTTAATGAAAACATATATTTTGAATATTCTAACATTAGTGAGAGAAAGAGGGCGAAGTCGTTTAAAAATTTATTTTATAAAGCATTATGCATACGGCCGCAAATTGCATCTTATTATAGCATTAGCATTGTGAAAAAATGCACTACGATAAGTTACAAGTAAGATTAAATTTAATTCAGTCCGTCATTATCAGATGTCCTTTTCATAACTTCAACAACTTGTGGTAACATTGTTTCTTTTTACGTTGGGCGCCTCATTTTCTAAATCGTTTTAATCGCGCTTCTTTGTCGAAGGCTGCACACAATTTGCATAAAAATAGTATGGTATATAGAATGAATGCAAAAGATTTAAACGGAATGACGCGTTTCTTTTGAGCCACCTTCCGCGCACACGTTCTTACAAAAAAGTTTTTATGTGAGTAAATGTTCCAATTCTTTGGACTTTATGGTGAACATTTGTACGTTAAAAATTTTCTATCATAAGTTTGAACTGTATAGGTCTAATTTTAGGCACTTTCCATATAAGAGTTTTCATGAAAAGTAAGCCTTTATGTGATAACGGATATAATTTTTGATATTTGATGATGAACATAAGTGAAAAATTTTATTAGATGAGCTAACTTGTAAAAAAAAACTGGTTTCAAACATTGATCCACTTATCAATAAACGTTCACAAAACATTACCGCCACTTTAAATTTTTTCCCTCATTCCTTTAATTGGCCAATCACGCGGAGGATGTCACCTATTCAAGTAATACGGCGAAAATCGGAAAGAAGAAGAAAAGCGGATGCCGTCCAGTGACTTTGTGCATGATCGGTAAGTTTCATGCTCTTACCGGCTAATGCAATACAAAAGGCAATTTGCTGAAATTTTTGCATGCGCCCATTAGATAACATTCACGGATTAAAAGAAGTTTTTTTTTCCAAAAACCAAAAATATTTTTAAAAAACTCTATAAAACAAAGAAAAAATCGACATTAAGTTGACTTTTCACATCTTTAAAGCTTACAATATTATATACATGTCATGTATATCACTTACCACAAGTAAGGCAATAATTTTTTGTGCATAACTGGGACTCAAATGTACAATTTGGTTTAGTGTTAAATTTTGCAGGTCATAAATGCCAACACCACCTACAACCTGGCTTATAGGCTCAAGGGAACCCAACTCCAGCAAAATAACCGATACGCGAAATAAAACATCGATACTGATCTCGTCGGGCTTCCAATTACCAAAACGGTATATTAATATACGATGGCCCTGTTGATCTCTATAGGGCGTAACGCTGATAATATCAGATTCGGCTATGTATTTGTAATCTAAGGGACGAACTCTTTCGTAGTATGATAAGTTTTGCTCACGAAACTTATAATAGTTGCACATCTATAATAGAAATTGAAACGAAAATTATGTTAAAAACTTTATCTGTTAGAATTTTATTAAAAACCAAACGATAGCTGCTGGATATTTTCCAAAAACGAGCTCTTAAAAATTTTATCAAATATTCATCATCGATTCGATGCGGCTTACAATCACTGTGTTCTGTAAATAGTGAAAATTTACTTAAATTCTCTCCAATCATTTTCAACCTCGAGAAGTTTTTACCTGATATGTATTGACGGAACTCCTCAATATTCTGAGTTTTAGTCTCTTCACATTCCCCCCTTTCTGCAGCAATCCTTTTAAATTCTTCTGGTAATTGAGATTCCAAATTAAGCTTGTATTGTGTGAATGCCATGATTCTTGCCGTTTAGCCAAATATACTCTTATTGAAGGTTATTAAGTTTAATGAAAACTATTATCAAAATGTTAACTTATAAATGAAGTTTAATAGGATATATTCACTTGCATTTATGTAATTATTATTTTATAAAAAAAAGGGGGTATCAGAGCTGAGCCCAAACTAGGCCATTGAGAGAAATTTGTCTAATTATTATTATAGTCTTTATATGTGTAAGTCGAGAATAAAGTTCGCGGCATTATCCCCGATACACTGGTATTGAGTCACTTAACCCTGGTAGCACTGACCCTGTCAAGACATAGCGTCTATATTAACTCGCAAATCATAGGAAATTATGAAAACATTATGAAGTTTGCTAATTTATTCGAAAGTAATCGCAATTTCACAATGGATCTTATTGGGCCTTTACAATTAAAAAAAAGCATTTCACAATATCATTTCGGCTGAGGCGATAACGCTTCCTAAGCTTGTGAAAATCTTTGTGGTATTTGGGATGAGTACATTTTGTTAAAATCAGCAGCAAGCAAACTATTTGCTCCGTTAGCTTCTGGATGTTTCAATGTATGAAGACATCGAAAACACAGAGACTTCGCTCTTGTCGATCATTCGTTAATAAAGCCAATGAAATTCTTCAAAAGATTAAGAAAAATTCATAGTCTAGTATGGATGAAGCTGTGTAAACGGTAGAAACTTCCGGGATTGCCCCACGCAGGGTAGTGCTATGTATTTGGTGTAACTGGGACTGTTCCAACGGGGCCGACGTCGACAACTGATAGATAGTGAAGAAGCGGGTTGCCATCGGGACATTGCCAGACTACTCACGCCTTCAAAAAATACCACATACACATTTTAGTAAAGTCCATTTAAAATAATAAGAAAATATATTTGAATTTGGTAAAAGAACGCCACAAACTTCTTCCTTGGTCTATTGTACTACAAGCTAATATTATTTATATTATAGATTTTTTCTATTTTAAATATCTATAATAGCTACTTAAACAAGTTAGATAATTATTACGCTATAATATGGCATAACTAATAAACCTTAAAGTCAAAGTGCGGTATTATTTATTAACTCAATCCCACTAATTAAGACTAGCGAAGAAATTTGAAGGCATTTTTGCCAACTAATTCTGATAAACCTTGAATGCTAACTTACCGGTAGAATGGGATCAAAGCCAAACAGATTAACATGTTATTTATAAAAACGTAATCGTTGTATGTATTAATAGAAAAAGAATAATAAAACATATAATTGAATGACTTTGTTGTTCTTTTACATCAATCTTTTAAACTGATCAGCGATAGATCTCTCAATTCTTGATATTGCTACACCTGGTAGAAATCAGAAAATAGAGGAAGAAGGCGAAGGTATGCATAAGCACGACAGCGAACAAATTATGTCAAATATAGAAAGCTTTCACTTTTTGTTTTTATTCGTTTTTCTTCTAAACCTAACATTTATAAGGCCGATGCAAACGCTTGGGTGTACTTACCTGATTGAATTTATTGATTGTTAAACACAATAACTGTTTGATTGATTTAACTCTTCGGTTTCAATTACAATTCCAAATACGATTAATTTTTATTTCCTGGTCCCCTATTACGAGACATAAGTGAAAGTTTAGTTGGCCGAAAAAATGTTGGTTATTGCTTTAAACTGTTTTTTGATACAAGTAATGTAATTAAACACAAGAAGAAAACTGAATTAATGAAAGAATGACAATGTTTACTAAGATACTTAACGCAACTGAATTGAAATAATGATCAAGTAAAACTAAAAATATTTTTTACAATGTTTGATGCTGAGGCCTATGTGCTTAGTTCTAAACCGAGAATAATTTCAACCCAAGTGAGGCAGTTTGAGGGAGACTTAAGCTTTTTATAGTAATAGCACTAACCGAAAGCTTTGATGCGAATTCTCGACGACCTTCAACACGTCTGACAACAAATAAAATTGAAAAAACATTGTTTTTTGTTATTCGTACGGCGCCATTATTTATTATTCACACAGAATTGTTTACAAAAATACGAAAGACAATGTACCAAAAATTAATAATAACGATAAAAAGTACTTGGATAAAGAGAAGAAAACCGTGAAACGCGTGTACGTTACATAGACGCGCTAAGTGTTTTTGACATTAGTCAACATTTTGAAATGCAGTTTTAATTCTGTTTAAGTAACATTAAAAAATAAAAAAATACGTTAATAATATATTAAGTTGGCAGAAAAGTTCTGCCATATTTTAAACAAAAAATTTGGATTTGAAGATGTTTGATTTGTTCGTTAGCAGTTAGCAGTCGAATGGTCGACGCTGAGTTCCCTTGAAACTCCAAAGTGGTTAGATGTGCGTTACTCTCTAACATGGACAGTAAAATGCCATCATCTCCCCAAACGACCATTTTCTGTAATTTCCGGAACGAAATTTACGCAAAGCATCTTTGGCAGGTTTCACAACGTGTAGTAGGCAGCATAGAATAGCGAAATCGTTAAACATTCGACACTGGAATCTAATACGCGGGTCAATATATCGTGAGACTGGTTACAAATATAACGCTTGTTTTGTGAAATACGACATTATTCATGAACATAGTGTACGCCCCTTTTTTACATCATTCATATTAAGTTGGCAAGGACGTGTAAAGCGCCCAGAAGAATTTGAGACATCCCCACTTCTTTGTAAGAGAGCAATTCGGAATCATTTTCATTCAACTCCGTTGAAAATGGATTGAACTGGATCATTTTTGCGGCCACTATCTATATAACACCTTATTGTGAAAAATCGTCACATGGAGGAATTTGAAACATTCAAAATTTTTCAATTCATCGAAATCACTGAGTAACAGCATTTCAGCGTTCTTAATTGCTGTGAAGAGGTTGGATCGCATAGGGATATTTTTCGACCCTAGGCAAAAGGTCTGTTGTAGCATGAAAAACTGTCCATAATAGTTATTTGAATAGTAATCCCTTTAAAAAATGTTTAATTTATAATGTTTTGTAATAAAAATTAGCCCACAGCAGCAACTTAGCGAAAAAAGTTACTACTAGGGAATTCAGGGCAGATAGGTGTATCTTCGAAGACCCTCACATATAGGGCTTATCATGAAAAGCAATCTCTTAGATGGCGGGGAAGTATAATTTGTAGGCTTTTATGATGGAAACAGCTAAAAAATAATAGTCTTTGTGAAGTAAATTAAGTTTGCCGAATTTGGATCATGTCTTGTGATGTTTTGGGCATTCATGAAAAGTATGCCTTTACATGAAAGTAATTTATAATTTTTGGTAACGAGTGGATGCCTGTACTAGACCAAAATTAATAAAAAAAGTCTTCATATTTTAGACTATGAAAATTTTGATCCCAATTTATTGAAACATTTTGCGAACATAAAATTTTGAATGCTTCAACATAAATAAACAATGAAAGAACAATGAAACTTCCTTTCATCGTTCATTCCACCTAGTTTTCGGGCTTTCTCGAAAATACATATTTGATTGCAAATGTTTGACACAGTGTGAATGTTTAAAAAAATTCTTGTCCACACAAATAATGAGAACGAAAGAGCAAGCATTTAAATGGCATTTAAATAGTTAACAGTTCCACTAATGTTATTGATAACAGAAAAATCAAAAATTCCGTGAGGTTTTACTAATTTGTGTATTGTATTTAATCACTTACAGCAAGCAATATATATAGAATGAGCGAAACAATACGTTTGCAATTAATTTATTATCAGAAAGAAACTCGCTTTGTAACCTATCTATGTCAAGGCCATGAAATCAAGTAATAAATTTTATATTTCTTCTATTCTCTATATAAAAACTTTACTGAGTGATTGCGTTAAAAAACCTTACTATTAATAAATATTACTGCTTTAAAAATTTTTTTCAGAAAAAGTGTAACGTTTTCATATAAAGATGGAAAAAATGTTATCTTAAATGAATTGCAGTAAAACTGTTTACCAATTAAACTTTACTCTTTTAATCGATTCTTCGCACTAACTTTTTTGAAAGAATCATATCTTCAGCCTACGTCCAACCAAATTTATAAAATAGAGAAAAATTCTTCATACTGCGGTGTAAACACGCCTTTATTGGTTTTTTTGCACATTTTTTCCTGTTTTGTTTTCAATTCTTTCAGTGTTCTCCTCTTCGTTTGCATCAAAATAAAGAGACAGAAAGATTGATTACTTAAGCCGAAAACATTTTAGCTACTTTTGCAAAAAAAATTGATTTCCAATACTTGGGGCATTGTAACCAAATACTTCAAAACAGTAACCCGAGCAGTCAACAAATCGATGAATAAATAACTTAACCATATATCTTCATCTTACGTATGACCGTTACCGCAGCGTCTGAGAATTACATTACTTTTGCGAAGTATTCTCTCCTTCGATGCTAATTGTTTCACTTGGTAGGCGGATGATCTGCGTTTCTTTTTTTAAATACATAAAATTCTTTGTAAACATAACTAATTTTCATGCGTAAGCTAACTGACACTCTTAATTTCATCACTAACAATAAAAACTTTCTTTTTCAATAGTGGACATATCTTGAAATAGTGCTTAACAAAATTTCTACTGTTACTATCTAAACGAAAAATTCTTTTTGAGAGAATTAAATGACAAGATGGTCCAATATTTAATTCATAATTTAAACCAGAAGAATATTACGACCTTTCTGTGTTCCCATTATGAACATCAGTAGTTTGCCAGATTCCTCTTTCATTCTCTTTATTTGTATGAGCAAGGATTCTGTTAACAGTTTCTTGATATGACGTCACGTTCTGTCAAACGTTTATAAAGCAAAAGTATATACAATTCTGTGTTTTTAAGTGAATATGGGCTATGCGATCCATATAAAGAACTGACACAATGTTTGCGTTGTGTCTGGCTCACGAATTGTCAAAATAAGACTGATCGTGAGCATTTAAACGTAGCCGAAGCTTTAGCCGAACATATGTTTAGTTGTGCATTAACGAGAATAAAATACGTGCGTGCGTTGTTTTTGACAATCAAAATACAACACACACACTGACGTGTTTATAAAAAAAAAATGAAATCATATGGTTTTATATGGTGTAAAAACAACCGGAAAGAAGAAAACATTAAATAAAATGTAAATGTAAACTAGAGTAAATACATTGCAAAATAGAAAAAATACTATATTTTATTTATTCGGCATAAATAAATACTATGTTTTGTTGCTGTATTATAAAATAAAAACTATATTTTGCTTTATCATAAACGATTGCTATACTTATAGTCTAGAGAGGAGGTATTAAGTTTGTGCGGATGTATGTAACACGATCAATGGCTTAAGTTAGATCCACCTTTTACTACACTGAGCGATTGAGAATCACTTTCTGAATCGACCCAAGCCTGCCTGTTCGTTCTTCTGCCTGTTCATGTAAGTTTGTATTCAAGCTACAAAATTTGATACACTCAAGGACGAAAGTTTCGACTCAAGAGCGACCGTTTTTGAAAAAAGTTCGGATCGGTCCACTTGATCCCTCCTCATATAACGTCTTATTTTATATAAATTGTTATGAGGAAAACAATTTCAATTTTCAAAATTTTTTGAAAAGTCGCTATATAATAGCTCTTCCACATTCTAAATTCGTGTAAAACATTTGGTTCGGCTCGTAGGTCTACATTTTGGACATCATGCACATGTAAGGATTCGCATGAAATGTAAACTCTTACACGCCAAAAAGACCTCATTGATAATATTTTATGATGAAAATTTGTTCATGTTAGTAATTTTATATAAAAATTAAGTGGACTTAATTTGAACATCACATGGATCTATTTCTTGGGCCGCACTCCATATAAGTGATATAATCATAAGAGTATAGTGAACAGTAAAAGGAAAATGTTTAATTTTTTTTTTAATTAGCAAAACAATTAACTGTAGGAAATGTGGATCATCTAGATCTTCTTTTAACTCTAGCATAGAGTGGTTGGTATGAAAAGCAAGCCCTTGTATGTAAAAAAAATCTACTTTATATTTTTTTATGACATAGGCTGAAAAATAATAATATTTTTAGGAAGTAAATTAAGTTTGTTAGATTTGGAACACGTTATGTGATGTGTTGGACAACCTCCAAAATGCGGACTTTTACTAAAAGAATGCCTATGTACAAAAATTATGCGTAATTTTTGGTGTATTATTACCAATGCGAGAAACAAATTACAAGTTCTGTCCAATTCAACATAAACAAAGAAAGAATTGTTAATATAAATAAAACACGCCGTCAGTGCAACATAAGCTAAGAACACTTATGTTCTCAACAGCAAAGAAAAAAATCAGTTCTTTGTCTTTATTTAAAATATCTTAAAGGATCTCAATGGTAGATAATATTTGCAAAGTGAATTCATTGAAATGCCACCAACCAGTGTCCACTTCGAGTTTTGTTTATTTAGTTTTCCTATTAATTAAGATCTTCAGAAAAGTATAATAAAACGCTTAAGACCACAATAACAAAACATGGCTTTAAATTTACACGCTGTCATAAACCTTTTCATTTGTTGCATATAAATGTATCCATATTAAATACCGTAATGTAAACCGTCTTTCGTAAATTTTACGTTTTTATTCAATTCCTTTTGAAGTAAAGTTCGACTTCGCAGTAAAGTTCGAATTATAACCTTTAGGATAGCATAGGTTTTGTGTGCTATTCTTAGGAAATCTATTTACAATTTATTCACAGGAACTGATATTTACAACATTAATTCTCTTTCTCGTCTCGTCCATTGGAATATTGCAATTCAACTCTCTTGACTTGTGTAATATAACAATTCTTTAAAAAAAACATTTAAAAATCGAATTTGTTGCTAAACATACTTATCAACATAATTACGCAAGCTATATATTTAGACCACTATAAAAAAAGCAAAATTTGCAATTGCAAAATAACGTTCGCTATTTTTCCTTCCGCGTCTATTTTTTTGTTTATTTTACGCACTAAAACATGTATTGGCATTTTCGAATGATTTTATTTATTTTCTTTTGTTATTCTTTTAGTTATAAGAACTATGCATAAGCCGTAATTAAAAATAAAGATTGATCCATTAATTCAAGTATCACCATAAAGAACAATTCAGCAACATTGAAAATTGATTTTATTATTCTGCTGGGCAATTGACGTCGCGATTCCCTAGCAATAAATTCAATATGTTAAATTCTTTACACTTGACTCTGTCGAATATATACCATTTACAAGCAGGTCACCATTATCTGAATTCATCGCGAGAATTTTTAATCCGTGAGTCCGTTTTTCCGCTAAATTTCTGCCAATTATTGTTAATCTTTTCGCCAGCCACCAGATGGATGACGCAGGTAAAGCGCCATGAATGTGTACTTGGTTTTCTCCTGTCTTCGAAAATTGTTTCTTAGCAGACCATCTAATTTTTTTGACAATTCAGATCGTTTTCGTAACAATTCATAACATTTCAGAAGTCGGTATTGTACCAGTTGAAGCTTTGTATAAAATTTATTCGTGTTAATCTTAATAAAAATTTATTGACCTACATTAAATAAGTTACATCAAGCATGGTGTGACATATGATTTAAAAAATGTTAGTTGCTCAGGGAGTTAAGCTTCTGATTCAACAACTTCTTAAATCTTTTAACACTCGCACAACAAAGAAGTGTATGAGAACCAGATATTTAATAATAACATCAAGTTTCTGAGAAACATCGCTTTCAATACTTTCCAGAATGAAAGCAATTGAATATATGTAATACAATTTTTTTTTCCAATTTTTCAATGAAGTAATTTAAAGTGCGCTGATTTGAGAATGTCTTGACATTCACAGAGAATATATATGTGTTATGTTTTTTCGATATTCTCGTAATATTCTCTTAAGGGACAAACATCTAACAAGCAATAATATCGCCTCATAATTCTGAATCCATAGCTACAGACGTAAACAAATAATCAACTTTCTTAAGCGCAACACAATGCGTCGTATTTCAGAAGCGCATAATGCAAGATCACTTAAAGATACAGCTTGCGTGCGTTGTTGAAGAAAAATCGTACGGCTGGCGTTTATATCATGAACGCTTTCGAAGGAGTATAAAATTAATAAAGTGAAAAATTTCTTTAAGAAGCGACATATGGAAGTAAAAGCCGAAAAAAAGTAAAAAAAGTGCTTCTTGGAAATAGAAGGCAATCCTAATTACTCCTGGTAAATTTATACTACGGTTTACAATATAATACGTAAAATTAATTAGCAATCTTTAATAGATTTATAAGGAAACGTTTGAGCGACCAAAACAAATGGGTAGCGACGATTTATTTATTTGGATTATGATAGTAGGGATGATGTGGGAGCGTTATCTTCGTCGCCGTAAATACAAAAAGCGATTGTGGGTAAGACCTTTATATAAAAATCGATGGATTATATTGACGTTAAGCGATTTAAAGTGAATTTTTGCATGATTTTTGATATATTTTATCTTCTCCTAAATCTGGCGGAGAATACGTTAACGAAATCTTCGTACAAAACACTCGCCAAGTAAAGATTGTCTTAAAACATGAAAAAATTTTTAAATAAAATTTATAATACTTTCGTTCTTTTAGACACCTACTCAGTTCCGTTAGCAGACCTACACTTTCACTGCGATTGACTAACGTCGTTTCTGTACTGTTTGGTGAGGAACACAGCATTTCTTCTATAGGACAATCTAATGAAGCCTTGGCCTGGGATTCTTTTACCATAGGACAAGAAGAATTTCAATGGAAGGTTATCGCTGGAAAGAAGGACAGCCGAAATTGCATTCGGGAAACACTTGCCTTACATAATTTTTGAAAAATCATGACAGCTTATAAAACCATATAATTTTGTTTTCTTTTTGTAAACAACTTGATATACGTTTGCCAAAAACTGGTTTTAATGCACAACGCAATGGAAGTTACATGTTCGACTACATACAAATACACACGATCAATTTTATTTTCACATTTCGTGAGCCACGCACAACCTATAACGTAAATAGGCCAAATTGGCAAGAACAGAAGAGCGCAGCTATTAAAGTTAGAGAGCTGAAATTTTCCATATTTACTTTACAAAACACTCTTTACATCCAATAATAGACACAATCGGCCATGCCCACACAAAGTTGCTAGTAATTAAATTTTTTTTCACTTTTTTGAGGTTTTATGTTTATTTACCATAACGCAATCTTGGAGTAATAGGAATATTTGCAGTAAGCTTGAAGTAATTGATTACTGTAAGAAATTTACTTGCAGCAATCTTGGAGTAATAGAAATATTTACTGTAAGCTTGGAGTAATAGAAATTTACTTGCAGCAATCTTGAAGTAATAGAAATATTCTTGTATAACAGAAGTAACAATTCTCCCAACACAAATATATTCTCCCATAATCTATTTCCAATCCAAAACCAATGCAAAAACATATGCATATTAACGGCCATATAAACCAAAGCAGTAAAGAACCAAAGATAAATAGTTATAAAAAGAAATAGTTGCATCCAACAGACCAGCTTTAGACCTAAACAACCATTTTATTGCTGTAATGAATTAATTTCCCAATCTACGCCCATTTAAAAAATATGTGATCGCAATTTCTTCACTAAAATTGCCGGGAAGTCGACGGATTTAAATTGTATTTGTTTACAAGAAAGTTAAACTAATCTATGAAAAGAAATAAGAATACTAGATACGTACAACTTTGACCAGCGAGCAGGCGGTATATAAATATTGTAAAAGAGATGAATATTGAGACCAAAAATTTTTTTATGTTTTGAAAAATAAAAAAATACATTAACTTTTATGAGAAAACGAAAAAATGGTCTTATTTTTTATTTATTAATGTTAAGGGCTGAATATTGAGGCCAAACGTAACTTAATTATCTTGATTGTTGACTGTCCCCTCAGCCAGTATTGTTGGGTCAGACAATGCTGCCCGGAAATCACGAGCATCATTATCAACGCAGTACTTCACTTTGTACTTCTTAATCGTTATAACGCAGGTATTGTGTTGGGCTTTCATTGTTTATTTTTATTTATATTTAAAAAAACAGCTGTTATATCTATTTGAAGCGTTGTAAAATGTCGTACAACTCTTCTAAGGCTTGCGTATAAAGAGTTGGAAAGTTCGTCTGATTTTATTTACTAGATAGGTTACGTATTTGGTGTTTGGCATAACAAAATTAGTGGAAAAGTTTTTTTATTACGTGTAAATTATTGTTTAAACCGTTGTTTATGGGGGAACTAAAAGGGTGCGGTGTAAAAATTTTTTAAAATTTGCGACACGGTCAGAAATCGTTTTAATGAGTTGAAAATAAAAAATATTTTGCATAAAAAAACTGGAAATGGACTCCATGGAAAGCGCTGCGACAGCAAACATTCCAAAGAAACTAAAGATTTATGTTAATAAGAGTGAAAGTGATAAAGTCCATGTTAAAGATGATGATGACGATAATGCGGGAGGTTTATGGTGGACATTGCCGCAGCTAGTCTTAACAGAAATATTTTGGCTATTATCTGTTAAAGATATTCTTAACGCTGGCTTAACTTGTCGTCGATGGTACGAAATTGCTAACGATGAATATCTTTGGAAAAGAAAGTTTCATCGACATTTCAAAACTGATCCTTGCATCGCCTTAAAACCTGGTTAGCGAATATGTAAATATTCAAGTGGTGATACTTCTTACTAATTATATTTATGTCAACAGGGGCCATTTCATGGAAAAGTGAATATGAACGCCTTACTTTTGGAATACCTTTCGTTCAGTCGCAATGTCTTAAAGGTCATGTACATCAAGTTTTACACGTTAGCTTTTCTCACAATGGTGAAATGTTTTCCACTTGTTCCAAAGATGGCTACGTTATTGTGAGTATGATAAAGTGAATAAAAAATTAATTTATTGAGTAGGTTCATGACAAGTTTCGCACTAACATTTCTCGTGCCTGTATTATAATCATGTTTTAGATTTGGAACGCCGGTCATCCATGCACGGAAAAGTATTCGCAAAACATGAAGAAATTCAATTGGAAATATACACAATACTCACAATTCAATCAAAGCGATAGTTTACTTTTGGTATCTGGCGTTCATTTCGGGTCACCACACAGTACGTCTGGCGAAATAGCTGTGTTTACAGTAGATGGAAAAGGTATGCTATATAAATTCATGCAGAAGCTCAAGAAGAAGCTCTTTTAATTTTTACATAAAGTTGAATCTCATTTGCGATGTCGCGTCATAAATCGGCCGTATGACATATTTGGAACTTGGTTCAGTGACCAGTACCTTATATCCGGGGACTTGCATTGGCTAGCTCAAATGGTCAGTACGTCTATCTTATGGCTGAATAAAGCCAATCAAGAAGTAGATTCGGAACACGTACCTATTATGAATCAACTGTATAAATTTTACAATCGCAATGCAAGCTCGGTAAGAGCCATAATGATGGCTAAGTGCCCATGGTTAGATGAATCGAATGATCCTTTGATAATGGCAAACACTTCAGATGAGATTTTGGAGGTAAATATGTTGCAGTCTATTTATGCATTCTCTAAATAATTGCTATCAATATTAGTCACCGTCGGATGATATTGAAATGTCAGAACATTCATTGACTGTTCAAAACTCTGTTGGAAACCCTCTATCTCATTCTGCTTCTTTAAGAAGAGCTTTTCATATATCGTTTGATGATTCGACACCTTCCACGTCGAATGCATCTTTGTCTTTAAATTGGAGTTTACAGCGCAGCAACGACTCTACAATACATTATTTAGATGAATATCGTCGAGAATTTACTGGAGATTCCGTATCTGATGAGTCGATAGATGAAGAAGAAGATGAACCGATGGATGCTTCTGATGAATATGATGACATGGAAAACTCTATACCAAAATACCTTATATTTTCTACCGGTTCCAAAACGTACACACCGCATCAAATTGGTATTAAACGCATTAGAAATATAACATTTCCGAAAAAATTAGATCCAGGGCCCTCACTGAAGGAAAGAATAGCCGCAAAGAAGGCAGCCGAACAACAGGTTAGTAAATGCATTGAATTTAATATTATTTAAATTTAACAATATCCCTCATTAAGAATCAATTTCGCGATCCTGATCCAGATTGGTGGGACTATGAGGCTGTAGCTGATCGTTTCGATAAAGTTGACAAAGTGATAGATCTCCATGGTCACATTATCGGAATGGCATTAAGCCCCGACCATAGGTACTAATGATGTTAAATCTGCTAACGGGATCTAATACTTTTGTATATTTAGATATCTCTACGTTAACACACGCCCATGGCCTAAAAATTACATTATCACGAATCCCCTGGAACCGCCACCGATTGCTCAGGAAATTGATATACATGTCATTGATCTAATGACTTTAAAGCGTATTGGTAATATGCTGAGAGCTCATAAAGCTTACACACCAAGCACGGAATGTTTCTTTATATTCTTAGACGTATGTGATGATTATGTAGCCAGGTAATTAATCAAAACTTTCAGTATCGTGTTGAAAATATCTATAATTTATTATTATACATTTAGTGGTGCTGAAGATATGCACGCATACTTATGGGACCGATATTATGGTATATCTTTGGCTAAATATAAGCATACTGATGTCGTAAATAGTGTAGCCTTTAATCCTAAGGATAATGAGATGTTGGTGACCACTAGCGATGATTTCACTATCAAGGTATGTTTATTTTATGCCACTCCAATACCGATTTCCGTTAGTAATAATAGACTTCATAAACAACGGGATTCCAATGTATATATAATAAGTCGTATTGAAAATTCTGCTTGGGATATCAGAAATACTCATCTGATCGTCTCAAACGAACATGTGCTTAAAATGTGACATTTTAGCTTATATTTATTTATGAAGACAGTTTTCTAATTCTTTTCTCATGTAACAAGTTGTGTTGATTTGAAAATGCATGAAATATCTGGAAAATATGCTGTGCAAGGCGTTTTACTATAAAAAAGGTACAAACGCTGCAAAAAACAATTGTGAAATGTACGGTGAGAATGTTGAAGTGAAGGAATGACCCACAAGTGGCTTGCTCGATTCCATTCCCGAAATTTCTATGTCAAAGAAGCTTCTCGCAATCACTAACAAAGTCGAAAAAAGATCGAAGCTGCAGAAAAATCCGCGGAGAGTTTTCACTATTACCCATTATATTCCCAATCAATTGTGCATTGACGTATTTTTCAATATTTATATTTACCTTTCCTTTCAGATTTGGAGATCTCGTGCTAAAGCTAAACAAATGAATGTTGATGCCTCAAATAACAGTGAAGCATTCTATTTGAAAAATTCAGAAGACAAATGACTGCTCTCAATTTACTTATTGCTGCATTAACATCAAAAAATGTTTACAATTTTGTTAAACCTAAAAATTTTAAACCGTTTGTCGTTTGCATTAGTTTAGAAAAAATAATTTTATTTAATTCTAATAGGAGGATTAAGATATATTTTCAGGGGTCTCCCAAAAAATTATTAAATTTCAATACAATGTTTGTGAACTTTATACCTATATAAGTTACGCATATCGTCTATTTGCTTTAATTGTTTAAACATTTTATTATTTTATTAATAATCAAATCAATGAGTTTAAAATTGTTTTTCATAAATATATACGAATAAATATGAATGTATATTATTTTTTTAAAGTTATCTATAGATACAAAACTAAGAATTTTATGCAATTACTGAAAATTGAAGACTACTAGCTAATAAAGCAGACAAAATAATTGTTTAACAATGTACAAGAATTATACGAATTATCATTTCTTGTTTAGTTGCCAGGTGGCGGGCTATTGGCAGAACATTCGTGGTAGTCAGAATTATCGTTCTGTTCTATAAGAGGATTACCTTGGTTGCCAAATTTATGATTTTTACGTCGTTTTTCTGGATGGCCAAAACAATTCTGACATTCTTCATCGTCTTCCGAAGAGCTTTCGCCAAATGTCGTCGGTTTCTTGTAGATACAGCAACCTAAAAGTTACGCGCGTGTGTAAACTCGTACCTGTTTATAAATGGCTTCACTTACATTTAGATTTCTTTTTATTCAAATGTTCATTGTCAACGGTACCTTCATGCCAGACAACTTTCTTAATGTTCTTCGGCTTTTGCAATCTTAGTCTAAGCACTGGTTGTGCCTACTCATAATAAAAAATATCTCAGTATTTCTCAGAATAAAGTCAGAAATTCAAGCAAATATGATTACCTTACCGTCGTATCTGAGATATCCTCATGAGCAATAACTTCAGTTTGTGAAATGGTTAGTGAAGATTCTGAATGTGCAATTGCTGCGTCCATGTTTTATTCCTTAGTTTCAATTCAGTTAGCGTTATCAAACATACATGAAGAAAGAATCAATGACTAATTGCTGTCTTAAATTTCATCCGTATAAACCCAAATAATTGGTGATTTTTTTCTTTTTCTTGTTAAAAACTTGTGGAAATTTCTAGAATGTATTTTTAACAGATGATTGTACTTAGAATGCAATCTATAAGCAGGGCAGAGTTGTACTCACGGGTATATATCTGGGCATATATAAACAGGCGATTATCGCTTGATTTTTTAGGAGGCAATTAATTATCGCCTGATTTTTTAGGAGGCAATTAATTATCGCCAAGAGTCTAATCAAGCACCATCGTCGTCAGCTTTCCAATACTTTCCAATACTTCCGCTCAATTTTTCAATTTCAATGAATTAATAACTGAGAGACAAACAAACTGCAATAACAATAATTCAAAAAAAAATGAATGGAAAATTATGTAGAATATGACAAGTGAAAAATGCAATAAACTTAAATCTAATCTTAGTCCATCTTCACTCAGGTACCAAAAAAAAAAATGTAGTGTCTAAATTTTTAGGTATTTTATTGCAGAAAAAGTATATTCTTTTTTACAGATGGTTATTAAAAATAAATGTTAACAGTTCTGTTATAAGATACTGTTAGTGATGATTTCATACAAATGAAGTCTTTTTAATCAATATATTAACTTTTCTCTTTTATTCGTAGTAGTCGTATGTGCAAAGGAATGCGAAAATTTCTTCGTATAGCAGCAACTAATGTTCAAGACAGCAAGGTTAACCTGACCCTTTGACCAATCAGGCAGTACGCTTTGTTTTTATTTCCAAATGTGCTTTATCTGCCTTTATAAGACTTTTTCACGTCAGTGCTGGTATAAAGCTGGAATCTATGTATTCCAACATATGACTACCTGTTTCAATTCGCGTCTTCAGAGATGGATACCCGAGTGGAATTTTGTTTAAGTACAGCATCCTAAAAGTTTGATTGAAACCGTTCCTTGTGAATTTATTCGACAGAATGGAATTTTGCTAATATTGCTTCTTGACCAATATTCAAAATTATTTTTTAACGTAAAATAATATGTGTTTTTGAATTTTAAGATAAACAGCTAAATAAGGCTTTGTTTCCGTAAAACAACTCTCCGTCACCCACTTGGTCTTTTCCTACGAAATGTGCCGAATAAAGTACTAATTATCTCCAAATTTCCCAAAGAGCGGCAAATAGCTCGACTAAGACTTGGGGCCCTAAGCAGGGCTCTTCTTTTGTACATAATCATCTTAGAACGATTAGCTACGGCTAATACACTATCATGTGTCCCCAAATTAATTCGCTGACGTTTAATTTTTTCTTTTGTATATTTCAGAAGACGCGACTTTATAAGTAAGAACGAAGAACTAGATAGAAAGTAACAAGAGGGTTCCTTTTCAATTTAAAACGATGCTCTGGATGCCAAATTCTTTCAAAAGATTGCTTAACGTTCAAGAAAGCTGATAAACAGTACTGTTTACTTGTTAACGCGTTTTTCACTCCTTTAATAGTTCGGTCGCATTATTCAGGTGCGTCGTGGGGACTTTTCATCTTATCAAGCTTTCATTATCATAATCAGTTATTTTTTTGTACCCACAACTGTTGGGAAGTGGTAGGTGTAACGTATTGTAAGACCTAACCCGGCAAAGACGGTGGTGATGGCAACGCTAAAATAATAAATTCGTTCTTTACCTTTTTGTGTTGGTTAATCTTTGTTTTTGGTCTTACGTGTGCCACCGTCTTGGCTTTGCCTATATAAATATAGATTAAAAACTACACTAAGAATTGAACTTGTATGACACAAAATGAAATATATTAGTTCGATATTCGAAAGTTCCACTCTATTGGGGCTGACGCAATGAGGCGTTATTCTTACTTTCAGATGGAGTTTCAACTTTGCCGACTTTGAAAATTGGATGAGAATTGATAAATTGTAGCGTTTTGACCGTATACGTACAAATAAAACAATAAGGAGAAAATCACAAAAAGAAATGATGAGCGCTTTTTTAAATTTCAAAGTTATTTATCCAATTTATGTTTAGCCTACAATAATGAAAATTTTTTTTTGTGATGTTGCCAATTTTGGTTTATAACCTGTATTATTCTGTAGAAAATGAAAAACGTGCAATGAAGACCACTTATTTTAAAGTCGGCATATATTCATCAAATTATTTTATTAGCGAGTTGTAAATAGTAATTTTCACATTAAGGACCAATTAATATATACAAAGGCTCCCGATGGTGTCATAAAAATGAAGCAGATTATGAATAAATTTTAAAATAATATCTCGAGCTGTAAAACTTCAGGCTAACAAACGTAATCCTAAGAATTATAAATTTATTATTCATATTTACGTTGATTTTTTAACTTTTTTTTTACAACGATACGATTTTTTGTTACATTTTCCTATGAAACAATATGGCAGCACGGCTGCCCATTGTGTTCCGCTTGGGAATTTTTAACCCGAAAATGGGGCCTCATTGTGTCAGTTCCCTAAGAATGCAGTTGTTAAATTTTTTCATGTTATTTCGCGTATTTCAAAAGTAATTTTGCATGCACCTGAGACGCCAATTTTAGATGAAAAGCAGAGGTACTCTATACTAGCTTGAAGAAATAAATTTGAGAGAAACCACAATCCACATGTTTTTTTTTAACTGCACTTTCAGTATAGATATCTTTACTCATGCGCAAGAAAATGCCACTTTAATTGAAATGGACAGATTTGATAATTTGCAAGGTTGCTTAAGTAAGTTAATATAACAAATCAAAAGACTTGTGGAATCATTCTTATAAAAATTTCTAATGGTAGTGCCGATATATTCGTTTAAAAGATGATTCCAAAAGTCCTTCAAAAACAGGGATGTGAAAAAGTGGTTTCAACAATAACTTTTCTTTTTATTATTCCGTTTAAGTAAAGGTCTTCTTTATTGAGCTCCGCCAGTAAAGTCAACCACTTCGCCGTTTATTTTAAACCCACTTTTCTTAATTCATTTTCATAATTTAACGACTTAAAAATCGTAGTTAATTTCAGCAACATAGCTTCTAACCCAATATTAAAACACATAATGTGGCACTTTTTAACGTGATTTTTATTCTAAATACAGCTTTTTATTTCATGTTACACGAATAATAAGGAACGTATCTATATTTTTACTATAGAGAACTCATCAATTTGCGAAGAATGTATTTATTGCAAAAATAACTGGCCGCATATATGCACATATATACTGTAAAAAGATAAAAAAAAATTTTGTTTTTTAATTTTTGGCAACAGAGTTAGTCGTGAGGAAAAAGGCTGTCAAGAAAAAAAAAGATTTTGAAAAAAAAAATTTTGGATAGCTTCTTGATTAAAATAAAAGTGCAGTTGAAAGAAGGATAAAAAATTTGAAACCAAAAATCAAGGAATCGATTACCAAAAAACAAAATAAATAAATAACCCTTACTTTTATGTTTTTATTTTATCTTTTTAAAATTTTTCTTATTTAAAAAACAAAAAAAAAAATAATATGAATATGACAGAATGAGCATTCTTCGTCGGAAACACTAGGTGGGTGATGATATTATCTTATTTTTCGTAGTTTAACAACATCACACAACAAAAATGTTAAAATCTATTACAAATTTTGCTTTATAAATTAATGTTCCTAAATTAATTAAAACTTACCAAAACAAAAAAAATTTAAATTAAGTTATATTGCTTTTAATTAAAACAATTTTTTTTCCATTTTTTTTTTTTTTAATTGGACTTGTAAATATGTTTTTTCTTTGATTTCGCAATTTTCGGCTAACAATTTGGTGAGATTTCCGGAGGATAACATTAGGGTCGGCTGGGAATAGGAATGGGTTATGATAATTGTGTAGGGCGATTTCTTTATTTTTTCTCGTAAATCGAAGGACAGATAAATGACAGCGGGCCAGATAAACGTATTTAAACTGATTACGCTGATTGAAGAAAGATACAAATAAAAATAAAAATGTACCCGGTGCATATTTCTACACATTACAAAAATTTACCAAATCTGAAATACCAGAGGGTGATCATGTAAACAGGTGATCATCGTCGTGATCACCGCTGGTTTATTTTTAGGACTGGTCTGATCTGGTTTTATTTTAGAGAATTGATTATCGCCAAGAGACTAATCAGTGTACCATCGTCACCAGCATCCGAATACTTTCCACTATCTCTCCACAAATTTTCCATTTCAATGCATTAATAACTGAGAGAGACGTGAAAAATGATAGCCAAATTGACATTTAAGACGTTATGACGTTGTGTAAACCAATCCTATATGGTAAACAAAACAAGCATGTAGAATGAAATGAATAGAAATCAGTAAGCATGCTTTAGTTCGGGTGTTCACAACCAGTCTTAGCATGTTACTCAATTGAACAGAACGAATTTCATCACCAATTAGTCAAACATAACCTATAAATCAAAAATCTAAAAATCTAATAAAAATCATCAAATAATTCAACATCACTAATATTTCTTAAAACTTTGAAATTAAAAACTTAAATTACATACAGGCCTAATGCATGTCTTTCTACAAAAAAAGAAAACAAAAAAAGGAATAGAAAGCTATGCGGAATTTTACAAGTGAGAAGTGTTAATTATTATGCATTTTTTATTTACAGATTTTCCATAAAAACGAATATTAATAATTTTGTTATAATGATTAATTTATATTCTTCATTATCATTATATCAAATTTTCTCTTCTGTTTCAGTGCGCCAAATTTTTTTTTCTTTTGTGCTCACATATGCATAACTAAACAAAAAGAAGGAAGTTTTACTTTCAATATTTATTTAATTTTTATGTATAATTTTGTGCGAGTTATAATTTCAAAAACTAGTTACATTTTTAAGATTGTTACGTTCATATATTTCGTGCCAACGATCTTCTAACTTGTTCACCTAACTGCCTCAACTGTTGTGCCTCCACACAAACATCGACACCATCATCTTCATCGGTCGCCTGGAGTGCTGGAGTATTTAAATGATCTCCTTCCACTTCTTAATAGACGCAAATGTTGTGCAGCCCCGCGCAACCGATTGAGATTCTTCCCAGCTTCTTTGGGCTGTAGCAGCTCTCTCGATCTTCCTGTAAAATACACCAGCGATCTAGAGAAATGTTCAAAAACTGTAGTTAGATTTTCGAAATATTAAATACTGTGCTACTAATCTTTATACACACCATTGGCTCTTTGCTTTCTCAGCGCGGAACATCTGCATAAATCTACATACAACGTTATAACGTATATGTATACGTCACTTGTAAATATAAGAATATCTTTACATATTTCTCTTGCAGCTGTTTTTTATAAACGCAACTCTAAACGAAAGATTTGTGGTAAGTTTGCTTGGTTTATACTCAATATTAATGCAAGTTTGATCTCAGTGACAGCAATTTTGTTGTCGTCATATTTGACATAACTGAGAGAGCGCTTTTAGCGATGATCACTAGCAAATTTGCCAACATGATTAGATTCTCATGACAATTATTAATTCATTGTCGCCTACTTACTACTGGTTACCTTCCAGCTATTGTGAGTGTCACAAGTTAGGGGGCTGACACAATAGAGAGTTATTTTTATTTTTGGCTTCGGACATTAACTTTGCCGACTTTCTACATTCTACTGTAAACATTGAAATAAAACAAAAAAACACATAAGAAATGATGATCGTTTATTTTAAATTTTAAAGTTACTTATCTAATCTATCTCTATCTTACACTAACACACATTTTTTTATATTATGTGATTTGCAATTTGTTTTACATCATGCATTATTTTGTAAGAAATGAAAACCAAGCAGTAGAAACCGTTTTATGAATACCGTAAATGTATTCATAAAATTGTTTCATTAGAGAGTAATAAAGCGTAATTTTTAAATGATGAAGCAATTAATATGAAAATAGGTACTCCACGGTGTCATAAAATGTAAACATATTATGGAGATTAACATAATAATTCCTTGAATTCAGACTGGTGGATAAAATAATAAATAAATTCAAGATTAAGTTTTTTAAAAGTTTTAGGTAATAAACAAAATTAATGCAATTATAAAGAAGCGCAACAAGCACTAATATAGAAATGGTAATCATTGCCTGTTTAGCACGCTTTGTTAGGAATTAATCCGAACAAGTGTAGTTAACTCGATTAGGTGCTTACCTCTTAATAAATCTAATATACATAGATTGGCGGAAAAATTTTCGAAGGAATCCTTATTTGCGAACTTGCAAAACATCACTGCTTACACTGTGGATGCTCTCCTCAATGCAGGAACAAGCGCTCCAAAAAGAGGGGTAGGAAAGCAACCCCTAAAACTGTAGGGGTAAACGGTATATTTGATAGTGAAGTTTTAGAGTAAAGAAATATTCTACATAAATGTCTCCAAATGCGTTGGAAGTCCGTGCGGGACATGCTCGCAAGGGAACGCAATTTGAGGAAGGCACCGTCGGGAAGTGCGATGCAACTGAGAAAAAATTGGGCAGATTACGAAAATGTACTCCTTTTAAAAGATGTTGTGGCCCTCGCAAATAAAATTCAGCCACTTTTCTTTTGTTATTTTTGGTAAAACAAATCTTATTTACAGAACAACGTCAAGCGGCGACATTGAGGACGCACTAGCAGACACACTAGAAATGCCATCAACAAAACGATGAAAATGCAGACATATTTCTTGAAAGGCAAAATCCGATTGTCGAATATTGCGAATATAAGTCAAAATTTATTTGTATGATATTTTCAGAATAATTCTTAATTACTTTAAGTTAATTGTAATATTTAATTCCCAATAAAGTTTTATTTTCGTTTGTCAGATGTAAATCATTATCTTTCGAGTCATTTTACTGATCACATTTTTTGTTACGCCTCTTAGTTACAGGTGCTGAGGGGCACACGTTAAAGGTTGGTACAGTTCTAAGGCTTCAATTTAGCTGACTCATACCAACAAATTATAGGTTTTTTTTTTTGGTGCTCTCCAAGAGACTACATCGGAAGGGTTTTGTTAAGATTCTCCAACGAAAGTATATAATATTACTTATTTATTTGTTAACATAAATACTTACTTTTATAATTATAAAAAAGTGATCCAGACTTGAGGGCCCAACAACAGTAATGCTCGGTACGTTGACGTGAGTCAATTTGAATAGTTAGATTACCAAGTACTCGGCAGATGGTTATAAATTTCATTAAATAGTTGACGAATTATGATGTTTTAAGTCAATTGTGCAATTGGACGTCCGCATTACTGTTTTGTTCTCGATATTATTCTCGATATTGAGAGATATGTCTTATTATAACGGGAGCTAAAGTTGCACGTAACACTTGAGACAACGTGTTGTAATCAGAATAATTAAATTCATACTTTAAAGAAAGTTGCGGGTGCGATTTATTACAAGGGTGAAAAGGAACTAGTACTTCTTATAGTTACCCTTGGTGGTTTGAAGTTCTTGTTATTGCGTGAATTGAGCACCGTCTTTATGTTGCTTAGTGACTGTGTACTTTCTATTGTTTAAAATTGGTTTTTCTCACTACAATAAGGACAGAACATTAAAAACCAGTGAATAATAGGGATTGTTATAGTTGCATATTATGTGAAAAAACTGAACATATTTAGCCTAACGTGATTTAAGGAAAGGAGTTAGGTTTTTGGCACGAAGAAATTACTAATTAATTATTCTCTCTTTGTATGCTGACACGCGTAGACACGTTCTGATTATTGTAAATGGTAACAGAACTGTTAAGTGATAACGGGGACTAACACTGGCACGTAAGGTGGAATAAACGGAATATAACTGCGGTAACGTGGTTACATCTGTTTAAGATAGCTAAGGTCAACCTTACGAGATCACTCTACTCAAGATGTGATGTATACATGTTTCATAACTTTAAACCAACTCATTTTAATGTGGCTCATAGAACCGCTTCGTTGCTTGATTGTATTTTGTTTCACCATTCTAATCAGGTACAATGCCCTTCCACATCGTAAGATCCCTTAATATTTTTTAGCTTTCGCATTAAATGCAAAAATGTCACTCCGTACTTAGAGTATAGGGACTTTAAAAGTATTGATTGGGTTGGGCTCTCTTCCTATATAGTTGCCTTTGACTCGCTTTCCTTTTCTAGGACAGCGAATATTGAGTCATAGTCGGCCTTGTTAAGCTCTTTGGTTGAATCGTTGCGCACCTTTGTTCTGCTTGATAAGAAAAAAATACGAATGGTGTTGATTATTGAATGAAATCAAGACATATCAAATTTGCAACGTCTTTGAGATATTTTGATCCTCTGGATTTGAGGAAAACTGGAAAGTCTATTGTCGTTATCGAAATAAAGCTAAGAAGACCATTCGCAAGGAAAGAATGACATACTTTGTTGCCTTCTTTTTTGGATTTGATCGTTCGGCTATGTGTAGAGTTTTGGAGAACTGTCGTTACTGCAACGTGAATGACTTTAATCGAAGCGAACGGCCATTTTGTCAATACGGTACACCCCGACATGCCCGATAGTTCTGGCCGTTCTACATGCGGAACCTCTTATGGGTCTTTCCCATTAACATGCATATCTGACGTTGAACTATTAGCAGCCTTGTATAAAATTAAATCTAAGTCCATTGAAAATGTAGGTATTCTGATTTTCTTTATTAAGCTTATTTTGCCGCACATCTCCCAGCTGCTAAAATTTTATATTAGCTTTATCTCAGTCAACATTTCCGGTAAGTTGCAAGACTACGCGTGTTTCCTATTTCTAATCCAAAACCTTTAAGGCTTTGAAAGATTTAGGACCTGTTTCTATTCTCCAAGCAGTGTCTAAAGCTGTTCGGATCTTATTTTACTTTCTTAATATGTATTTCGTCGTGAGTACAATACCACCAGCTTACTACTGAACTTAACTGACAGCATTAGATGCGATGTTAATACAGGCCTATTGACGTCCCCGCTACCTCTGGACTTATCGAAAGTTTTCAATTCTATTAACCATTTGGTATTTACAAAAAAGTTGGCGCGACTATTTGGATTTTCGAGATCTGCTTGTGGACTTATTTATTCCATATTAACTGGTAGATCTCAGTTTGGGGATATTAATAGTATTTTTTGGATTATTCTTTCTTTATATTGTGCGGTGCCCCAAGGAACTTCATCGTGGCTACCTCCTCATCAACAGGATGAAGTACGCGGCCACAGTCCAGGAGGAGGAGGAATTCGAGCCGTACGACACCGATGGGGAAGTATACCACAACCTGGTCTTAAAGCGCCTCAGGACCGGCGACGAAGAGGAAGGCTACCTGCGGCTGCTCACAGAATACGCGATAGCGCGATACATCGGCGACCACTTGCAGTGTCAGGCGTGCGTCGCGGACGTGACATAGTCAAAACAAGATGCCTGCAAGATGGAGAACGGCCGACTAGTCACCAACAAGCCTTTGGAGAACTGGATCCGCTCCGCGGAGACCCTGGAACCGACGTTCCCTAAAGAGGAGGTACACCGAGTTTTCCACCAGGCGTATGAAATATTTTACGCAATCTTGTTGCAGTATATGGTGGACAGCGAGATCGGCCAACGGATACAGTCAATTGTGGTTGCGCGCGTTGACTTTTTCTTGCAAAGAGGTTCCTGCAAGAGCGGCAGTACCCACCGCAGAAATTTATTTGGGTACGCGCTCTTCATGCTGCTGAAAGGGACAAATTAGTGGGAGACCGAGGACCTAAACATATCGACGTACTAAGACGTCAGAGTCCTTTGTGCGTCAAAGTCCTCCCCACGTAGAGTCCTCCGCACGTCAGCTCCTCCGCGTCCTCCCAATATTCGCTGTATTCCAATGGTGAGTTTGAATTTACCTTTACTAATTGTCATTTATAAGTTAGTTATTTATTTCTATTTAATTTCAGATTAAGACGCAATATGTGCCGCCACCAAACCATAGCAACGAATGATACTGATTTGGACGTTAAACGTCTGAATTGAAAATGCCGGTGTTTCTTTTAACTTTCTTCATATCTATAATTGGTTATATGGCATTAAAATGGCAAGAAATGATATTTCTTGACATCGATGTTTACAATTACATGAAACACTGCTAAGAATTAACAGAATGTACATAGAAGAGAAGGAAGAGCCCTTTTACGAATTGTAATGAAAACCGCATCAAATCGAGTAAGTTAAATATGCCTGCCACCGAATCGTTGAAGGGTTTAACAAGCGCGGCAGCCGACAGCAGAAGGTTTGTTTCCAAAAAAAGGAAAATTTAAAGTAAGAATACTTTTTCTACAGCCTGACGAAGACTTTCAGTTATTGGAAATATCGTGGTATACTGCACGCGAAACCCAACTGTTGGAAGTAAGCTGCATATAGCTGATGTTTTGGGGCATTTCTACACCCTCTATAGGGGACAAGCACCATTTATCGATTTTTACGCTTGGCTAAAACCGATAGTATTAATGTTGAATTTTGATGCTATTCGTCAAATTTTGGTAGTAAATTTGGTAGCAAGATCGCCGGGGAGTTTTAAAACCGCTTACAATATTTGCTTTTATTATATTTTTCCCAAATCATCAATCAATACTTGCTTTTATTATAAGATTTTATTGCATAATTAAGAGTTAAAAAAAAAAACGCACTTTTTTTAACAAAGCCGAATATATTTAAAAAATTTTAAGAAAGCAATAAAACACAAAAATATTAGCAAATAAAAACTTTTTTTTATATGTACTGAAAGGAAGTTATTACAAAAGTAAAAAAAAAAAAAAAAACAAAACAAAATTTTGTAAAATTAATTTCAAAAAATTTTGGAAATCTTTTTTCTGTACTCTGTACATAAATTTATTACATATAATACGACTTCTTTTTATTTAGTCTTATTTATACTTTTTATTTACCTCCACGATTTGATTTTTTAACGACGCTTTGAATTAATACGATTCAAAGCGATATTTACCTATTATGACTGTACATATACATATATATTCGTGGATGATATCTATCTTGTATGTGGTGCTGACAGAAATAAGTCCAATCACCTTGGATCGAATATTAATTATAGTCTTATACAACCTTTTGAATGGTCACAGATAAACTCTCTACTTATAAAGCCATCTAAATCCCAGTATATCCTTTCTGGTAATAAGTCCGTATCCGTCCCAAATCAATATCCGATTGTTGACCTACATAAGTGCCTGGGCATATTTATCGGTCATCACCTCACCTTTGAAAAATACGTTCATTTCATTTGTGGCAAAGTTCTGGTTATCTTGACCACAGTTTATTTCAATAATGTTTATTTGCCGCAAATATAGACTTGCTTACGCGCTGCTGACGCCGCAAATCCTTTACGGTCTGAAACCATAGCTTACATTTTCTCTGACATCCTTGATCCGACAAAAAACACAAAAAAGTCTACATAAACCGAAAACATGTCACTAGAATGTTCGAAAAATAGTATTTAGTTTTTGTATTTGTTTTCGTACAATTAATTATTAATTTATCAATTAAAGTTTTATTTCTTTCCCTTAAAATGTTACATGATGTACGAAAACGTAAAGCATTTTCTCAAGAGCTTAGAAATGTGATTATGAAGTGAAGAAGGGAAGAGAAATCGTATGGGGAAATGGTAAAAACAATTGGAATTAGTCGTGATACTGTTCAAACTATTATAAAAAATTAGAACACAAATACTATCAAAACCTTAGAAAGCGTGAAAATCGAAATATTACTAGTATTGTAAAAAGTGAACCGAAAACTCGTGGTGTTGATATTGCAAAAGAGCTAGAAAAATGTAATCCATTTAGTAATCATCCCGAAATTGTTTGAAATATTGTAAGTCCACCTTTAATGTCCTAAGAAATATATTTTTTAACTATTAGACCATAAATGTAGTTTTTAATATGAGAAAACTCAATGTCTATGCAGATTTTGTTGGGCTACCATATGTGTGGTTTGTACTCTGGTCAATGCTGAAAACCGCTCATATGTTTTTATAGCTGTTGAATCAAAACTCAAACAACAACAGTACATATTTGTATAAATTTATAGTGTGGCAACGCTGCTTTTCAACGCTGCAGACTATGGCAGGAGCAATCGTGCGATTAAATATATTGCAAAAATCACAATTTGGTAATGAAATTAATTGCTTTTAAATGTGAAAATAACAAAAGCTATTCGAAAACGTGTCGAAGGATATATAAATAACTATGAACCGATTTTGTGTTATAGTCTAAATTTCTTTGAAAGACTAGCAGAAATTATGTAATTTTCTAATAAGTAGTAACAGTTTGTGTAAAAATATGTGTTGCATTATTGATTTAGAAAAGTGTCTGAAATGTATAAAAATGTACCATGAAACCTTCTTTTATAATTCCAGCGTACGCGGTACCGGTGGCACTGCAAAAACGTAGGCAGGGCACAGGTGCACCCCCACCTGGAACTCCTCCACCACAAACAAAAACCAAATTTGGTCCTTTAGCTGATCAAGATCGCATCTTTACCAATCTGTATGGACGTCATGATTGGCGTTTAAACGGCGCTTTGAAACGGGGTGATTGGTACAAGACAAAAGAAATTGTTTTAAAAGGTGCTGACTGGATAATCAATGAAATCAAAACATCTGGTTTACGCGGCCGCGGTGGTGCAGGTTTTCCAAGTGGTATGAAATGGTCTTTTATGAATAAACCATCGGATGGGCGACCTAAATATTTGGTGGTTAATGCCGATGAAGGTATGCAGTAAGTAAAGATTGCGTTGGTATTTTAATCCCGTACAACATTCATTTGATTTTAGGTGAACCTGGAACTTGCAAAGACCGTGAGATAATGCGTCACGATCCCCATAAACTTGTTGAAGGTTGTTTAATTGCTGGACGAGCTATGGGTGCGAATGCTGCTTACATCTATATACGAGGAGAATTCTATAATGAAGCTTCAAATATGCAAATCGCTATAGCCGAAGCTTATCAGGCAGGCCTAATTGGGAAGAATGCTTGCGGTTCCGGTTATGATTTTGATGTGTTTATGCATCGTGGAGCTGGTGCCTACATATGCGGTGAAGAAACTGCACTCATTGAATCGCTTGAAGGAAAGCAAGGTAAACCTCGCCTCAAACCACCTTTCCCAGCTGACGTTGGTGTATTTGGCTGTCCAACCACAGTTACAAATGTTGAGACAGTTGCAGTAGCACCAGCGATTTGCCGTCGTGGGGGAGCATGGTTTGCTAGTTTCGGTCGTACTCGTAATTCTGGCACTAAACTCTTTAATATTTCCGGGCATGTAAATACGCCCTGTACTGTGGAAGAGGAAATGTCCATAACTTTAAAGGAATTAATTGAACGTCATGCGGGTGGGATACGTGGTGGCTGGGAAAACTTATTAGCTGTGATTCCGGGTGGTTCTTCAACGCCGCTTATCCCAAAAAAAGTTTGTGACGATGCAATCATGGACTTTGATGGCTTAATTGCGGCTCAGACATCTTTAGGCACGGCTGCGATTATAGTGATGGATAAATCTACGGACGTTATTAAGGCTATTGCTCGTCTTATAGAATTCTATAAACATGAAAGTTGTGGTCAGTGTACTCCTTGCCGCGAGGGCATTGGTTGGATGAATAAAATCATGGCCAGGTAATTAAATATTTTTGGCAATTAAAAAGTAATGCGATAAAATTTTATGAGCGCTGCATTCTTTCAGATTCGTTTCCGGCAATGCGCAAGCGGCTGAAATCGATATGCTCTGGGAAATTTCCAAACAAATTGAAGGCCATACAATTTGCGCTTTGGGTGATGGCGCTGCTTGGCCTGTTCAAGGTTTAATACGCCATTTTAGACCAGAAATTGAAGCCAGAATGAAGAAATATTCCGCTAAAGCTTCAAATTAAGCTCTGCAATGGCTTAGAAATTATTTCACAACATTAACTTAATTCGTTCTTTGTAAACTATGAGAATCTATTGTGTATATATGCACTGCGTATGCGCATGTATTAATGTATTATGATATAATCGTCATTAACGTAATAAAGTCTTTATTAACTATGGGAGGGATAAACAAGTAAGGAAGCTAGGATCGCCTTCTGGCAAAGTTTTCACACTCATCACACAAATATAAAAATGGTAATCTATTTTGCCGATTGTGGGCCGCCGGTCGCTAAGTTCAAAGCTTTCTCTACTTGATATAAACAATATTTTAAAGTTTGCTTATTGCATGTACCGCTGTGAACAGACCATGCCCCTTTTTGCATTATATTATTATATAATCATGTTAAATATCGCGAAATTATCGAAGCTAAAATTCGCGCTCTATTTATTATCATTAAAACAAAAATTTAAAGGAAGATCATGAATTAATAATAAAGATATCAAATTTGTGGGATAGGTATGTGGGAAATTTGCAATGACTTCCAATGAAGGAAAATCTTGATAATCGTTGTCCAATTTCCGGAAGTGGATCGAAAATTTTAAATTTAATATCGTTTGATATAACGCGTTACAGACATGGAAATGTTAGGTGATTGCGTGTATATTGATGATTTACGAAGACGTTTACTTAACAAAATTGGTATAATGTATAGTAATGAAAATATTTTCCATTATTTTTTCAACTTCTTTCCCGTCTTACCTTGCCCGGCACCGATGCAATCAACGACTTATTGTCGCACTTCTTCAGTCTTTCGAAACCACGTGCCAGCCAAGTTCCGCTGCATCAATCTGAACAAGTGGCAATCAGAAGACGCAATGTCTGGTGAGTACATTGTTGGCCGAGCGTTGTTATGCAAGAGGATGACTTTGCACCTGTTAGCTGCTATTGCTAGTATTTTTTGCAGCAATAGGTCATTCAATTCGTTCACTTGACATTGGTAGAAGTCTGCAGTAACAGCTTCATACGGTTTTTACTGCTCGTAATGCTGATCCCGTAATATACTAGACCAATGACCACTTTTACACCGCTGGAACCAAAACCGAAAACTGGGACGAATGGAGCAGCATCATCATAAGCTTCTAAATGTGTTTGGTATACTTTGGCAGCAGATTTCTTCAAATCAAAGAATAGTAGTAATGAATGTAAAAAATGCAATTTTCGAATTCCGTGGTTAGCGTCTGCATATACGGAGTAACTCAATAATACTAAATGAGAAGCTGTTATTTTATGTAGAGAAAGGTGAGAAAGCTCAAAATCACCGAATTTAACCATTCTGTAGGTTAATATTACCCTCGCTTTACCATTTTCAAACTATCAGGTCCAAAGACATGCAAGCACGTATTAAATGTGACACATTTTCAATTCAAAAAACTTAATTTTTTAATAACAATAATTGCTAAAAATGTGAATGTTCATATATTATATATCGCTTGTTGTGCTGCGTCTAAAAAACCCAGGAAATAATAAGAAAAGTTTCGTTTCCTTAGGAACTACATATTTGTGGATACTACACAATACAAGTTAGCATATTGGTGGTATTTTTGCGCTTTCGATTAGCGTCGGATTTTGCGCTTGGGAGTAGGTCCAGTTTTCATCGTCAGTCACAATACGACGCAGAAATCTTATTTTTTAGCAGGCAAGCAATGCTATCGCGAGGTTGAAACGGTTCAAAATTACGTTTTCGGTCAATTCATATGGTAGCCATTTTCCCTCCTCTTGGATCTTTCTCTTCGCATCAAAACGTCTAGAAACTTTTGATTTGTTGACTGCTAAAGTGTCCTTGAGAGTTTGGGCATCGCTACCAAATTCAGTATAGCCATTCAGACACTATCATTTAATTTTATATATTTTCTTATTGCTACCAAATTCAGTATAGCAAAGTATGGAACGCAATACATTTTAATCATTGATTAATTTATGTTTATTATATTTAACTGAAGTGTAATAATGAAAATGTATGAAAATTTTAAAAGCGCAAAGGCTATTTATGTCCACTACAAGCCTGATCCAAGGCTTTGCATTGAGTCAAGTTAATTATCTATGCGCCCAAATAGCGAAAAAGCACAGATTACAGCTACACAACAAGTATGAAATTTTGCGGCGTTTGGTAGTTCGCGGAGGTGATGTTTCCTTATTCACAAAAAGAAGAAACCGTTTATATTGACGTCCAGGATTTTCATTTTGCCACTTCAGAAACCTTACTGCCCCGTTTATATATAAAGAGCTTATGTAAAATGGTCGGTGCAACAAAGGAATCAAGCAGCCGGATTGGATTGAAGAACCAGCGCAAGCGACCACTAATTTTGAAGACGGTCTTTACGTGTATGCTCGAAGCAATATGAAAATCGAGTGAGACGAAGTCTTGTTGCGATATATATATGTAGTGGGGTGAAATTAATTATGTAGTTATGAATGTTTTAGCTACAGGGTACCAAAAGCATTTGAGACGTCACCCCGAATTTGGTTTCAGTCTATATTGTTATTTTCCTATAATTAAACTTAAATAAAAAAAATAATAAGAGTAGCCATAATTATTTATATTTATAATGCAAAATCTATTTCTTTGCATTTGAGCTGTGATGATTTGAACCGCTCGTCCAAGTGCAGTTGACAAATTTTGTCTTCATTGTCCAGTTATGCACTCTTTGCTCTAGCTCGTTTTGTGGCTATTATCTTTTATAAGAATAATACGCTAAGATTTCATGTGCCGTTTATGCAAAGTGTGCAATATATGGAGATACCGTTGATGAAATAAATATCCGGATTATATGTCGGGTGTTTTCCTCCACTTATTAAACAAAAAAGGAAACACGATTCTTACATATTTTTTGCGCACTACTCTATTTAATGAAAAAAAAATGCAAAAAAGAGGGCTTAATTGCACACTGAACCCTTAAATTCTTTAAAATAGTTCAACTTTTGCTTTCTTTTAATGCCGCCCAAAGTCTTTAAAATTTGCGGAATTTTAGAAGCCATATTTGTAATTTCTTCAATTAGACGCAATACACGTGGCGGATCCTTTAAAAACCACAAGCAATTGCTGACAATGGGTTCCCCTATCACTCGTTACAAAATTCGTATACATACCATGCGTTCCGTAACATTTTCATGAAATTGTGTACTCATTTGTCTTAGCTGTTTATCGATTAACTCTTTTTTCATGTTAGCATTAAGAAATAGTTTTAAATAGCTAACGTTTTCGAACATTATTGTATCCACTGGACCATCATACAAATGAATGTAATACTGTTTCTACATGATTGCTAAAGTGGAGAAAGAAAACTCACAAACTTACGTACTTATTAATGTAATTGCACCCCCATTAAAAACTTACATTTCTTCTGATTTTTCTAAAATTATAGCATAGTGCTTGCGGCTAAGCAAACTGGTTTATATATATATATATATATATATATTGTTCATTATAGCCAATCACTCTGGGAATGTCTTCTTCTAGTCGTATAACACGGGAGGGACAGAGAAAAGTGAAGAAAGAGAGAGATATGGGCGTGGTGGCCGCAGTGTAGTGGCCCTGTACCCACTCGGGAATTGTTATGCCTTTGTCGATTGAGCGCTCACATTGTAGCTACGACCACAGTAAACCCAACCGCACAGAGATTTGAACCCGCGAATACTGACCTGGTAATCGCAATTCTTATCTATTCCGGTACTCTTGCGGATAATCTTATAAACTTATACAATTGAAGTAACCTTTATATAGCGACTAAGTTTATTTTTTAATGCTTTATAATAAAAATTGAACCGCAAGATAATGTTTTAGCGTCGACATTTTCTGTTTGTGGTAAGTTTGGATAACATACGTCTACCTGCCTCTTATATGCAGCCAAAATATAAAACAAATTCATTTCATAATAAGTGGCAGTGACGGTGATTGCGATGGAGACTCTCCGACTCTCTTGACTACTATCTCTATCTACAAATTCTAAAACGAAAAATAAACGGGGGTATCAGTATTGCTCTGGAGTGGCGTAACATTTTTCGACGATTGTGTATTTTAGAATTGCACACTTTAGCAAACGTTAAGACAAAAGTTCAATTTAAGTTAAATAATCTTATTTGCCGGCTACAAATCGGGCAAGCTGTTACCTGCCCACAATTGTGAAGCTAAAACGTGATATGGATATATATTGTGCGCGTCTAGAAGTAGCAAAAATAGTGATTTTATACTAATTTCAGTTTCCAACCCTTCCAAAAGGTTCATTGAAATTTTTTTACTACGTTTCAAAAAAAAAGCAAACATATCTTATCTTTAATTAGTTTAACGCTTTTACCAAACTGCTTATGCAAAGGAAGTTAAATGGATTTCCTTGCCAACGACAATGCTGCGACATTCCCAGCGTATAAGTTGCAGTATTGTTGTTTGCTTGCGGATAATATTAGTCTTTAAAGTCGTCTTTTGAAATAAAGCACGAGCTTTGATGTTCAATTATAATTCCTGATTATTAAAAATTCTTTCGAACTTCTCGTTTTCAATCTTCAAGTTTTTATCACAGTACTTCGGCGGAATCTCAAATCTATGTAATCGTAATTTTGCATTGTATTGATAGGCGCGTTGTCAATGGTTTGAATGCTTAGCTTCCCTTTAGGCCTACACCATTATAAACTGAACTTAAAATCACCGCTGGTGTGCTGATATCTGCAAAAGAAAAATGTTGTGGTTACTGAATTTTGCATATAAAGATGACCACAAACTTACCATTGGCCAATAGAAGTGTCGTATGCCAATGCTTGTGTGATACTCAGACGATCCTGCGCAATGAGGCGGTAATGGGCGGTATTTAATTGGGAACGGCAGTCAACGGCTTACACTTGTCTTTTTATCTAAAATTAAATAGAAATAAGTGTAAAATAGAGATAAACACAAATAGGATAAACACAAACTTACCATTGGAGGAGAGCGAATTATTTTCATGATGCAGAGGCGTCGACAGGAGAGCTGCATTTGATTTTTATTCCAATCTAAAATAGAATTACAGTAAGAAATTTATACATGTTTGATTTTGAAATATATCTTAATATCCTTAATTATTTACCTTAGAAGACCGATACGTTGATGTCTTTGCATTCCCTGAAGTTTTTCCCAGACAGCAACATAAACAACGCGAATCCCAGTAAATTAGTTCGGTGCATCACGCCGCGACTGCGCGATCTTGCTGCCTGGAAGAAGGCAAGAAGGTCGATGTTCCGCACCACCATATGTTGGTGCTTAGCGGCGTAGAACATTCTGTAGGCGCTGTTAAATGCTTCATGGAACTCTTGCGTTGGGAAGGCCGGCTTCGCATATTTGGAGAAAAGGGTCAAGTTGTCTCTCTTATTCACCCCAAGTTTTCCATCACTCTCCTCTTTACAGATGTCTTCTTCTTCCAGCGTGAGATCTTTCAAATCCGCTTCGCATCCCAACTGCTCACCGATATATCGCGCGCGTACCCTGTGAGCAACCGCCGGTGTTCTTCTTCTCTGTTTGTCAGCTTATTGAGGTTCAAGTCGCTAAATACCTCCCCATCAAAGCCGTAAGGTACAAACTCTTCTTCGGGGCCCGCTTTGAGTTTGTAGCTCCTTTCATCGATGAAAAAATAATCCTTGTCTGACCTGAAGCCGGCATACCATTTTGACAACTGCAAGTCGCCACTAACAAATTCTACGCACATTTTGCTGTTAACGGTGCTTCTGTCGTAGACGACAGCCATCTCTTCAGCGGCTTGAATATTCTCCTCGAGCAGCGCCTTTAATCCACCCCCATAAAATGTGCGGGTCCTGTCGTGTGCAGTCAGTCGATCCCGACGTGTTTCTTTTGCGCAATCTCATTCAGCATTTGTCGCTGTTTGTCGCTTCCTTGTTTCCAAATCAGCTCGGAGCTGCCGATTCTCTCTCGTCTGCGCCGCTTGCGCTGATGTCGATGGGCCGTCATAATCGTCATCGATCATCAGCATGCACTCCTCGACGAACTTTTCAACACTTGGCTCTCTCTCGACACTTGGCTCTCTCCTGACACTTGGCGCTCTCTCGCCACTTATCGCATTAATCGCGCCAGACCGTTTTAACCGTACTCAGACCTGCTAATACCTTGTTTATATATATAGCTTCCTTCACCACGCCTCTATCCACGAACCGACAGAATCCCCCCATTTTGGAACGTATCATTGCCGTTAATTTCCTGTCACGGTCGATCCGTTTTGTAATCGTCTCCGCGGCTCGCATATATCCTAGCTCTTGCGCACCTATGCGCGGTGTCTGCGAAGGCTCGAAAAAGGATGGTCTTTGCGTACGCATTATTGCGCACCTATGATCAAATACATGAATGAACATGAGAATGGAGATTGCCTATTGCCTGGCTTTAACAGTCAAGAAATAAATCCATTTAGGGAGAAAAGTTTCTGCATTATTTTATAAAAAATTGATTAAAAAATTCATTAGAAACTGCACTCAATTTTAATGTAGTTTCCTATCTTTAAGGGTAAATAAATTAAATATTGAAAAAAACCTTTAAGCAAAATTCTTAAAAATATGAATCCTTAATAGATTAGAAAAAAAATTTCGTGAACTAAAATATTTCCTTTATGTCCAAAGTGAAAAGCGGAATATTAGAATATTAGAAATATTAGTTTTTAAATTATTTAAATGTTACAAATTTTCTTGTGAGAACCAGCAGATGTAACAGTGTTTTAAGGGAATGCTTTTCTGTTTTCTCCTTTCTCTAGGGTACCTTATAAAATATTATATATATGTGAAAAAATGTTTTCTCTAATCAAGCCCACTTAGTAACATTCTCTGACTGACAAGAAATTTGAAAGCAAAGGTTTATTAACAGATATTAAGAATTTTTTGTTTTGATCCCTTAAAACTTTGTCAATAATTTTGTGGTCTAATGTAAATCTAATAAACATGAATACTTGTCCACAAAAAAAGGACTAATTCGGGTGATCTATAATACCTTTACCGAATTTTAATTCGGATCGACGGATCACACCTATTTTTTTTTAAATCGGCATACAAATCATTAAAAAAATTGGAAGAAAAATTAAAACTAATCCAACATAGAAACCATATAAAACCTTATTAAAAACTCTTGAACGCTTCTGAACGCTTTGAAAAAATAGCGGAATAGAAGATTTTAAGACTGTTTAAGACTGATTAATAAGGTTTTATATGGTTTCTATGTGGAATTCCGATATTTTTTCAAAGTGTTTAAGATTATTTAAGACTGGAGATAAATTATCATAAGTAATATCATTTGTAGCATAATTTAGCATAATTATCATAATTCATCCAAATGTTGTTAATAGAGACTTTTCGTAAATGTGTCCATATCGAAACGAAAGAAAACCAGATCGGCCGTCGAATTGATCGAATGGGATGCGCAATAAAGCATCCTTCTTCAATCCATTCCAGACACTGCCCAACGTTTCGCAAAGTCGTTTTCACCTTTTCAACGGACACCGCGCGGTTTAGTTCCGCGCTTACTCTTCCCGCCAGTTCTTTGTACTGGCCTTTAATTCCAGTTACAAAAAGAACGATGCGTAATTAAAAAAAAAGGCTGTAGCCAATTCTATGAAAAGAAGCTCATCTAAGTTCTATGAAAATGAAAAGAAGTATTTCGAAACTATTTTCGAATAAAAATTGCTTGCTTTTATTATAAATAACTTTTCCGAATATATTTTTATCGTTTCCGTTTTTTATATATAATACCAGTATGCGTAAATCATGTATATTTCCAATCAACATAAGCTTTTGTATACACCGATCCCAGCCCTTCTTCATTGTTTTGGTAGAAGGCTAGCGATCTGCGATCCGGACTTCATATAGAAATTTGAAAGGGAGTCAGCAACTCGATGGCCAAAGACTGAGTTTAAAATTGTATCCGCCTGGATAAGTATATTCAAGTCTGATTTATCTGCATTTTTATGCAGAGATTTACTTCGTCGCGTGGCTGATGTTGCAAATGTAAACCAAGATGTTGTATCATCTTGGTAATAAATTCGACGCTCAAAATATCGCTTGTGTTTCATGCCTCGTTCCGCATAAGCTGAATTCGTTGCAGGCAAAACAGCGATTCGGACTTTAATCCTTCATAGTTATCAAAACGATTATGCTTCTTCTCCAAACCGACTTGTATGCCCATCCAAATTAATTCGGCGTTTGATAACATTAGATATTACTTGCGATAGTGTGCTATTATTTTGGTGGCGCTTTTGTGTTCACCGTATTTCTCCTTGGTATTCTCATACAAATTCATTTCGATTATGTATTGCGCTTGTTGGTGCACAAGATTTTCTAAGTCAACCATTAGGGCTTTTTGAACAATTTCCTGATGGGCATTCACAATAGCCAACCATGAGTTTTCAGCTCCGTATCCGAAAGGCTAATAACGTGTATTTTAGTCGAATCTAAACCATCAACAACACCTTGAGTGCCCCGTACTCTAGCCTTCTCAAGGAAATAATCCATTTCGTATTGCTTAATTCTAAACATATTAAGATAGTATTGCATGTCTGTATATAATCCGTACAAAATTCCAACAATGTTCAAAATATTTTTTACGTAAACCGGAGCTAAATGCGTAAAATGAAAGCATCTGTTACAAGTGACTTGCTAAAATCTGTTACGAAATTTTTGAAATGCAGAATCTTCTCATTCTTCTCGACTGATGGTACTAATGCTGCACCAAACATCAGACATAACTTCGACATGATCTGGACGTAATGGAGATTTAAAATTTCTTCCAATTTTGCCACGGATCTATGAATAAACGCAAAAAATGATCATAAGCTAATACGTACAGCTTCTTAAGTCTGTTCAACTTCTCTGCGTCTTCCTGAAGATCTGTAAGAGTATTATCAAATTCATTCTCTTGAAACTTGAAAGTTTGTTTCAAATATAAGGAAAAATGCTGCATGAAAGAATCACTTTTTGAACACTTTTGACCCAAAGGCAATTGATGCATAAATAATGGAGGCGATTGCTGAAAGTGTAAATACCCTTGCTAGAACAACTGCAAGGATATTCACATTGCCTAAACACTTACTGCAACTTCAGTAGTTTTATTGAAATTTTCGCTTTGCAGCTCTTCCAGCCTCTTCATTTTGCTCTGGCAAATACATAAAACGTTCCTTTCCGTGTTTATGCTCTGCTTTATATGTCTAACAGAATATCCATCAACTATAATTTTGAGAAATGAAACAATAATACAAACCTCAAGTTAATTAATTCTATATCTGCCATTTCTTTCAAATTCAATTTCTTTTTTTTTCTTAGCTTGTTCAAAAGAACGGATTAGTTTTTTGACGATGAGATTTTTTTCTTGTTTTTGTTTGTTTGAATGTGGGTTAGGCCTGTTTCAATCAATTTAGACCCATAATCCATGCTTACGCTTGTTAAACGGGTGATGTTCTGCTCCGCAGTTGTTCTCATATGCTTCCGTAAGGTACTGTACAGTCGAAATTCCGGTTAAGAATGACGGAGAAGAAAAAAGTATAAGCGATCTGTGTTTGTAGGCAAAATTATGAATATAGAAGATTAGAAAAATTAGCTGATTTGATAAAGGCAGCCATTTGCGTAAGACACGTAAAGTTTCTAGCACGAAGAATTTCATATAAATTGTTAAATAAGCTAAATATACTACAAGACTTTCTAAGGATGTCAAACCTCCTCCTGGAAGAGACTTTGATCATTTTTACATATATCTTGTCATAAGTGTGATTACTCATAAGTCTATGAAGTATTTTAAATTCCCTTGTTGCAAATTTTCCTTTAGGTAAAAGTTTGGGTGTCAAAGAAGGGTAAATTTTGTAAAAAAGTCGATCACCTTTTTCTCTAGCTAGAATATGATATTCGTCTTTGCATTCTTTTACCATAACGTTTTGGATTGGCAGGACAGCAGGACACTGGGAGAATAGTTAATGGACAAAACCGTGCCACCAAAGTGTGCTTCACATACAAAAAGGCTGCTTTTTCATTGATATCAAAACCACTGTGACTTGGGATCCAGATTAGGTGGCATTCTTCCATGCTTGGGTCTTTTAAGAGGTCGTAAATTTCAAAAACGTACATATTGTATAGATCTTTGTTCTTGATTAGCATCAGAGCAGATTTGCTGTCAGAGAAACATTCAAATTTTTCAAATTTTTTCTCTTTTGCAAAGAGGATTGTCTGTCTGATGCCCAGAAGTTCAATGAAGGTGGATGATAATTCTTGCAGAACTTTGAATTTTCCTAAAACTAAATTTGAATACTCTATGATTGAGAAGCTAGAAATATCCGAATTTACTGATCCATACGTTGCGTATATTTTGAAATTATTTTCAGTAAGGTAAGAAGTCTTTGCCGACATACAGTTCGAAGACAAGACCTTGACCGATTTTGTTTGATTTAGTGATCGAATTAAATATGTTTAATTCCAAGACGAGCTTTTCGTGAATAATACTATTCCAAAAGGGTATTATGTTCACTGTATTGAAAATGTTACTGAATTTTTTGTAATAGCTTGAGTAACTACTGAAGACATCATTGTGTTTGGAGGCGACTTTATCGAAAAAAGCAGGTTTACAAATTTTTACCTTGACAAGTTATTTTGCAGTTAACAGAAATATTCTCTTTGCTACAGGAAGTTCATACGAAATGGAACGTAAGATTGATATTGATGTCGAGGTGGACAGACCAGTACAGCGTCTTAAAATTGAGTGTTGAAAGGTTTGTATTTTTTTAATGTACGCAGGGGAATTGCACGATATGGAGTATGAATATTCAATTTTCGAACGAACAATAGATTTACAGACATTTAAAGATTTCTTTGGTGGAAGCCCATTTTGTAGATTGGTTAAAAGTTTAATAACATTTGAGCATGTGTAGCAATTTTCAAGAGTATCTCGGTAATGATTGTGAAAGGTCAAACTTGAGTTAATTATTCTACTTAGAAATTTGTTGGAGGAAGATTGTTCGACTTTTGCGCCGTTAACTGTGATGTCGAAAATTTTTTTAGAATTCTTAGCAAAATGGATGACTTTTGATTTTTCAGGATTGAAAAATAAATTTAAATCCGCAAAATCTTTGTAGAAGCGATTGGATTTGATGTTGTGTAAGATTATAAAGTGGTTCTACTAACGATTTTCCAGCAGAAATAGTTAAGAAATCATCAGCATATTGAAATAAATAGGTTGTATTGTCCTGTAATCGATGTAAGCCGGCGGTGTACACATTGAAAAGTGGAGTGAGACAGCTGCCTTGAGATAGACCTCCACAAACTTCGACTGAATTTGAGCCCATCACAAGAGTTCGCGACGAAAGGAAATTTAGAATCCACAGTCTACATTGTGACGGTATTTTAAAATTAGTTAGAATTTGACCTAGTTTCCCTAGATCGACACAGTCATATGCTTTATTGATGTCTAACTACCAGGTTATCATTTGTTTTCTCACTTTCTATGGTGAAAAGAACCTCATTTAGATAAATACTGGTGGAAATGTGTTTCTGATAAGTATAGGACTTAGAGAGGAGCAGTTGTGAGATGTGCACAAATTTAGTAAGTCATTCTTTAATCATTCGGTTTCTAATTTTTAAAAGTGCAGACAGGAGGGATATAGGTCTGAAATTTGTAAAGTTTTCAAGTTCTTTTCCAGCTTTAAAAATGGGTACAATTTTAATTGTACGCCATTCTGTAGGAAAAGAGTTAGTCGTCCAGCGATCATTTATTGCAAAAAGCAGAGCTGAAAGGCTTGAAACGGAAAGAGCCTGTACCATTTCGTATTTAATGCCATCGTGACCCGCTGTTGTAGATTCCTTTTTTAGTTTAAGGATATGTAAAGGTTCTTCCAATGAAAGTGCACCTTCCACCTGAAAGTTAAGCATGAGAATCTTAAGAGCATTGGTTGTGGGAACCTGGGCTTTCAGCCAGTCTAGATATGGTTTGTTATTTTCATCATTCCAAATGAGGCGTTTATATTTCCTTTTTGTAATGCGATGTCCATTCAAAAATTTCCAAAAGGGTTTTGCGTTGCCATTGGTACACAACTCTTCGATTACTTGAGCCCGGTGACTTCTCTTGGCCTTTCTAACCGTTTTTTCCATTCTTTTTGGGATAGTTTAAATTCATCAAAATTAGAAATGTTAGGATATTTAGCAAATGTTTCTTTTGCTGCTGTAACTTGCGGAAGCACGTTGTGGGCAAACCATTCGACCAAGGTTTTGGTGCGTAAGAATTGGAGATATGAATATTTGATTCGACGTCATTAATTTCGTGCTGAAACAAGTTCTGAATGGACCCAATATGAGGCTCAAGATTTGTGTGCATAAGATTATTTAAAAGTTTTTTCCGCGAAGATAAGAAATTTGCGCTAACGAATATACGAAAATGGTGACTGTTTCCAAGATAAATTTATTTTTTGACTTCTCATTTAAAGGTAACATTGGTTGATTTAGTGAAAGTTAGATTTAAAACACTGCCACGATCATTGGGAATGGTAGAGTGCAAGTAGGTTGAAGTGTTATCATTAAGACAGTAGAAATTACTGAATTCCATACTTTAACACAAAACTTTGCCTTTATTGTTTGACAAAGAGTCACCAAAGCAAGGGTGTCTTGCGTTAAAATCTCCTGCAATAATGACATTGTAATAACCGTCCAGCATATCATAGAGCCGTTTCATATCATCCCGGAAAGATTGGATAGGAGTATTAGCTTTAAAATAGGATATATAGAGAGAAGTTTTAACAATTACTACGTCAGCAGCTGCTTTGAAGGGAATTTGTTTGAACGAGATGCCTTTACTAGCTAGAATAGCTACTCCTCCATAGCCACCACTTCTGTATTTATAAGCGGAGTTGTAATTGGGGATTTTGAGGTCTGAAATGCTATCATCAGAGAAAAACATTTTACTCAAAATTGCGAAATCGGTTCGGCTGGAATTAAAGAAGTAATTCAGTAAATAGGCGTTGTTCCTGAATCTTTGTATATTGTATTGTAGGAAAGAGATCATTGAGAGATACCAGGGCTTGTTGCGAACGAATTAGACGTACCTTGTTGTAAAAGGTCAAATTTTGATTCAAGGTTTACAATTTCTGTTTGGATGGTTTTAGTTTTTCTTCTGAAAATCTTTTCCAATAATTTTTCCATTTCTGTCGACTTGCGGTTATTTGTGCAGATATGCTTTTCAAAGGGTTGGGGAGGTATTTTTGGCTCTTGCATCTTAGTACTGTAAGGCAAGTGCATCTCCTGGATTGGCCTTTACGTGGGTTTGGGGATACCCGTGTTCTATATCTACCGCATTAAAGTTTTTTTTCACTAAAATGTTGTTTGACTCTAGAGTCGTATCTCTTATGTTATTGGATATAGTACTGTTCTTCATTGCCGGAAAATCTTCATGGTAGTTGTCTAATAGATTGAATGGATTGGTAGAAAATTTTTCTTTGTATTCTTTAAGAGAAAAATTTGGATGGTTAAAATATTTTTAATCTCTTCCTCCTTCTTTCTTTTTTTACATTCTCTACAAATTACATTATGATCCAAAGACCCACAATCTAAGCATTTGATTGGATTCCAAGAGTTGATGGGGCAGGCCGGTGTTTAAGCATCTGCCTTCCTTGCTTTTGCAAAGTTTGGCAATGTGGCCAAAGCGGCCGCAATTGAAACACAGTTCAATAGGAGGAACAAAGTAGTCCATTGGGAGATTACAGTAATTGAATTTGATGCTTTTGGGGATTAATTTTCCCCCGAAGCCAATCTTCATGCTGTTTGTTGAGATGAATATTTCTTTGTTGGAGGGATTCCTTCTATGAAGTCTCGTGACGGAAACGATCTCAATTTCAGAAATAGCGGAATTCAAAAAGTCTTCCTCCTTGATAAAACAAGGAATATTTCTTACAATCCCGAATTTTTCCGTAAAATAAGCTTTACAAAACTTCGAACGAAAGTCATTATTTTTTACAAAATTATTAGCATCCACCGCGTTAACAAAGCAAAGTTTAGCTTTGCCATTGCTAATGGTTTTTACGCTAAGACCATCCCATTTTAAATCTTTAATGTGTTCAAAGAAGAACAAATCTGAACTGAGACCTAGTTATTTGTCTGCATCATTATTACAGACTTCGAGGAAAACATATGGCTCTCCAGTCACTTTATTATCGTAAAAATCCTGACTTGTTATGTGTAGGTTTTTTCCTTTAATATGGCTATTTTTAGGACTACTATGCTCCACAGTACCCTTGTTGGGAACCATGATTGGCTTATTTATAGTAGTAGGTGGGATCGGTGAATTTGTGGTAGTGGTATTAATCGAAAATTTTTTTTTTAAGATTTTTTCTTGGTTGGAGTTTTTTCTTTTGAATGAACTCTGACTATAAGTGGTTTGTTCAAACTTTTCAAAATCTTCACTAGACAGCATTTTTGTAAGCCGCTCCCCCTTACGGGGCGGGCGACTTTTAAGTTTCGTGCTAGACTATTGACAAAAAGGCAACTGACTTACCAAGGGAGTCAAAAGGGATCTGGAAGATCAGCAGGTTCTAAAGAAACCGACAGAGACGGAGAAAAAGCTTTGTACGTTAAAAGATTTAAGCAATTCACTTAAATCGCCGTCACTTGGTGTCTAAGTAAGTCTTGCCGGGATAAATTCAAAGACAGCAGGTTGTGTTTTTGTTTTTTTGAAAAATTTTTGAAAAATTTTCTATTCGTGCAGGGTGTCAAACATCAATCGGACGATGAGATCAATATACGCTGTAATGTTGAGTTTTTTTTAAACTCAATAAAAAAAATGTAATTAAACTTGTTACCTGGGCGTCGATTACTAATTTGTCGATTAATCAGGTGATTTAGAAGAGCGGCCCATATACATTTAAAAATGCACGTCAGTAATTATTTGTACTCATTTCCAGTACAATTACCTCTGAAGCGTTCAAAATTAATCTAACTACCACTTTCTCTTTGAAATTCGAAAATATTGAATCATGCGTTAACACACTTGTTCTTAGGAAATATCAAAATATGCTTTTTTCCATGCCCATATATCTTTAAGTCTACCTTTTTAAAAAATTCTGAATCAAACAACTTCGCCAATGTAAAACAATCTTGAGACATATAGCAAATCTACTCCAATGTAGGTCTTTTATCAGTCTTTAAACCACGTATTCATACGATCGCATTTCCTTTCCCACTAAATTAGCCCAATTCACCGATTACATGCTGATATAGCATTTTTAGACTTTTTTCAAGCTGCTTAAGAAACAATAGAAAATGAGCGTGCTGGAAACAGTCAAGAAAAAAACTACTTGACACCATATAGCTTCCTTTCTTTTTTCAAAAAAATAGTTACAAATTTCTTCTTTGGATGTTATGGTCGAATTTATGCGTACAGCACAACACTCTGAAAGAGAATTTGGGATTTTGTAGATCCTTTTTGAAGTTTTTGGAAAAAATAGTCAACGCACGAGTCTCAGAGCAACGCTCGCTTTTTATATTGTTGATCCAAGTAAAAAAATGAAGTTTGGTGAGATTTCTTATTCACCATTTTTCTTATTTGCCAAAGACAAGTAAATTTCTACAATTTCAATCCGTTTGCATACAGTTGTATATTAATGTAATTAGAAAAATGTAAAGGAAAGGATAATTTAACAACTAAAATTAGATAAAGCAATACAAATGGTGAGAAACAATTGCTTTAATGAATTTTTTGTTTATTTAAGAGATGCCGATTTTCAGGCACGTCGTTATGATTCTAGCACCACGACTTTTTCACCCGAGGGCCGTCTCTATCAAGTGGAATAAGCTATGGAAGCTATTTCGCATGCAGGCATTTGTTTGGGTATACTAGTAGAGGATGGAATATTATTAGCCGCAGAATGTCGTAATACAAACAAATTGTTGGACGGAAGTGTATTTTCTGAAAAGATTTACACACTAAATGATAATATGGTTTATTCGGTGGCTGGTATAACTCAACTTATTGATTTCAACCCGATCAAAATCCATGCAAATTTGGAAAGCATGTGGAAAAATTGAGTTTAACCCGATCACAATCCATGCAATTTGGTGAGATTTTTTTCCACCATTTTTCTTATTTGTTGAAAGCAACTCTGTGCTCTCTCCATTCTCCATAGGTGGTACTTTTTTTGCAAACCATGTAAAGGATTTTGGAAAAAATCAGCCAACGGCTTTTAGCGGGAAATCGAAACCATTTCACAAGTGCAAGAAGAAATTTGACAAAGTGGGAAGTTGCATATGTGTTGATTAATGAACTTCGCGTCATTGCTCAACTTATCAATTCAGTTACGGCTAATCAATGCCTTGTGAATAGTTAGTTTCGTATTTATGCGAGATTAAGCAGGCGTATATTCAATATGGTGGTAAACGTCCTTTTGACAAGAGAGTTAACTCAGCAAAATCAATCATTAAGTTGTAGTTAAAATTTTCGTCGCCAATAAAACCTCAATATTGTAAGCTCGATCTATCAAAGAAAGTTTAATAATTGCTGAAGATTACAAAAAATGTGTTTCACTACACCTGTACAACGTGTTATTTATTATTGTACTTTGTCTAGAGAGATAATAGTTTCGTCCAACTTTCAAGCCAACTTGACCCTATTATAAATGATGTGTCATTTGTGGTTCAATACCCACATGTTTTAATCATCAGCATATGACGTGAAGCTCTCTCTTTTACTCGATGCGCGAACAGACGGTCTAAAGAAAGGTTTAGAAACCTTACTAAGTAAATACGGAGATGCTTGATATTTTACAAATTTGGGTGATGTTTTTGATCCCAAACGGCATATATATCTACATGTACGCTCAATTGTAAATGGAGCCAGGCGTACCTTGAGAATGTTTCAGTAATCTGATGACCCTTGCATAACAAATCGTTTATTTCTTGTGTTAGTTAGTCGAATTCTAAAGTGTGCGTCAATAGTGTTATCTCCAAGTTATTAATATGATATTGATATGATAGTGTGTCTAAATATAATTTGTTGTGTCTGTCTTAGGGCTAGGATGGAATCCCATTTGTTTGTCGTCTGTTTCTATATGTTAGCCAATTTGAAATTGATAATTCTACCAAGTCTTTATAAGTGCAGACTCGCACATGATGTCGCTTTTGTAGTTAAATTTGTCAGTGGAGTAAACTCGTCATCATTTTTAGTTAGCGAAATTAATTTTAGTACACCAAAGAGAGTGTCGAGGCACCTATACCCAACTAATTTATCTTCCTATCACTAACTATGAACGGGTTAATCTCCTTTACATTCATTTTAAAAACATAAATGATTACTCTATTTATGCTCTTTTTCCGATTCGTTTAGCCGATTCAAAAAATTAATTTCATAAACTGAATTCAAGTACTTTTTATAAAGTAATCGTAAAAATAGATATTGAATATATATAAATGTGCAACTTAAAGAACTGCAAATTTGCTTTGTTCTATTGTTGTTAATTATATAAAACAATTGGTAACTTTAAGCCTCTTTGTTTACTGTACTGATTGTCTTATTTTAGCCGAAAATAAATAAATAAATATATTTTTATTATCATTATTTATTATTATTATATATTATAAACAAAGTAAATTAGTTACAATGCATGGAATACAATTAATTCAGAATGAATAAAGTAAACAAGGAAGGATTTATTTGCTACTTACCGTAAGCACCTTATATATGTAAATCTAGCATGTTTCATTTCTTGCTTATTCAATGCCATAAATAGATGCCAGTTACTAGTATTTTTATTTTTATTTATGGTCACAATGCAGCAACTTCAAGATCCGACAAAACTCCGAATATTCTAATGAACTGTTGCCTGTCTAAGTAACCTCATCAAAGTACAAAGTATAGCTCCAAGGAACTGTAACAACAATAAAAGCAAACCATAACGAACCACATAATATTCTAGAACCATAGTAAGAGGATCATCAAGCATTGTGATATAACATTGCATATATTACTTTTAGAATTGACGACAGCATCAAGATGGACACCCAAAGCGCAGTGCGTGATGGTAGCCTAATACGCCAATAATTACGAGCTCCTCTTGTCGGAGTATGAATATCCGCCTGGTCCAATAAAAACGTCGCCAGATAGTACATTTATAATAAACGAGACGCGCAATCAGTCATCAATATTGTAGCCCTAACAAGTGCGGTAAACATCCGTCGTACACGGTATAACTAACGCTTAACAAACCCCAGTCCTAAATCCATGAGCATCATCCGTAAACTTTAGAAGTTTGTACCCAGGACGGTGAGTCATTAATAAATAAATAATATAGTGGCGATCCCATATGGCTCACCTCTGGAACCCCTCTGATTTGTATGAACCCTGATGTACAAGAAGTAAACAACACGCGATGAGACGAGTTAGATGAGACCATGCAACTAAATTAGTGGTGGAACCGGTGCAACACAATTTATATAAAATGAGTTTATGATCAACCCTATCGTAGTGTTTCAGAACCCTTAGAAAAGTCTGTGTAAACAACATCGTTTGTGTTTACCCACAGAAAATCCGCTATAAATATGCAAATAAGTTCTAGCAGATTCATCATAAAACCATGAGAAGGTGATAAAAGATCCGGTAACTTAACGTACCATAATACAAATGATAATCAGCAGGATTCATTTCTAAACACATCTGGCGAGTGGGGTGGAAATGCTTTAAATAAATACTAATATACGGCGGCGGAGGAATATGCGAACAAGTAATAAAAATAACCTTGACACCAAGTTGAAGCCGAATACGAACAACTCAATTCCACGACATCAGTTTCCACTAAGAAACAATAACAACAACGGAGAAGGGAGGGAATCTACCAAAGCAATTAACACTCCACACCCAATTTTGTGCAATTTGTTCTGGTTGTATACTTTGTACTCAGAACAGAGCATCCTGAACGTTTGGCTTCAACCAAGATTCTGTAAACTCCATAATCTATATTTTTATTATGCAATCGCTAGTACTGTGCTGGAAATTCCTTTGTGCAAGGACTGTAATAGTTGATTGGTTAAAAATGTGTTGCTCCTCTTTGAAATGTCATTACGTAAATGTATGTAAGTATAAATTCAATAATTTTTTTGTTGGATTGACTTAGCGCACTTTTAAACTAAACCAGTAAAAAAGTTGAGTTCGGCGGGGACCGAATTTTGCATACCCACCACTAGACTTTTTGCATTCTGCTCTCCAAATTCTTTTGTTTGATACCCACATCGTTGGTATTATTAAGAAAAATGTAATCCACCAGGTCGCAGTGTCTATCATATTCATTTTGGAATTAACCCATTTTTAGGCAGACAACATATCTGCATTTGAGGAATGTACAAAATAATTTTAAACATTCTGCCTTGTTTACGTTATGGTAAACAAGCAAAAACCCCCAAGAAAGTGAGGAAAAGATAATTTAATCACTTGTAACTATGTGTGGCCGATTTTGTTCATTGTTGCACGTAATGAGTAGAGTGTTTCGCAAAATAAATATGGCAAATGTCAATATTAAAACTTCTACAATTTCTGAATAATAAGCAAAAACCGACAAATTTTTGTTAACAAAAACGGAGTTGCGGTCACTTTATGCTCTGACCAATTTAACCCATTTTCAATACCAACAAGTGTGAAAAAACTCCCAATGTTTCTACCAAATTTGAAATCGATATCGTCACTTTGTGACCAGGGGGGTGCCAACGACAAACACCACACAGACGGACAGACTTTGTAAGGTCTCTGAAGCTTCCTTTTGAGCGTTACATGCATTATGGACAAAAACAGAATGAGTACACCCCGTCTTACCGTGGTGTGTATAAAAACAGGAACTCAGTGTCACCAGGAGATAAAAAAGCTCTCTTCTCTCTCGCTGTTCTCTTGTATTCATTGCATATGTTAAGCTCGCTAGGCTGTTGCTCTTTACATTAAGCTTATATAAATTTTCTGCAATGCTTTCAATCATTTAACCAATCAGTCTTCCGTGAATCCTTTCGAAAGTTGCTGGTAATCCCTGCTTTTGTTATACTAAAACTAAACTTATAAGATTAAAGTGCTGAAGATATATGAAGAAAGTGAAAATTTCTAGTTTACTTTATATATTTTGTCTTAAATAAAAACCTAAAAAAACAATACTCAGCGACAAAATTCTATAAGTAAATTGTGCCTTTAATACTGAACTAAAGCTAATTTAAATAAAGCAAAAAAACTTCCAATTGTTATGAAATCATTGAAAAAATATATACATATATTGATATTGTATATATATATTATATAATATATATTTTCATCCCCCGTTTTCCTCTTTCCTTGTCACATATATTGCAAATGCTCTGTTTGTGGTAACTTACCATTTTATGAAGATTGTCAGTGAAATATAAGAACACAGTTTATTCAAAAGCAAGACTATCGAAAAAAATTAAGTACAAAAAGTTAACAACGCTTATAATAAAAGGCCAATAAAGCTTTTGTTTGCTAAACCGCTCATCATTTTGAGGTAAGCCATTCCGGCACTCCGTCAATAAGTCGGTGTTCATTTGTTAAACTATTGTTATCCGGTTGCTACGTTTCGTCATGTTCACATGGATCACCAACGCTTGTACGCATAGAATTAACACAGTTGATGAAGGTTATAATGAATGATATTGTTAGCAAACGTACCGTAGAACGGAAAAATGAAAAAATTTTTTTAGTTACAACTTTCTGATATTCCAGAGTTTCTCCCATTCTTCAGCCTAAAATGTAATGGTAAAAAGTATTATACTAACGCTTTTGCCGAAGATTATCGGTCTTTATGTTATTGTTATTAATGAAAAAATTTTTGTTGAACAAAAATTCTACCCTATAGTAGAATAATTTCCTCGGTTAGCATATTTGCGTCTTAATTTCTAATATATTGGACTATTTGTTTGGCTTATTACCTGTAAGTGATAAATCCACAGTATAAGCTTTGCTTTAAGAATGTAAACAACTCATTGTACACAGGGATTTAGGTAATGACAAGCAATAGAAATACGATCGTACACACAAACCACCTGTTAAGAGAAGTGATCAAAATATTTAAGCAAGAAGGCAAAGGCATCCTTACACTAATGCGTAGTATTTTTTAATATCTTGGATATCGCCGAGCTAAGAACATTTTTCAAATATGTGCCCTTCATTAAATGTGAAATGCGTGCGGAGATCTTACAAAACGCTATTGAGTATTCATCTATCACGTAATCTGTTGCAAAGTCAACGATGTTACAGTATTGAAGGGAAAAGGTTTACAAGTTGTTCTAAGAATAATACGATACTGCCGAAGTATATATATATATATAAATACATATTTCGTTGTAGCGATAAAATAAAAATGAAACTCAACATCGAAATGTCACGGATAGGAATTATTGATCAAACATTGTGAGGACACAACATTTTTTTTCATATTGTACTCAGGCATGTAGACTTGAGTTGCCTTAGAATGTTGGTTGTGAGGAAATTAATATAAGATATGAACTATCGAGTGAATAAAACATTCAGCAATAGCTGATGTCCCGTTGAGATCTTTTTTAATTTCTTCTTTCTTACGTGTTGTTGCGAATTGTAGCCAAAAGTTTATGCCCATGTTAAAAAGACACACTTTAGTGACAAACATGATGACGTTATTCGATAAATTGAAAGTAATTGTTTCAGAGAGAACCACCGATTTTTGACAATTTTTCTCCGGAAGGAAACGAAGGTGATAAACCGTATATTAAGCGTATGTATATTATATTTAAAAAAAAAAGTATTTTCGAAAAATACTAAAAAATGTCAACACTGAAACCGCTCTCGCAAGTCTTCTTTAAGTAAAGCGCATATACGGCTCTTGAGCTCCTTGTGTAAATTTTAATAAAAAAAAACAAACAAAGATATCATTTAATTTACATCTCTATAGCTAAAGAAATACAGGACGGCTCTCGAAAATTTTTACTTTTGTGAAATAGGCGAGCGTTTAAATCAAAAAGTTAAATTTTCGAAAAAAAAAATAGGTGCAATCGCTTTCTAAACAAAACATGTTTAATGTATAAAAAATTGGAGTGAAAAGTGTAAAACTCGTGGAAATTTCCTTGTCCGTCGTTTTGAAAAATCGTCCTTTTATTACAATACATTTTTTATTATTTTTTCCAGTATTCTGTAATCTCAGGAACAAAAAAATTCCTTTTCTGTTCAAGTACTTTGCTTCAATCTCATTTCTCGACGATTTTATGTTTTGCTGTTTAGCTTCATTTGTCAAAAGTACAATCGCCGTGTTACACTTTACGTGCAGCAAAATAACGGAGTTCAAATTATAAATAATATCAACGATGTTGTCACAGATGTTTAACTTCTTGACACATGCACTGAAAGCTTTCAAATCGTTCTCAACTTCATATCCATTAGATCACTATATTCACAAATGTATACTTAACACGTATGTAGAGGCGATTTAAATAATTTTTGACTTACCTGACGATACTAAAAAATTTTTTGAGACTAAGAGAATCTTTTCAGCAAACCGTTAGACTGAAAGTGAACCGACAGATATTGTTAAGTCGATTTCGTAGTATATAAATTTAAAAATGTAATATATGTTGGCGGGCCTGTACTAAGCCTTGGCTATATACAATTTCGATGCTTCTTTTAATATAAGCTAGTCGCAGCATTTGGGGAGAAGATTGAAATTTCAAATAGCTTTCAGGTAATACATTTTTTTCAAATGTCCTAAGGGGTTCAAAACATCAATTAAGCCAATAAAAAAAATATTTGCGAAAACTTGAATGGTTGTTTCGCCCTTAAGAAAATCCACCAAAAATTTTTACTTGTTCAATACCGGTTCGGGAAAGTAGCAGTTGTGTATTGAAGTGTGTATACGCAACAATTATTAGTAATGTTAGCCCGGTGGGAGCTCGGTCTTATTTTAAACAAAATATTTGAACTTGAACGTTGCTTTGCAATTACAAATCGGTTAGACGTAAATTATTCTCCAACATGGACAGCAAAATGTCATTACCATCCAAATCGGCGATCCTCTTTCAGACTGGAATTTCAGGAAAGGATTTTGGTAAACCATATTTGGCAGCTCAGAACACTTACAACTTCACTTCCCAACATGCCACATAAGTTTTTACAAGCAGCCCCTGCGTTGCTTCCTTTCTGGAACGCATCGCAAATGCAATATCTTAAATGCAATTAATTCACTGCGTTCACGGCTTCGCAACTACGTGACAAAGGGCATGGAAAGCAGTCCTTTGATAGCTCACAGGAGATGCGCTAACTAATAAGACACCACGTGACCTATTCTATCTGACTGACATGACGTGACAAGTAAAACTACCTATAAGTACTACAATATGACAGAACTTTGTCGCCAATCTGTCCCAGTTATATGCTTTCAAATATTTAACCGTAGTTTATAATTATTACTATTAATTTAGCCAGAGAATAAATTCTAAGACTAAAGTCTTAAAGCACTAGCAAATCAGGATATTGGTTTTGACCTTATTTTATATATAACTTCCATTACAAAAATGACAAAGAGCTATAATGTAAAAACGTACATATCTAATGTGCATATGTTGTTTAATTTATTTTACGATTTTAGAGAGAGAAAAACCTCTTACCATGTAAAAATAAAATGCGGATTTTGCTTCAAGTCGCTTAGAGAAGTGAATAAACGCTGAATGTACGATATTTAGCACTAAACGAACGTAAAGACAGGTATATGCCTATTCTCATCTTCGAAATCAATAAGCTTCTTACGAACAGAGTAGATGTAACCAACTCAGCAAAACGTTAGGTCCAAAGAAGAAAACAATAAGTTTCCGATGGGACGCTATGTTTACTTGGAAATCACGTATCAAACGCTTAAGAAGGTTTTACTTGTTGTTGACATATTTAATTTAGTTCAAGAAGCAAAATACCCACCTTCATTAAATTTCGCACATTAATTTGCACAGATTTTAGGAAAAGAGGGTTGTTCAAAAATAGCAGCACGCAGGTCGTCATTACATCCCTTTGCACAAATGTGGCACAGTTAAGAAAAATTCTGTTAAATCGTTTTTCGAGAAGTATGTGCCACGATTTTTCTGAGAAACCATTTTTATCGAAAACTCCATACGTTCTACGTTCAATTAATTTTAATCGGTTTGAATAACCCAAAGAGCCCCTTCCTTTTAAATATCTAATCTACTTTATCTGGATTTAATGTATTTTCACTATAAATATGACGTGCAATATGTTCGTACCCTATCGAAACTGCATTACATTCATAATGAATATTAGACACGATGAAAGGGAAATATTATGTAAAGTAAGCATTTTAATTAATAAAAATAATTATGTTTTTTTATTTGCAAATTTAGCCACCTTTGTCAACAAACTTTGAAAGTTACAATTTTTTTCCATACAAAGACTTTTTACAATAGCGCCCTATAAAGGAAATGGACGAAAAAGGACCATTCCAAACCATTTTCAATAGCGCTCGTCCTTGGACCAAAACTCGTCACTGTACCAAATTTCATCAAAATATCTCAAAAACTGCGATCTGTAGCTTGACCGCAAATTTACGTGGAAAGATATCAGACAGGCAAACGGAAAGACAGGCTTAGATCAATTTAGGTTATGATTCTAAATCGACAGGTACAATAAAAGGTCGGCCTATCTCAAGCCCTTCTACGTGTTATATATGTCCGCACTAAGTCAATATACCTTGTATATGATGTAGGGTATAATTAAAATAGAACACACAGAGTAAGGCTTCACTCAAATAACAATAAGAAAATAAAGAGTGCGAAGTTATATTTAAATATAACTAGCAAAGACACAACCCAATTTTTTTGTACAAAGCTTTGTTAAACCCTTAACAGAATTCTGTTGAACGAAGGCTCGGAGGAATTTAAGTCAAAATAAGTTAAAAGAAAACTTTTCGAGAATTTTTTGACAAAATATAATAAACAAAACATGACTTTATATAAATTAATTAATATTTGAAAGGACAATATTTTTACATTATGTCATAAATGAGGTAGATAAAGCGAAAGTTTGTTTAGCTATTGTGGGCAAACCATTCCCCGTGAAAAAATGAAAGTAGCACAGAGTGAAACCTCCATTAATAGCCTTTCCAACGATGTGCAGGTTATATTAAGTTTTGTTCGGAGAATTTTTTTATAGGACTTTAAAAATTGCCGTACTTAACATTTGCATTTGCAAAGAGGCATAAATTTATAAATTATAACTGTCGTACTGATTCATAACTCAACTGCGGTTGAGTTTTCAATAAAACCGATAACCTTAGATGCTGACGCTTAAAATGTATTTCTCTGGCTATATTAATAATAATAATAATAATAATAATGACATAACTCTTGTAAATATAAACAGAAACACTTGTTTTGAGTCGAGCTTTAAAAAAATTGGCAAAATTTCTTAAAGGTTGGAAAAATTGCTTAAAAGTTGGCAAAATTACTTAAAAGTTGGAAAAATTTCTTAAAAGTTGGCAAAATTTCTTAAAAATTGGAAAAATTTCTTAGTTGAAAGACTTTTTCACAGTCTCTTTTAAACAAGTGCAATCTTATTATTAGTCTTGTATTTGCATTAGTAATTTCTTCGAGACTGATTAAATTTGTTGTTCGTTTAGCTGCAAAAACAAACTTCACTGAATTTTGTTTTTGATTAATTGCAATTGAGTTTGTAAGGCTCGATTTTTCTTTTTAACAGAATTGCGGGCAAATTTTTTCTCATTTGTCTCACGATTCTCTCACTTTTTAATAGAATTACGTGCAAATTTTTTTCTTTTAGCAGAATTGAGTGCAAATTTTCTCTCAGTTCTCTCACACTTCTCTCATACTATAACAGAATCAAAGCGTTTGTTTTCTCCATTCTCAACATACGATATTCTTTTTATAAACCATGTGAACGAAAAAGCCAGCTAACAAGTAGCTTACAAAATGGTAAGCAATTAAAAATAAAGAGTTGAAGATAATACTTAAAATTAATTGAAGTCCTGCTTAAATTTTCTTAAATAATATTCATTCATTCTAGCGTTCAGAATTTAAGGTATTTTGCTGAGGAGAACTTTTATTATTTGTTTATGCTCATATAGCCTATACAACGCGTTATCTTCTTAGTTGTTCGCTTAGTTCGTTTTCAATATCATGTCATTGTTTTATCTATTGCAGGACTTATAGTCTTAAATATATACGTTGAAAATAAAAATGTATTAAGATTATTCCGATTTTGGAACAGACGAACCTCAAAATCTATCCCGGATGTAAAAATTATATAAATGTCTTCAAAATCTATGCGAAGGTGTAAATGCAGAGGCGTTAAGATATTTTAAAGGCAAACCCAAAATGTTAACGCGCAAATTCGGAGATGTTAAATTATGCATAGTCCAATAAAAACGGACGCGAAACTATGTTGATACTATGAATTATAGGCCGTTATCTATTCCTCCAAAACAATGTAAAATTCTATTCCTCCAAAAAATGTCAATTCTATTCGTCCAAAACAATATAAAATTCTATTCCTCCAAAAAATGTCACTTCTATTCCTCCAAAACAATGTAAAATTTATTTAAATATCAAACTTTGCCGTGTGATCGCGCGATTGGTTTGATGCAAAATGATATGAAATGCTATCTAAAAATCCTAAAAAGCCTATGCTGCATATTTCTTTTCTTTGTCCAATGCTATCTAAACGCGATCTAAAAATCCGTTATTTGCAGATCCTTTGTCACGAAACAAGAAGAACATGTGTGTGTGCAAAGTGCCGAGCAGAGTTGCTTGTAATAAATAAGAAAAATATGAGAAATCAGAACAGAGTTGCTTGTAATAAATAAGAAAAATATAAGTAATATATGAGAAAAAATGGCAACGTCAGACAATAAATTCAGGCTGACCTGTTAAAAATAGATAATAAATTCTCGCTAAACTGTTAAGAACTTGCTAACCTGTTAAAAAAGATAATAAATTCTCGCTAAACTGTTAAGAACTTGTTAACCTGTTCTTGCTCAACTTGCCAAGCATAGTTTGTTTATTATTGTTTTTTCGACGTCGCAAGCAATTGCAAAATATCAGTGAAGTATCAAGAAACGCGTTAATGTTCACAAACCAAGAATGCGACGAATGAAAAATTTACTCTGTTCCACCTTGCGATCTTGTAAACACCTCAGGGAAATCGAAATTATTGATAAAAATAATTATTTTATTTAAAAAATCTTTTTGTAGAATTTTAGCTTCTTTCTTGCATAACATCCTGCGATTGTGTGTCGTCGCCGTTTCTGATATTTCTAAGAATATAAAAGATTTCCATTTATTTTCTAAACGGTTTTTATTCCCTTTTTTGAAAGGCTTACCAAAATTAAATCTAGAATACTATTAACCAAACCACTTCCTGATAATACAATTGAAGTTAGAAGTAAAAATGCGGTTGAAATTTTCACCAAATTTATTTAATAAGATTTTATTAAGAATTATATAAAAGCACAATTTAATTTTTGTTAAAGATTAAAAAGATATCAGTGTTGTGATACTTGTGGCCAAGTTCAACCACCAGGAAGTGCTTCTTCGATTATTTGCCTACTCAATACTTACGCATGCAACGTATGGAGAAATTTGAGTTCGTTGTCGTCGAGCGAAATAGCACGGGCTTAAAACCAAACGATGCTCCGCAAGTTGCCTAAGAAACCACGATATAAATTGTCGTTAATTGAGAATCTACCCTTGAACCGGACTCTACGTTGATTATATTTCACAATGCTGATATGATGAATATGAAACAGACAACCTTTAACCATTATTTTCGAATTCGGTTAGATAGATTTGCTCCGCATTTTGCATTCCAAAATATGGTAAATTACTTATAATTGTTTTTTTTTTTTTATATTATTACTCCTAAATTTTGTTAAATTTTTATAATTACATCCAATATTCCGGTGAACTGGAACAAGATGATTTCAAGTCACTCTATATTTATTGTCAGTACTATTTCTAAGCATTTAAACATTCCCGATTTTTTACTTTTACATCACTACGCTAGTTTGTGACATCCTTTTAAGGGTAATTAAAAGATTCTACGTTATCTCCTGGTCTGTACCGTTTTGTAAGCTAAGACGAGTTTCTTGCACTTGTGTTGGATCCCAACTATGCATTTTACGTAGCTTTAGACGTTTAACATAATATAGGGTAACATATAAGCAAACTTTGACAGGTCACTGTGGCCAAACCACGTCCTATGAAAAAATGAAACTAGCACAGTATAAATCCTCTATTAACAGCTTTTCCAACGACGTGCAGGATATATTAAGTTTTCCTCGCATAATTTTTTTACGGAAAAATGATTTTTATGTGCAGGATATATTAAGTTTTGCTCGGAGAATTTTTTTTTGTGGAAAAATGAGTTTTATATTTTAGATTGTATGATATTCAACTCGTGCACTGGTAGTGAAAAGTTCGTATCTGTATGGAAAAGTCATTGCATCCTTCAAACTTACAAGACTTCGACTGTATAGGACTTTAACAAAATTTTCTCAATAGTTCATAGTGCAAAAATTAATCTTTAATTAAACATGATGGTTTGGAGAGTAGAGAACAAAAGTAATATTGAGTGTTTTTTAATAAGCTTTTATTCAAGTGAACTAAAAGGTGAATAATAAATTTTGCCCCATACAATTTTAAGTGATTACATGTAAAAGATTGGGGCGTTTAGAAAAAGTGATATTTCTTACAAATTAAAATCCTAGAAACTCATACTCAAGAAACCAACATTCGCCCATGACTGTAGTTTGGTATCGACTGTTTGAAAGTAAAACTCCAATATTCGGCAAAGAAGTCCTAGTTAATTACAATTATGTATTACGCTATTTAGTGCAAGAAAAATATAAATTGTTGTACCGGAAGATTGACAGAAAAATAGAAGTAAACAGGAGATTCGGTTAGGTTCCGCTTTGAAAAAAGATAAAATCTTAGGTTTCACTTTGAAAGAAGATAAAAAAAAAACTTTTTTCAAAATTTCTTATGTATAGCAACATTGCTTGGAAGGTATTACTACTAACTCAGACAATGGCAAGACTGTTCAGATTCAGTACCTCCGATTCTTCAACGCAAAAAGTAAAGTAAAATTTTTGAGTTGCCCCAATAGCGTCTACGTAAAAATGATAGCAACCAAACGGCAGAAGCTTATTGAAATGTAATTCTTACCAAAGACATATATTAAGTGCTTGTAAAAATTTTGGCCCTTTTTTCATCTGAAAAAGGTATTTATTAAACAAAATTCATACAATTTATTTTAATCAAAATAATAGAAAAATCATTTTCTATAATATGTTACCATATTTCTATCAACATGGCGATATCGTGTTGAAAGAACTTATATTGGTTTGGCACCGATTCAATCATCCACCCATTTTCACACTTCTTTAAAGTTGCGAAGCTGCGTGTCAGCCATGCTAATGCTGCATCGATCGGAACAAATGGTATTCAGCAGGTCCCATGTCTGATGAGCACGCTCGATGTGCCAGAACTTACCATTCGAGCTGCGCAACTCTTGTCTAATATTATCACTCCATCATAATCCATTCTATACCCTTATGCATTAATCTTGTACTCGTATAACACTAGCATAAGCGTTTTTCTCAGTTTACTAGCGTAAACATTTCTATTTTTATAGCATAAGCATTTTCTCATACTTAACATTTCTGTCAACAAAAGCATATTATTAAACTTATGATACTATATAAGGACGAGGTTAATTATAATGAGCATTATTCACATTTTCATTCAAAAGTCAAGACAATTTAATTCTTGTCTTCTCGTCCATTAAATACGCAGGCAGGTACTCCGCGACTTTGTTCGCGAAACCAAATATGAGCTTCCCGCGAATGACAAAACTTTAAGATATCAAAATAGAAAGCAGAAATACTCTAGAAAGATTCTTTTCATTTTGGCCAAGATATCATTTTCAGTCTATTTGCAAGGTAGCCATGTTTCCTCCTTTTGGATCTTTCTCATCATATGTAAACGTCTAGAAATAGTGGATTCGTCAATTGCTAAGCTGGTTGAAAATTCTTTGAAAGTTTGAGCTCGGCTTTCGTCCAATGATTCTTGCAATTCATTGTTTTCGACCTTTTTTGGTACTCCAGGCAGTTTTTTATCATTGACATCATAATCATCACTTTTAATTTGTTGAAATCAAAATTGACATTTGAGATATGGTGGAGCAGCATCACCATGAGCTTCGAAACGTGTTTGGTAGGATTCGGCAGCAGATTTCTTCAAATTAAACAAAAAAAGTAATGAAGGTCGAAAATAAAATTTTTCGCGCTCCATGATGAGCGTCAGCATATGTTGAATACCTCAATAATATTCAAATGAAAATTGTTATTTTATGTAGAGAAGGGTCAGTATCATCGAATTTAATCGTTATGTACACTGGTATTTCCCATTTCTTTATTATTTTTGCTTGAAGAAGTCGCTGGCCAAAACTTTTGCAAGCAACTAACATAAGCTTTCTGCAATATATGGCTCATGAAATTCCTTCGATCAGCATTTTATGAAACCAAGTGCCGATCTAGCGTTACCAATAGAGAGTTCAATGCGCAAATTAAACGGGAGCTTGTTATCAAATCGTACTCCATGATCGGGAAACATCTTTAGTGTATGCGATTCGATGAAGTATTTCGAACTAAGTAAGATCCTCCTAACAAATGATAGTCTCTTGCATTTATTTAAATTCAATGTTAAGAAATTAGTTGCGAACAATGCGGCCACGTTACTTAAGTCTGATTGCAGACCAATGGAATAGTGCCCATTGTTGAAAGACATAACCGAGGTAGTCTTTGTGATAAATTATTTTAAACTTTGATTTTTGATAAACAATCACCGTTTTTAGGTGGAAAATTGTTTTTTTCATCCGAGTCACTGATCATACAAAATAATTTTTTTTATTATTATTATTCTGTTCCTTAATCTTCTATCAAAGAATAAACAAAAAAGAGATTGCCGTGAAACGGTTTCCATAACCATGCCAATAGACTTACGTAAACGACGACGAAAGATTAGATAATAAATCCGACTAACTGTTTGACTCTCTAGAAGGGACTTCCTGTAAACAGCACTACAATAATCGAATAACATAGGGCAAGCGTACGATTGTGCCATTGTTTTATTGCCATATTTCCGTCTCCCTAATCTCTATGGAAATTAGTATCTGCCGGGCATCATCGATTTTGCGTCATTTTTATATTTTAACCTGTACGGTAGTAGAAATTTTGAAATGAGACCTCGTAGACTACACGGCATTAAAAGCTTCTTTAACAATATTTAGTTGTTGCTAAAATAGCGATATGTATATTTGTAATTAATATCAATAAAACTAATATTAAGGTATTAATTATAATTAATAAATATATTAATTTAAAAATTCTAATATTAATTGAAATTATTCAAATTTTGTCATATTATAATGTGACACATATTTCATTAGCACGTATTCTCATATTTTAATTTTAATATTTTAATTTGTTGCATATTTTTAATGAAATATATTTTTTAAATAAGATTCACTAATTTGTATTAATTTTATTGAAAAATTTTGAAAAAATTATTCAAATTTTATCGTATGACTAGGTGGTATTAATAGAGCGCATTTTCGTATTTTCCTGGTAAGTAGTTGCGAGACCGACATCGTATCGAATAAGTACAAGTGCTTCTACCAGTATGTTTAAAAGTTTGTTACGAAGTTTCTTATATTAATTATGAACTCAGCTGTTCAGCTATAGATTTTCGTGTAAAAAAATGTAAAACGTGTGGCTGACTTTGAGAAGATGCCACACACACAGATGAAAATATATCTGTAAAAATCTACTTTTTTAATTTTGCCTCTATGTGACAATAAAAAATGTCGTTTTTAATCTTTGACATTAAACATGTATAACAAAAAACCAAGCAGTCTGTGATCGTTCGTTAGAAAATATGAAATCTTCAGTACCCTATTCCTTGGAGTTTAAATCATAAAAAAGTTGGGATGCGTTTAAAAACAAAATCAATAAATTGTGCTAAACACTGTTATGTAAGCGAAAGAGCTAAAAGCACTTTGCCAAGTTATGAAAAAAAAGAATAACGCTTAAAATTAAAAAATCGTAGACGACGTGAACATACAATACAAACTAAACATCTTATTGTCATCGCAAAGCTAAACAACTAAGTTATTGTTACTAACCATCATACAGTATTTTTGTAGATTGACTAAGGAGTGTAATGTACAGACCAAGTTGTAAAAACATTTAGAGACGTAAGGATTGTTAATATATCTTAACAAGCATAACATGTCTTAAAAAACATAACAACAACTTATAGTATATCAAAAACTTGGACTATATTCGTCCAAATTTTTTATAACAAGTTGACAGATGGTAACTTTTGTCCATCTTTGTTCATACACTTGGTTATAAGTAGCCATATAATTTTGCCAATAAAATTAACCAATAAATTTGTATAGAAAAAAGCACGTTTGCATTTTAAGTTATTTTTATTTTTGTTCAGGACTTCGCGATTGCTTCAGCACGGTTTTTTAGCAAAGACAAAATTGTGGGCTATGTGCGACGGGCTAACTTCACGATAGTGAAAAATTGTAACATTGGCAACGCATCATATCACGTTAGTTGACCAGTTTGTACTCTGAAAAAATATTTGTTTTTCTTTTCGTTTTAATAAACGTCTTTTTTAGAAAAACGAAAAAGGGATTTTGTTCGATGTATTGGCCAACAAGAACCCACATTTGGGTATAAGAACGGAGGCTTTTTTAGAAAAATGAAAAAGGGATTTTGTTCGATGTATTGGCCAACAAGAACCCACATTTGGGTATAAGAACGGAGGCTCTGCTCATTTATCGAAAGAAGTCATGTTTGCGAATAACAGCGGGAAAACAACGATATTCAAAGGTAGAACGTTTCCCGAACGAGTTCGACAATATGAGTTTCAATTTTTTCATACTGAAAGCTCACGACATCAACACTTTTTACTTCTTTCCCCCGTTTTTCGTTTTGTGCTGATTGTATTACTTGTTGTTGGCACTTTCCCGTAGAATCCCCCGCAGATTGGCAGACCATTGTACGAAGAATACTGTCATTTATGCCATTTTTATTTAACCAAGCGAAAAATGCATTTAGGATGACTCTACACACACAAGCGTTTCAGTCTTTATTCTCTTTGCTTTTGTGTTTCATAAACAAAGGCATTTACATAAAGCAAACATATAAGCTTCCAAAAGTATTATACCTTTTGTTGTCATATCTTCGCACCTTGAAACACTACAAACACGGTTTTACATTCGTAAGCAAGAGGGATGCTCATCATTATCATATCTCCTACATCATATATCATAATATTCCACAAAACAATTTTTAGATGGCGTCTATCTATGCACGACAGTGTACGAATAGTGAGCTCGCTAAATATACCATTTTATTATACCATTTGGTTACCTGTCCATTTGCCTAACGTATGTTTAGGTAAGCGCTTCATTTATGAGGTACACAAAAACAAAAAATGTCCAGTTCAAAAACAAAAAATCCAGTTCGAAGTTGGCATGCAACTTAATGCAAAATGAGTTAAATTCTGCCACCTATAAAAAGACTATAGTCGAATAATTGGTCATTCGATCCGTCTACTTTTCCAGATATATCTGAGTATTTTTGTTTTTAGCGTCTTCAGTTCAGAGGAGAGCGAGGCAAATAGTTTGAGAAATTCTATTTTACATGTTTTTAAGGTCAAGGTATTCCACATATTTTTCATTTATTTTAGTTTATTCTTCAACTTTTCCGCATTGCCTTCTATTTTTTCAACTGATTGCATGATTTATGCACAAATTCTTCTTTGTCATAGTTTTTTTTGGAATTGAGCTTAGTGATTAGACATTTATCTGTTCAAGATGTTAGCTGCAATGGTAACTCACAGTTTCATAAATAAACAATGCTAATAAACAAAGACACATGTAGTACAATAGTCAAACGAGTCGATATCAATATTGCGCAAGTCAGACTAAGGTTAAATAAGTAATTTTTACAGTTTTAGTGATTAAATGGAAGCTATGCATCCGTTTAAGACTTTTAAAATTTAATCTGAAGACGGTAAACAAAACAAGCAAAAAAATTTTCGATTATGACCGAATCTTTTATACTGACCCTCTTTCGATCAACAGAAACACAAGGGAAAAAATGTCAGTTCGATTGTCCGATTTCTTCCAATTTTTAAGCAGGTACAGTAGGACCACCTATAAACTAAATATGGAAATGTTTATCGGTACATATTATGAGTAATAAGCACAAAAACCAACTTTTTTGCTTTCGAAAGCGGTTCTTAGTTTATGTTGCGCTATTTACGTACCCCTTGATTGATGTCACCCATTTTCGATGCTTTCGAAGTATTTGCAAAATTTGAGGCCAATATCTTCATATCTGCAACCGGGAGAATTTTCGCGGTAATCGTTATAGAGGCGTAGAGAGGCGTAGATACTGAAATCAATTCAGTATTTGATGCTGATTTAGAACATAAATAAGTTACATTCAACTTGAACTACATTCATTAATAGCATCCACTAAAGCCAATCTCTTGACTACTATGTTACGCACCAACGTTAACTGAAGCCATAAGTTCACTGCAATTATGTATTCGTTTATGAATTCACTCAGTGTACAAAGTGTTATTGCCGCAGTCCGAACAATCGATGTTAATAAATCCTTATTATTTTGTGTACAATCGTTACGAATTGTATCAGAAACAAGCCTTGGGTAATAAGAGTCAAACAACGAAAGATAAGCTTGTTCGTTGTAACATAATTCCTCACAATTACATAAAACTTTATTACAAATCGTTACGTAAATTCTGCTCTTGAAAGCAGTCTTCGTTGCTGCAGCATTTGCCACTTACAAAATTTCTCTTAAATGTTCTTACGTACATTGGGGTTTTTCAAATGATATAATACTTCCAATGACGACTTGGCTTACGCGTACTTGGCCAGAGGTGGTCGTTAAGGGGACTTAAGTCTCCTAATCTGACGTTTTTCTTTGATTTGTTGTATGTAAGAAGGAATTCGTTACATTCCAAACACTCTGTGTCACTGCACACAACGGTTGACAAACCCTTCCTACCTTAATGTATTTAAAACAAAAAAAAAATTAATGGTTCATTGCTGTTGATGCCCTGGAAAACATTCATTACGCTTTTCGTTTAGCTTATTTTTTGTTGTTTACTAATCCCAAGGACATAAATTGATTTCCACACTTTCTTTAATATTGTGGTGGCAACTGAGAACCACAAATCAATTATAAAATTAAATTATTTCCATTTTTATTCTTATTTTGATGTCGTTCTTTTACCGCGTTCTTTTGTAAAGGCTATTTTAGTCTCGTACACTTGCTTAAACAATCAAAGAGGATGTATAGGTGAGTGGGACTGTAACGACGTCATGTTACTAAATTTTTATTCAATGATTGTAATTAACGGAGTTTTTATCGGCATAAGTGGCCGAGTAGACAAAAGATCTCGATTAACAACGCAATGGAAAAATTAACTATAATAATAATAAAACAGTTTTTCAATTTATTTCTTTGTTCTTCTTCTAACGTCACTTTCAACATGTGCTAGAAATAGCGAAATGAACTTGCCTATACAAGAACAACATCGTACAATAACAAAGGAGGTGATTATACAATGAACAACAACAATCTACAACGATGGTGGCAAAATACCTATCATCACCATTTCACACAACAACATCTAATCACTTTAGGTCCTAATATTTATCAATTCCCTACACTTGATCCGCATCTAGCGTTGGTGTCACCTTTGTCGTTACTAATAACGACAAATAACGAAAGCGGTATCGAGTTGACGACGACTTCAATTTCAGAAGCTTCAAGCCGTCCGTGGGTGTATATAGCTTGGCATAATGAAACTTTCGACAATCCCTACGATGTCACAACTGATCTAAATAACATATCATCGCTTACTTTGATGTTCATGGCTTTCTTATACGGCCTAGTAGTGATATTCGGTGTCTTAGGTAATGCCAGTCTGGTTTTAACATTGTGCTCAGCCCATTCTGTTCGACTTCGAAATCCTTTATTACTGGCCGTCTGCTTAGCTGATTTATTAGTCACAGGTATATCAGCTCCAATGACGTTACTCAACTTAGCCATGAATCAAAAAACTAATTCGTTAACGCTAATGATCTGTAAAGTTATAAATTTTGTCCAGGTATGTATATATGCTTTCTCAGTATTACAACACCTGTTCTTGGCATTTGTATACATATTTGTAACGTCAACCGTCTTATCGTTTCATTTTTATATCAAAAGCTTATGCCTGTTGCAGCCAGCACGTTGTCATTCTTTTTATTGTCGTTGGATCGTTACGCTACCGTTAAACATCCACGCTTAGCTCAGCTACGTCAACGACGCTACTTACACCTTTCGTTGGCCTTGTTTTCATGGCTAACGTCAGCCCTTGTCAGCACGCCGTTTCTATTTGCCTACAAAATCTTTGCCAAAACAATTGTTATCAAACAGACGCCGAAACAATTAGCAGCCTATAGAAATAGCCCACACACTATATCCTCAGACCGCCCCAACATCAGGATTAGCAATTGCCATTCGGAATGGAATACCGGTTCGTTGTTTGTCACATTCATTATATTTCACACACTAATTGTGTTCGTGCTGCCCGGGTTGGGAGTTTTGCTGAATCATTACGGTGTGAGGAGGAAATTGTGTGCACTTTCATTGACTGCTCGGGCAGCGCATGGTGAGCTGCCACTTCCGATGCCCATATTACGTCGTCAAACGCATATGGTGATAGTAACGGGAATTGCCAGTGCTAAACAGGCGGCTTGTGGTGCTGGCACTGCAGATGACACGTCGAATTGCGTGGATATACAAATGCAATCATTAAATCCGCAAGTTATTTTAGGTAATCGCAACATAGTCAAGTCATCGAATCCTATATCTCCCAGGTAAGCAGGACGTAAAGAAATGATCTACACTAGACTAAATAATTTGATTTATACATCATTCTTGTAATCTTTCGCACCGTAACTATTTATAGAGCAATGCGTGAAATACGTAATCACTCGCAGCGTCAGCGTGTACATTACAGTCAGGAACTGAGACGTGGCGGCCGAGTTGCGACGCCGGGCATACCTCTACCTCAGACCTCAACTTTACGGTCCCGTCGACATTTGGCAAACTTGTTAATTGCATCAGCGCTAATATTTATAGCGTGTTGGTCACCGCATGTTTTTTGCGTATTTTACAAACACTTAGGCTATAAAGAATACTGTTCGAAAACCTCGATATACTTCAATTTATTACTAGGTAAATACACATTAAAAAGCACTCAACCAACGCTCTACAGTAAAATTTATATTATTCTTACATTCATCTACAGGTTATATGTATTCGGCTATAAGTCCCATAATATATTGGGCACTTAATCACAATTCACTGCGACAATCACCTTGCGCACCATTCATACATTTACGTTCCGTACAAAAATATTTAAATAGTCGCTTTCGTTCGCATACTGTACCACCACCACCTTCTTCAACAAATGAGGCGGCACTTGGTGCTTTTAATCCCAAACTTATAAAATCAACGCCGAAGCAATATAGAGCACAAGCCTCATCCCATTATTTATATTAAAGACATCGAAATGAACGAAAGGTTTTTTCATTTTAATGTACTGCACACACTTTCAAGAGCCCGAACTATGAAATTACCGCCCAGTATTCCCAGCGTTTTATAATTTTATTCCTATTTATGTTTAATAACACTATCTACCTCTTATTTACGCTTCATCACGAAAACCAAACTAGTTTGTACCATTCATTAAAATCGATAGCTCTTACAAGTGAATGTTAGCTACAATAAAAATGAAATCGATCAATTTTAATAGCAATTTATTTTGCAAAAAAAAAAAGCTTTGAATTTTTAACCTATTTTTAGATATACGTACATATGTATGCTCTGCCAATTTCCACTTTATTTTTATTCTAATATTAGTTGGCATTCAAATACCACTTATTCTTTCGAAAGAGGTCTTTGCCAGTCTTAATACTGTGTAAATTCCGTGGCCAGATGGCTAATGTCCTAAAGAAGTGTGCTGTTATAATTGCCAGGCCATTATGAAATCTCTTTAGCAAGTGCTATCGTGCCGTCATTTTCCTAATTTGTTAGAAGATTGCTAATGTTTAACCCGTGCCTATGAAAAGTAGAGCCACTGATCCTGCTAATTACCACCCGATTACAATCAGTTCTGCAAGAACCAAAACCATGGAAACCACGGTCAATTACCACATGGAAAGATATCTGCAATCAAATAATCTAATTCCCGACAAACTTAGAAAAATCAGTCCACTGGGCACATAATGTCCTACCTCAGCGAAATGTGGATCCCAGGTATTTGCCATTTCGACGAAAGCGCGGTCATTGCGCTGGATACCTGAGAGATATTTGGCAGAGTACAACATAATGATCACGTTGTGCGTGACGCACGAACTGTCAAAATAAAGATGATTATGTGTTTTTAAATGTGGGTGAGCGTTGCGTTGCGCGCGAACGCAAACGTTTGGCAAACTTTCAAAAACTTCTGCGTTCGTGGCTATGGCATATGGCATGATGTTCTTTTCTCCAAATTGTTTGAACTTGGTGTCAATCGGAATTTCACTCGATTATATTGAACTTCCTTAATAACACTTCCATAAGAGTTGTAATCGACAGATTTGTCCTATACAAATTCCACTTAATTGCAGAAGTACCATAAATCTGTCTCTCTCATTCTTCTTCGTTCTTCCTCCCTCATCAACGACCTCCTATGCGTGACAAAAATTCTTATTTATCCATTCTCTTTTAGCAGAGGACCCAGCAGCACCGAAGTACATGTCAAACACTGCATAATGAATGACACATCAAATCGAGAGCTTCAGATCACAGAGTGGGATCAACCCAATAGGGTAAACTTTAATGTCAATATCGTACGATACGCTACTGTGACTTGTCTTTCTCTAACCGCACTTTTCGCATTTGGAACTTATGTTTTCACTTTTAGGTTAAACCTGCATATACTCTCCATTCACTCTACTTATAACCGTTCCTAAGTTAACATCATGTGTGCGCGAATAGGGAACATCCAGTGAGTGGTTGATCATATAAGAAAAAATTTCAATTGCGATACTTGTGTAAGTAACGCCCGACATATCTTTGCAATTTATAAATTTATATTTGTGCAAAGTTACAATTATATAAAGTAGGCGCGTTTTCTGTATTTCATTTTAAAAAAGATAGAAAAATAAAAAAGAATTATGTACAGCACTTAAAGCAACACTAAGTAATTTTATATATGTGTTGAAATTTAGGATTTCGGACTAGAGCATACCTATGCAATGCCGCGAATCTACAGAGTGAATCACTTAAAATTCAAAAAGGTTTTTTGGAGGTAAATATACTAATGCACTTTTTTGCATCTTTTGCAGTTTTTTTTAATATATTCCAATACTATTTTTAACCCGGAAAATTTCTATCTAGCAATTTTAGATGCTCTATAACTAATCGTGTCTTTAAATTTCAAATTCATGTTTGCTACATCTATATAAAGGTATTTTATTACTATAGCTTTGATTTATGCCCGCTTTGCAAAATTGGTTTATCAAAAATGCAATTAAATATTTGGGATCACTAGACAAGAAATAATCCAGAATCTCAATAATGCCTTTATATCATGATATTTTTTGTACGTACAGTGGGCAAAATTAGTGGACGCAGGGGATAAATGTACTAAAAATTATGATCTATCGCTCTAAATCTAAAATGATTATAACATTTATGTAGTCCATCAAAAATTATCCCCAGTACATGTAATAAATCTCAAAATTTTATCGAAATTCTTGTATTTTAAGTAATTAAAAATGATAACAATTAACTTAAGGTTTCTTTAATTTCACGTTGAAATAGTGCAGTTGAAATAGTGTAGTTAATTAGTAAACAATATGTGGACATCTGTAAATGTTTGCGTGTTCATAATAAATACGGCTATGTACGATTATTTACAGCAAGCGTTTTAGATTTGCTTTGCAACGTATACAAGTTTTTGAATTGAACATAATTTTTTTTAGTTAACAAAAAACATATAAGAAAGTTATATTCCGCGGAGGGCGAATGTAGCATATGCACCACTATGCTTTTCGCATCGTACAGTTCAGCCAACCTGCGTGCAAAAACTTCTAATGTTTCTACCCAATTTGACATCGATATCTTTATTTTTGCGGCTAGGAGAGTGCCAACAACAAACACCGCACAGACACACAGCCTTGGCTAAATCAACTCAGATTTTCATACTGATCAAGAATATATATATTTTATAGGGTTTCTGAAGCTTCTTTTTAGGTGTTACGAGAAAAAAGGTGTTAGGAAAAAAAAAGCAAAATGAGTGTATCTTCATATTAAAGCGGTGCGTAAAGAAGAGCGTTTGGGAGGATTTACATTTTGAATAGGAACGCAAACAATCTTGTGCATCCATTGCTTTACTAATTGTTCTATTAAACGCATCACGTACAAATAATTTATATAAAATATAAACATCCGCTCGTACATACTTTGTTCGTAGTGTAAGAATTTTAATGAAAACACGTCCTTTCCGATTTTTATATGCTTAGCCGATAAATTTTTATAAGAAAGTTTCTTCTTTTTCTTTTCGGTTCTTTGGCCTATTGTCATTTTTTAAATCGTTAAACGAATTCTTTATACCTGTAACGGTAAAAGTAATAGACGATGTACGTCCAGTACTTTGTGCAGACCACTACCGCGCATCACTATACATATATTAATCAAGGCTTTTTTTTAGAAACCTGGAGTAGTTAAAAACCCATTATGACAAATTTTAAATACATTAAACCGTGAACTTCGCAAGATCGTAGATAATTCAAAGACAGACTTATTTGTCTTTTAATCATAATCACTTTTCTTTTTTATATCATCCGTAATATTAAAAAGTAAGAAAATTAAATTCGATCGGGACCGAATCTTTTATACCCATCACCATTTACTTAAAAAAAAAAACGAAAGAAGTAAAAGAACAAAATTCTCAAGCTATATAATGTGCAGCGGGCACAGTTGATTTCTTATATTTTCAAAATAAAAGTTTTTGTCGTAGAAACATGTGAACGTTGTAGGCGTGGCTTTTAAAAAGTTTAGGTCAATTCCAAATTCTTTTGCAAATTTTTAGGCGATATCTTCATTTCCGCTAACGGGACAATGTTTACCACAAATACTACAAAGTTACCCAAACAGACGGATGGACAGACGAACATGTTAATTGCTGGCCAAGAATTTGTATGCTTTATATAAAGGTATTGAAAAAATAATTAAATTTTGGGTAGGCGTGGTCCATTTTTCCAGTTTTGTGCACGAATACTACAGCATCGCCCATATAATAGGCATTCAAATTTTTCTACATTCATTTGCTATAGGTTATGAGTAGTGACCAAAAACCAATTTTTCATTACATTTGCATAAAAGAGGTGTTCTCAGTTTCGTTGGTACTGTGGGCGTGTCCTTCGATCGATTTTAAGGCGATAGCTTCATTTCTGCAGTCACAAGAATGTTTACAACAGATATTACGCAAACGGTCGGACGGACATACTTAAATCAATTTAGAATTTGATGCTGATCAAGGATATGGATACTTTATGGGTCTCTCAGCTTTCCTTCTGGGCGTTGCATACGTTTTGGCAAAATTAATAAACCCCTCATTCGTCGTTGATAGGTATAAAAATTACCTTTCGCAATCAAACAATGTTAGCCGATTGGTCACCATTTCTTTTCTTAGAATTTTATTGAAATTTTGAATGCGTACGCGTATGAATATATTTATATTACACAACGAGTTCGCTGCTTTTTGCAGCCAATTGTAACAATCGTTCAGTTCCGTTTATATTTGTTTTTATTTAAACAATATATGGCATCTTACATAGCCCATCGTGTCCAACGTCCTATCTTCCACACCTCTTTGGTACTACTCTTTATCTTTCGTATAAAATTTACAATAAATCGATTGATCAACTCAAAGCAGAAAATTTGAAAATTTTGTTGACGAGGTTAAATAAAAATTAAAAATAATTATATTGCAATTCTAATTTTTCTAATACAATTTTTCTAATATCTCAAGAAAATGTTGCAAAATATTTGAACTTTTTATGACTGCTTTCAAACGCTGTTTAGGTGAACTGCGTGCTTATATGTTATATAAACGATGTGCAAAAATCCGCTTATGTGCTCAGTCATGTGTAAAGGCGGCTGCGGAAATATGTATTATAAAAAAGCAAATATTCTATATGTATAATATATCTGTGACTAATTATGATAAACGTTTTTGAATCGGAACATTGAAAATCTTTAGGTTTCAATCAAAGCCTTAGGGGTAACACAATAGAAGTCCTAAAAACTATATATTTTGACTAAGTTTTATGATCACTTGGTATGGTAGTGTACATACAAAGAAGTTTCCTTACAGTTTTCATTATACTCTTCTGAAATTTATTTAATATTCGCAAACAAAAAATACATGAAATGGAACTTTGTCTAAATGAATGGTTTCTTTTTTTGAGAATGTATCAGCATATTAACCGACACTATTTTCACGTTGAACCCGTGGTAAGTAATTTAAGATCAAAATCTGTTACTGATCTTAGGTCCTTGTTGCAATGGCATTCAAATTTTCGACTTTTATTGTTGAAATTATTACAATTTTTTTAGATATTTGTAGCGTGTGTGTTTATGGATCAATTGCACCAATTTAGAAAACTTTAATGTTAAGTTGATTCAAGATAAAATTGCACAGCTCATGTATTTAAACAAGCCTACCTTAAAGGATCTCTGATGCATAACTAGGTGAAGAAAAAGCTTAATGTTATTTTAATTCTATTTATTAGTAATGTTTCATCACAACGGTTTCGTAGACGTACTTAAATCTATGTATTTATTATTATTATTACTATTATTATATAAATTTAGTCAGAGAATAAATTGTAAGACTAAAGTCTTGAAGCACTAGCATATAAGGCTTTCGGCTTTATTTTTATTAATATTGTTATTATTATTATTATTATTATTAAAAACTTTACCGCACTTGAGATTTGAACCCAGAACCATTGAATTGCTAGTCAAGACTCTTGCCTACTCGGCCACTTAGGCGGATTATGTATTTATAAAGCGCGATACCAATAAGAAAATCTTTTCCTTTGAAAATAGCCTTATGGTTTTCTTTAAATTTATCGTTCTCATATTGGTGAGAATTCTGGATAAGACCACGATGGTTTTCATCCGTAGATGTTGGCAAGTTGACGGGGCATGACATCGTTTGATCTTTTCATTTTCTTTAAACATTCAGATCACTGTTCATTCATCTCAATTTAAGGGATATCACTGTAGACCTAGGGTGAAATGCAACTTGTGATGTGATGTGTTGGTTATATGCAAACAAAAGTAGCCATATTTCTCATAGAATGAAAACTGCCAATTACCCCGGATGTTTTTTATCAACTCTTGTCATTTAACTTTTATTTAAAACATCGTCAAATGTTTCTTAGAAAGATCCACTAGAAGATCACAGATTTCAGAATCGCTTAGAACTTTGTTCGAAAGCCACGCTGCTAGCTACTATTTGTAAATATTTCCTGACTTTAACTCAATCCACAACACACTAAGAGAAAGTTGATGTTAACCATAACAAATTTTACAGACGTTAAGAAATCGAATCCTCTAAGTAAAAAAGTAATTTCTTTTTGGAAATTGAAAGAGAGAAAATTAACCAGAACCGCCATTTACAAAATTTCGAAGCGCGTAAAACAAGCACTTAAGAGAACTACAAGTGCATATCGGAAGCCGATAACTAAAGATTTAATGTTTTGGAAATTAACGACCAAAGAAAAATGGCACGTCAAAAAATCACCATTTCTTGACACAATTAAATTTTTGAAACAGTAACAAACAAGTATATAAATAAATATACCCCTTAATTGATAACCGACGCGCAACGTGCTTTTCAGTGCTTAACACATAGGCAACTTTACAAACAGAAAGTATAGTTCCGCGCCGTCGGTTTCAATCTTAATATTGGTTTCAAAATACGATGAAAATTCCGAGAGATAAAAATAAATCCAATATCGAAGCAATAAGACAAGAAGCTTAAAAATTTTCTACTCTTATTGTAATCTCAGTTGTGGTTTAATTAAGAGAAGTCACTTTTGGTATTAACGGTCACACACATGCCAAAGGAACAACCCATTTATAGCTTCTAATGTTGTTGTTAGAACTGAAAAAAACAAATGATTCAATCAAAACTCATGCTCTCTGATTCTTTAAAAATTTTTATTTCCACATGAAATTTACCACACTGCAGAACTTTAAATCGTGGAAAACTAGAAACCTTTCGTATATGCTGAGAAGTGCGCTCATAGTTTCTCGATTGTGTCATTCAAGTACAATTGCAAAATTGCGCTCAAAGCTTTCAACTCAATGTTTATTTATTTATTTATTTATTCATCTCTGGGTACAATTACAGATTCAGCCATTTTAAGCAACACTTTTAAGACTAAAGGGCTTGAATTACATTATAAAGTACAAAGTGAACTTAGTCTAAGTTTTAAAACCATGGCGTTATATATCCAAGAATATCAATCAGAAAATCAAGTAAACAGTGCTGCCCGTCCAAATACATGCAATATCGATAAAAAAGAAAAATGAAGCAGAAATATTATGGTCGGGCAAAGCCAACGCCATAATAGCTCGTAACTTTTTAGATATTTTCACCAAATGTGGTACCTTCATATATTATAGGTTTGGGGAGGAATGCTATTGAAGATGGATTGAATTGGACCATATTAACGACCATAATATATCCCCGATATATCGCCTTGTTGGAAAAAATATGGTAACAAAGTCTAATATCTAATATTTTATGAAATAAATGAAAAATAAAAAGATATTTTACAAAAACTTAAGTCTGTTAAATTTGGATCAAACCATTCCACGTTTTGGGCTCCATGACATATAAAAGTCTGTCTTCTTCATGAAATCAAAGTATAATTTTTGCAGCATTTGCATCAGGAAAATACGAGCGTAAGCACTAAAAGCAAATGTAAAAAAAAATTTACAACTGCAAGAACAGAATAAGTTGAATTGCGGCTACTCTAGTTACAAGAGGGCAGATGATGGATGCGCGATAGTGTTGTCCATTCAGAATGTGCGATTTCAGTAGCAGGCAATTTGTGCACGTTACAAACAGTGCAAAAGATCTATGCTGGGCTTGTAAGGTATGTCCTGGGAAGAACGTTGATTATGACAGACTTTTCAAGCACACGCAAAGCATATTTTAGGATCTTTGTAAAGATTTAAAGGAATTGTTATCAATGTTGGAAAGCGGTCAGTACATTTGTCTCACAGTGGTTCGTGTCTTTCTGCGTCTGCGCCTGAATGAACATCTATTTCGTCTAATGAGAATTCGTTAAATACTGCCAAACATGGTGACCTCCAAACTAATAATTCGACGCTTATCGTCCATCCACCTTCCAATGAAACCATAACCGAGACCAACCGATTTTAAATATGAGGAAAGCTTTAGTTCATCTACAGCAGCTAACTGATTTACTCGATTTGACGTGCGCGCCGGCCGCAGGAAATCAAAATCTTACGGAAACTACTATGCTGATTAGTCTCTTTGTTTCGACAATATCTCCATCTGAAGAAGTAAGGATTTACACTGTTTATAGTTCTTATTGCGCTGATTTTAAGTGTGAGGGTATAAAAAGCAATTCGCGTTTGGAGAAGTTTTCATCTAAGACTATTAAGCTGAATGTTGTTCGGTCTGGTGAACCATTTGTCGAAGCGTTTCTGAGTCGGGCTCCTCAAGAATAAGTATATTTAAATTTAATGTTTTGTAACATTCCTTCATTAAAGATTCTGTATCCGCCGGATCTTGTTGAGCGTTTGTTGAAATAGCAGGTCTGTCCGGAAGGTACCTTGCATAGACATTTCCTAAGAGAAGAAGTCACCTGCGACTTGAATCGCCGTCAAAAAACTAGATGCCTAAACCACTACAAGTTGCGAAGTGTAGGTTACAATTGTCACTGGTTGACATTTGAAGCAAATTCTTCGGAAAGTTTTTTTACGGAATATCAAGTGTTTAGGCTTCACAGGACCGGCAGAAGTGCTTGTGGAGTTTTGATTGTGGTATCTGCTGAAGTTGTAGCTAAGAGGTTCCCTGTTTTCAATTTAAATAATGTTGAATGTATTTGTGTCGAATTGAACTTATCTAAATATGATGTTGATAATGATTAATAGTTCGTATATACCTCCTGTGCCGGATCTCGCTTGCCGAATAACCAGGTTCTCCATCAGAAAATTTATATTTTTCTGTGGACCCGCATTTAGGTGTATATGATGTACTCACGTCGAATGCACTCTTTTTTGTCATTTTGTTTTATTTTTTTATAATATATCAAGATACATTCACTTACAGAGAAGGAAAGGTAATATAATTTTATGGCATTCGTTGTGTGTGCTGTATTGGGCTAATTATTTTGTTATTTTCACTCGCTGAAACAATAAAACAGGGTATTTTTAGATTACTAATGTTCACTGACGAGAAAAGCCGTATGACCATCAGAGAGAGAAAGAATTAAGAGAAATTTAAGACACGCCTAGTCAATTTCTGGCCCTAGAAGAAGAAACGAAATCCGGATGTCCCGCAAACTAAGCCCAGAAGGAAAAACATGTCATCTAAAGCGGAAGTCACTCTTCTGACTTTAACTAAGATTGGCATTGTACAACGTTACCGGATCTCGAAATCAGATGCTTTCAACTGCCTACTTATTGCTACTTAAAACTAGCTTGCATTCTAGCACCCTCTACTGGAACGGACAATATGTGAAGGTAAACGCCTCAGTGTATGGCATTAGTATAGCAATGAAACCAGCTAACAGGCAGATGGCAATTGGCAGACTTTCATCACTATATAACAGTTTTTGTTGAGAGCTCTTGCGTTCCAAGTATTAATGGATTAGTGATATTTTTTGTGCTTGTCAAAACTGCTTTTATCATCACTTCTTTTAGAGGAGACAATAAACAGTCCATACGCGGATGAGGAGGAAGCAAAAATGTAAACTTTTGCGAAAAATCTTAGGAATACTTGAGCAGCACGAAAGATTCTAGGATTAGAAGAGATGCCAACTTAGTTGAAGTATTGTGTAAAATTTCCGTTGGGGTGCCGTCTTCTCTTTCAAACCCATACAGTTTTTAATATAATTGTGCTATTTTCACTAAGGAGTAGGAAGAATTCCGATTATATTGTGTAGAATCAAGTAAAATCAATGTTGTTACGAACATCATATATCTAATAAATCTGCATGAAAATTGCAATGCATTGCATTGCATTGCAGACGGAAACTAAGAATAGTTAGAGTTAAAAAAAGGGGTGGCTGTAGCTACAAGACTTTTGATACTCTTACAAAATAAGTACTTTCGTTAATTATGTAAGTAGTTTTGCAAGAGCCTACAACTGACAATTAGGAGACCTATGAAACCGATCTACGAGCCTTTGCTGAGCTGATATTTTGTCTTTTGGACACTCCTGAGACCTAAAATAATAGCTCGTGCCTGCCCTTAAATGAACATACGGACGGACGAAACCTTGCTTACAGAATGGGCATCCCTTGTACGCCATGATGTTCATGGGAGATCCCGAAGTTGGGTCCGCAGACATATCTAAATCTACCTTCCTTTCATAAAAAAATGTGGCACACTTTCATATTATTTATATTATATTATTCACACTTTTCCTTTCCTTCACCACTATATTTTTTTTTTTCTCTATTTTCTCCATTTTTATAAATGTAACATATAATATTTTTTTATCATTATTAATACAATATAATATACAATGTAAATTTTTTTATAAATGTAGGGTATATTATGTATAGATGATATTAATAGTAGAAATATTTAATAAATTGATCTTCTGATTGAGCTTCAGTTGATAAAGATGTTGTATGTGGTGTGTTGAAGTATCAGTAATCAAAATGGCGATGCTATACTGTTGATGCCGGCTATACTTGGACTTGTTGGTTGAACTGCTTGATGTTGTTCCTTATATGTCGTCTTCCTTTTGTTTTTCTTTTCGATGATTAAATTTTATAATGTAGATTTTTAATAGTTTTACTTCACATGGTGTTTTAAAAAGAAGAAAAGTTTTCGTTTTTATAATTACATATACCCAAAGTAAACTTCTTTGAAACTAGTTTTCGGTTCTTAACGTCATTGCATATTTTACAAAATATATCAATAAGTTTTCACAGAATTTACATTGAAATTGAATTGCAGGAATTATTTATACTATTCGAGACTTCGTTTAGTGTCTTGTTTTCTTAAGTAAGTTATTGATTTATATTTTCTTTCGTGTTTGTATTCCCTTATGCAAATGACTTGTTTTTTTTCTTTTTTTCTTGACCAGCTGATAGCATTAATTTTTTTTTAAAACTTTTTTCTTAATTTTGCTGGAATTACTTCTATTTATCATTCGATTTTGTGTCCGTAGACGTTAAATAAAAGTATTTTTCTTAGGAATATTTTACTTTTAATTATATTGATTCACTTCAGGGGCAATTTTAGTGGTACCATTCTTTTGTTTTTTACATCGGTACTTTTAGCAAATTGTCATAAATTGTAAATATTTTATTTTTTTACTGATGTCTATCGGTTTTATTATACATTTCCCGATAATTAAAAAAAAAAAACACTTTCCCACATTTTTTTCTTTTCTTTTCCGACCAGCACAAAGTCTTCTTCCTTTTTTCTCTCGTCTCTTTCCCATCTTCACTGCCGAAACCGTCGACAAAGCAAAACCGCACAAAAAGAATGTCGTCAAAAAACCCAGCTATTAAACTCTTTCTAGTACGCGAACTGAACAATCTCAGCAATACACCGTTGCATTCTTTATTTATTTATTTTATTTATTTATTCCCCTTATACAGAAACTCAACTAAAACAAATTACAGTCGAATTCAAATGACTCTTAAAGTAAATCTTAAATTAATTATTATTAAAACTTAGTATAAGTACAATAAAACTACAAAAATAAAAGGAGAAAAAAAAGAAAAAAAGCATGTACACAATTAGCATAGAGCCACACCCACAACCGGCACAGGACCAAGTTGCAAATGAACCCCTAAGCCATCGCAAACACGCATAAGCTTGGCAACCGATAATAGTTAACAACAATTAATTTTCAATTCATAGTGACTTTTTAGAGTTAAGAGCTAGTTTAAGTACGACATGGGCAAATCTCGTGTTAAGCAATCTTGCTTTAATGGACTTTAAATTGTCCGATAATGAAAAAAGGTGATAGATGTAATTTAGGTTCTTGCAAACAACTCTGAGCTGGTTAAAGAGTTCATAATTATATTTACAATGACTAACCTTAACCAAGGTAAAGTGCCTACAGAAGCGCTTAAGAACATTAAAACTTATTTCTCCAAGTAATGACGGCGAGTCAATAGCGCCGTTTATTACTTTGATTACGAAGCAAATGCCAAGAACAAATCTACGTTTTTCAAGAG
>KK500086.1:244707-275695 GCA_000688715.1 Glossina pallidipes
ATAGTAGGGTTTACGGCTTGGGAGTTATGAGATGAGGAAAATATTGACACACTTGTACGAGAAGTTTGAGCGACATGTCCAGTTTGGTGACGAGTGTTCGTACGCGAACAGCAGGGAGGAGAAGCAGACGTACTTTGCACTTTATTATTTTTATTTTTAGATGATGACGTCTGATTAGAACGAACGACGGGGCCGGGAAGAGATTCCCTTGCAACCTCAGCATAACTTAAGGCAGACGGACTTGCCGACTTGTTTGTAACAATTTTGTTACCGACCAAATCAACAGTATCGGAAACGGTGACTTTCGATGTGGAGTTAGAAGGAGCACTAACTTGTATCAGCGAGCCAGGTTTAGAGGGGATGAGTGCTCAACGAAGCGACACTCATTAAACCTAGACTTAATTTCCTCGAACATATCCCACATGGAGCCGAGATTTTTACTTAACTTTGAGAAAGCATTTCTCGTCTCCCTGAACAGTCTGTAGAAGTCAATGTCCCGCTTTCTACAGTCGGGACATGACCAACGTAATCCTTTGGAAGGATCAATGACTGCGTCAGCAGTACGGCCAATAATGCCAGCAAACTTTGCATGCCCAAAGCGATCGCAAAGCCAGCACGTAACGAATCTATCAGATTCCGGACCAGATTTGGCACGACGTGAAGTATATAGACACTCCATGTCAAGTCAAGAAAATAGAAATGGATTATAAAGAGCCAAATCAAGAGGTCACATCAGTAAATTTTTCTAAAAATTTAAGAAAATTTCTCCGTTACGTTGACACTGTAGCAAGCGAGCACACGAATGAGAGAAATCAAAACCAACCAGCAAAGACTGTACAAAAAAAAGAAAACAAAAATCACCAAAATTTTCTCATAAGTTAGACGAAGATTTCACACTAGTAAGCAACGGTAAATAATAAGCAAGAGAAAAAAACTGCAATAGCACCAAAAGAAAAATAAACACGAAAGAGACCTATTATTATGAAAAACACTTGTGCTGAATGCAAGAACCAAAAATGAAGATCAATTTTAATATAATTTTAAGATAATTATAATTCTTTTTTATAATTCTTACACCTTTTACACTTTATGCCTTCACGAATAATTACGGTTCAAACACGCAAAAAGAAATAGAAACAATGCACTAACTCTTTACTCAAGAATAGAACAAACAATCACGTCGCGATCAGTTGCCAAACTGTAAAAAAGATATTCTTAAAAAAAACCTCACTTTACCTTACCGGGAATATTTACACGGCTAGCAATCCACATTAAAGAGAATTTTTGGAAGATATAGTATTTTAAACGTAAGAAGCATAAGTAATCGTTATTTTTATATGATATTAGTAGCAAAAAGCGAATCTATATATACCTACAAATTTGCTTCCTTCGTTACGAACTGCTTTAGTCAACGCGGACTGAATAGCGAGATTTTTTAATCTATTTTAGAAACGTCAGTGAAAATAAATATGTAACCGCTAAATGTGAATGGTTTTTCACTAAAAATGGATTGGAAAATTACGATAGGGATGGAAGTTTTAGAATTAGTGCGTAAGGAGTCGTCTACGTAATGGGAAGAAAAATATGGGGATAAAGTACAATTTTTATCCTTAGGGAATATCTTTTATAGTAGATGGAGTGTTATGCCTTTACCGCCACTTTTGACCGCTCATTATAATTGCGATCAAAGTAAACTTTATGGTACTTGACATTTGAACTTGCGAATACTGGCTTGATAGTCGCGATTTTTACATGCTCGGCTAATTGCGCGGATGTATTAGCATTGTACGGAATGCTCCGAGGTAAACGCGGACTATTGAATTATAAATAGTTTTTAATTTATTTAATACATTTAGTAAATTTATTTAGTTTTTATTTATTTTTATTTTATACATATGAAACTCAACTAAAACAAATAACGCTTAGAAAGTAAATCTTATACTAATAATAACTAGTAAAATGTATGTAAGGACAAATAAGGAAAAAAAATATTATGATAATTGTTAAATAATAATTCATGTATAAATAAATAAAAATGAAAAAAAAGAAAAATAAACATGAACACAGCACAGAACCAAATTGCAAGTGAACCTCTAAGCCATCGTAAACATACAAAAACTTGGCAACCGATACAGCAAACAACACCAATTAATTTTCGAATAATAAGCAAATATTAAGAATAAAAATAAGTTTAAATTCGACATAGGTAAATCGCGCGTGTTAAGCAAAGTTGTTTTGATAGACTTTAAAGAATCCGATATAGAGATTATGTGATATACGTCATTTAGGTTTCTGCAAACAACTTTAAGCGGGTTATAAAGCTTATAATGGTATTTAGATTGACTTAGCCTAACATTAAGTGCCTAGAGAAGCAGTTAGGGACATTAAAGCTTGTTTCATCAAGTAATGTGAACGAATCGATAGTACCATTAATTAACTTAACTAAGAAGGAGGCACCCAGAAAAAATCTACATTTCTCAAATGACGGTAAGGATAAAGAGGGCAAACAACAAGAATTGGTTTTGGAGGGATTCAATTAAGTCGACATTACACCACTTGTATAGCTTTTTTGTAAGGTAGGGATTGTTGGGCCACCTCTTAATAAAACCAAGTGCGGACCTAGCTTTACTTAAAGAGAGCTCAATGCGCAAATTAAAACGTAATCTTTGGTCGAATCAACATTTTCCAACTTGTGTGAATCAATGAAATACTCAATATTGAATGACTTCCTTCTTAAGAAAGAGAGCTTCTTGCATTTTTTTATGTTTAATTTTATAAAATTTATCATGTAACTAAATTATTTATGTTAGCTTATTCCAAGTGAAGGAAGAAAACATTTTAACATCGGCAGCGCACTTTAAAGTCTGGCCGGGTTTAACCACCGAGGGGAGATCATTAATGTATAAATTAAATAAAAAATAAGTGGCTGCCTTGAAGGATGCCAGACGTCATGGGAAACTCATCCCCGAATTTTTATTATTATTATTATTATTATAATTATTATTATTATTATTATTATTATTATTATTATTATTATTATTATTATTATTATGCAGATAAGAGCTTATCCATTTCCCTAAGTAGAAAGAGAAGCCAGAAGCCTGGATTTTGAAGGTCAATAAGTTATGGTTAATTCGCTTAAATCAGTATACACCGCATCCAAGCGAGAGCCATTAGAAAAAGCCTTGAAAACATGGCAAGTAAACTCTAAGAGACTCGTGACAGTAGATCTTCAAGCACTGGTTACAAATCATTGAAATAACATGTTTTAAGTATACATGGTAGTGTTCCATCATGTGCAGGCGCAGAACTATATTTTAGAGACTTTAAACCATTTAAAACATCATTTTCTCAAGTTAGGAATCAAAACAGAGCTAGACATGGAATACGCACAGTGGACAATCGAATGGGAATTAGCAGTTGAAAAATTAATTTAATTTTTTAAATTTTAATTAATTAATTAATTAAATTAAATATTTAATACTTGATTGCCTTGGTAGACCATGACCGGTACAGAAATAGTTAGGTTTAAACACTATAGAACAAAGGCAGTAGGGTTCCAATGTTTCCAGCAGAGAAATCAAGCATAATGTGTGAAAGATGAGATTTAAACAGTAAAATATTAGTTTTGTCAAAGTCATAATATTTATTGGAGGAAGTTGGATTTGGCACGTTAGAGTAGGTCAACGAACCATCATGCCTGGAATGAAAGGAAATGTAAACAGCTTTATGATACGGGTCTTCAGGTAAACTAAAAGGTGGACAGCGATTTACAACTATCTCCGGGAAGCTGCCAAACCAAAGATCTAACATTCATTGAAAAACACAATAGCGCTATCAGGCGTTGAAGTGGGGACCATACACCCAGAATTATCACATTATAACGCCAAGTGACTTGTGGAAAATTGAAGTCTCCCAACGCTATGGCTATATCAATACTTTTCGGCCACATCACAAATGAGGGCAGCATGTTTATCATAAAATGAGATATCCGCCTTTGGGGAGATATAGAAGCAAGTTCCGCATATTAGGGCAATTTTCGCCTGAATGGCAATAGTAGGAAATTGTAGTATAATTATATGTACAGATAGCGCCATGAAAGAAGATATCATATTGAATCTTACGGATTATAACGGGATTTAGGATGGAGGTTGATGATAATAAATTTGAGTTGAATTTCGAATTGGAAAGATATTTAATAACAATTAATCAGTTGCATAGTATGAGATTAGATAACTGATGTAAGCAGACTGACAGAAGTCAAAGATTGAACCAAGAATTTCAAAGGTAGATACTTTTTCTATATTATTATTGCCTAAAAGGATATTTATTTATTTATTTTATTTGTTTATTTATTAATTAGGGCCCTACTAACAAGCAAATTGCTTAATACTAGTAGGTTAGAGTGACGTGATTACAATGTAGAAGCTATCAAAAGTATAAAAAAAAAAGAGAAAAGGATATTACAAAAACATTTGTATTTTTATTTACAGATGCGCAAGCCATTTACCTTACATTTATTTGAAGAGAAAATTCCATCCGAATATTGACTCCAATTGGAAATGCTATTCAGAATTTGAGATTTTTTGGGTGATTGTTAAATTACAATAAAATCATCGGCATATGTACAGAAGTTAATGCCTCTATGAAGGTGTAACGCATAACGCTTAATTTGTTATATGCAGTTATGAGCAAGATAATAGCGATAGTTGAGCTCCGCAGCATTGCATTTATGAGTGGGAAAGTATCAGATTCAAAATTGCCAATATGGACTTTAATTTGCCCATTTTTCATAAAGTTGAAAACATAGTTATTTATGTTAGGCCTAACTTTCCATTCTTTCAAGTAATCAACAATTTAATGGATTACGATTTTATCAAATTCTTTGTCAAAATCTAAAGAGATAGTAGAAGTTTGTTTTCTGCTTAATAAAGCGTTAGAAACGAAAGAATCGTTAAATAAGAGATTCTGTTATGGATGCTCCTTGTTTAAAACCAGCTTGTCGAGTATTAAGAAGGTCGTCTTCGCATGTATACCATTGAGCTCTTTTGGAAATAATTTTATCCAAGATTTTCCGAAAACACGAGTTTAATGAGATAGGATGGTGGGTTTGAATTGCGTTTTGCCACAATTCGGTTTAAGTTTAACATTAGATTTATGGCACTTGTCAATTTGACAGCGTTTTGATTTTAAAAATTCAGCACAAGTGCCCCGATCTCTTTAGTTGTTGTATATTTCGTTTTCAATGGTATAACGCAACGAATCTAATAAGTTCGTGCAGTGATATCTATTGGTGCAAATGATAAAGTAAGGCGAAATATTAATCTACACAACGGTTAAATTTGACTATTTTGACCTTTCTCACCTTTCTCTACACAAAATAACAAATTCCCATTTCATATTATCGAGTTATTCAGTGTAAGCATACGTTAACCACGAAATGCACAAAATTGCATTTTCGACATCGATTAGTTCTGTTGTTTGATTTAAAGAAATCTGCTGCCGAAGCCCACCAAGCATTTCTAGAAGCTTATGGTAATGCTGCCCCATTACATCCCAACGTTCGGTCAATGAAAAGATCGGAAGTGATGACCTTCAAGACCTAGCTCAAATTCTCAAAGAGCTTTTAAACAGCTTAGCTGGATCAACTGTTGCTAATCGCCTACATGCGGTGGGAAAGATCCAAAAGAACCAAAAATGGCTACCATACGATTTAACTCAAAAAGCCATTTTGAACCATTTCGGCATTGCGGTTTCATTTCTTACTAGGTAAATAAGAAGAGTTTTCTGTAGCGATAAAAAGTGGATCTATTATGGTAATCCCAAGCACATAAAGTTATGGATTTGTCCAGAAAAGACATCGAAACCGAAGCGGAATATTCAAAGCCACAAACTTTTGCTGTGCATACGTTAAGATCAACAAGGTGTAGTGCATTACGCGTTGCTAAAATGAAAAAAAAAAATGTCTCTCGACGTCAGTTGAACAAATTGAACGACGTATTGTTGCGAAAAAGAGCAGTAATAGCGGTTAACAGACGCAAGGTCATCCTCTTGCATGACAAAGCTCGGACACACGTTGCAAGAATTTTCAAGGATACACTGTTGCAGTTCGAATGGGAAGTTCTGCCGCACCCATTGTACTCACCGTACATAGCGCCTTCTCGTTACCACTTGTTTAGATCGGTCCAGCATGACTTGGCTGGTACGCGGTTTCGAAAGGCTGAAAAAGTGCGACAAAAAGTCAATGATTACATCGCTGTCAAACCAATATCGTTCTTCCTAAAAGGTATCGCCGTTTTGCCAGAAAGATGGGCGAAATTTGTAGAAAATGGTGGGAAATATTTTTATTTATATATATATATATTGCAATAATTTTTCTTAATAAATGGCTTTTTCAAGTGAAAAAACGATCAAAATACGTGCAAGCACCTATGCCTCCCCTTTTTTTCTAGGACAATCCCAGTTTGCTATTTTAATGCAACTTTTATGAATCATCACAGTCGCTAAAACGTGTATGAAGATAAATTCGAATTTAACTAAACATATGCCAATTCTGCAAAGGGCATTTGTTGAAAAAATTTGTACAAAAAAAGTTTAACAACATGTATTAACTAATATATTTTCCATAATTTTCTACAGATTCTCCCATCTTTTTGGCAATGAAGGCCGAAAATCCACTTTTGAGTACTCCATGATTAAGATCGGAATGCGCTAAATGTCGCAATAATACATCAAATACATCGAATTTTATCGTTATGTACACTGGTATTTCCCATCTCTGTATAATCTTTAGCTGTCGAAGTCGCTACTTAAAATACATGCAACCACCTAATATCACCAAAGCCCATGTTATACCGACGCATATTGGACTTACAGTCGATGAAAAGTGGTCATTGGATTTGGTTTCAAGGTAAGATAACACAAGAAAGTGAAAGAAATAATTGTTATGCTTTCAACGGCGGTGAAGAGCTAATTAGACGTACAAAACACAGGCGTTTTATTGCGGTTTCTTTTGATAGTAGTGATAGTGATCAAAAGCCAGTGATTTTGAGTGCGAGAAAAAAAAATAATAATCTTAAAGTGCATAAATTTATATCTATCGGTGGTGTAAATAAAAACATAACAAGTTTCACTAGAGACAACGTTCACGAATTATTTTTGACAAACGAAATTCTTGAACACATTGTGACTGAAACTAGCCGATTTGATGAAAAAGATCCAAGTTTCAACGAAGTTTCTGTAGAGCTATTGCAAGTTTATTTTGCATTCATTATATTGATGTTTATGGTGCAAAAACGTACCCTATAAAGTTATTGGGGTGATGTCCCGAAATAGATTTATGGTAATTTAAAGAAAATTGAACTTTGCTTACAATGAACGTTTTTTCAGCGTGATGATGCTTTACGTAAAGTTAGACCAAAAACGGACATGATCAAGAAAAGATTCAAAGGAGTATTCAAAACAAGCCGAAATATTTCTTTGGATGAGTCTTTGATGAAATGTAGAATCAGAATTCCTTACATTTAATATTACAAAACAAAGAGAGGCCGACTCGGAATAAAATACTAAAAGCTATGCAATTCGAGAACGAAATATATACGCAATTTTACAGCTTATAAAGTAAAAAGGGCTGGCTAGCATAAAAATTGCTCTAGATAAGATGGAAAAAAGTACTTATTGGAAAAGGGCCATTGTTTATATACTGATAACTAGTACAGCTCACCTGCTTTATATAATAAATTGTACAAATTAAAAACAAATGTTTGTGGCATGATAAGAATAAATAGAAAACATATGCCTAACGCTTTAGAAAAATAAAAAGAGGTGAAGCAACTACACTACAAAATAAAAATATTTCCGTAATAAGGTGGAAAGACAAAAAAGACGTCAACATGTTATCAACAATGCATAACCTAGAGCTTGCCGATATGGAAAACTAAAAAAACGTTGTAAAGCCAATTTCTGTTGTAGACTATAATAAAAAGATGGATGAAGTTGACGGAGTTGATCAATCTCTCAGCAAATTTCACACTACGGGGCGTTATCAGAAAATGTATAAAAAGGAGTTTTTTTATTGCCTCGATATGATTCTTTTGAATAATTATATTGTTTTCAAACCTATTTATAAGAATAGAGCATTTCGCGTTTTCAAGCAAAAATTAGCCGAAAAAATACTTGAAAAAATTTACCAACGATAAAGACCCCACAATAGAAAAGAACATTTACACCATGTCTATCATTACCACGAAAATTTACCAGTAAACATTTGCCAACCCTTATCGAAGCAACTTCATCGAAGGAAAATGATAGAACCAAATTTTTCATTTGCAAATAGACCAAAGGCATGGTTTGGAAGCTTACTATATGAAAACACCTTTAAAACAAGTGAAATCACTGCTTTTCAGGACTATTTTTAACAAATTTCGAAATTTTATGTCATGGAAAAACTGACTGTCCGAAAATAGTCAAACTTGAGACTCTAATGCAATCAAACGAGAAAATTTCACCGGTAATCGTATATATCACGCAAAACTATACAAAAGTACTTTTCAAACTAGTTAAATAAATTCAAGTTCTACTCTTTAGAGCATTTCTTGTAAATTTTTGAAAATTACACACTTAACAAAGCAATTCGTGTTAACATTAACAGAAAAAACTTAATTTAGTTTCTTTCGTCAAATTCGTTTTGATACCCATCACAGAACGATGGGCGGTACACAATAGGTCGGAGGGAAAGTTTTGTCGTATTTTAAATAGTCAGGTAACTTTTCTCGTAAATAAAAAAAAACATCTGACCAGTGGGTCATTCGGATTTTGTTTTTTGTTTTTTTACCTGCTGTATAATATAAAAAGGGTCTTTTTTTACCGTTCATCATTTACTTATGATATTTAAAGTGAAAAACATGTCAGTAGATAATGTGCATTTACGACACTGCCTTTTGTATGAATTCCAAAAAGGAAGCAACGCGTCGCTTGCATGTGAAAATTTATGTGCCGTATTTGGAAAAGTTATTGTAAATGTTCCCAGTTGTCAAAGATGGTTTAGCAAATTTCGTTCCGAGGATCTGAGCCTCCAAGAAAATAATCGATCTGGACGATCATCCAAGATCGATAATGATGTTTTGTGATTCCTGTTGGAAAATAATTCACATTTAACAAGTCGAGAAATTTCAGAAGAGTGAGGCATTCATCATGCAACTGTTGGAGAGCCCATTAAATCGCTTGCGTTTGTGTTAAAGCAAACTGTTTGGGCTCCACGTGAATTAGCGGAATAGTGTTCCACCACGATAACGCTCAACCGCATACTGCAATAATGACACCACAAAAACTGAATGCGTTAGGATGGAAAGTCCTTAGTGACCCACCGTACTCACCATCTGATTATTACCTGTTCCGATCTCTGCAAAATTATCTAACGGGAAAAAAATTCAAAATTCTTTTGAAAGTGTTTCTAAAGCAGTTGGTGACTATTTTAACTCCAAGGATGAGAACTTCTACAAACCAGAAATTCACAGGTTACCTGAAAGACGGCAACAGGTTGTAACAAATAACGGAGCATATATAATTGATTAATATTAAACTCGTGTTTTTATAAATGAATTCAAATAGTTTCTTTAAAATACGACAGAACTTTCCCTCCAACCTATTACATTTTGTCGAAACGTTTTCAACGCTCAGAAGGAAGCATCAGAGAACCCACAACATATGTGTATTCTTGATCAGCATCAAATTCTACATTGATTTAAACGTTTCCGGCTGAGAAATGTCTGGTGTAAACATCCTCCTAACTGCAAAAATGAAGCTATCGCCTTAAAATGTAGCAGAAACATTGGAACATCCTGCACGCAGATTGGTATTGAAAATTGAGAGCACGTCTGTTTTTCAAAAGGAATGAAAAATTGGTTTTTTGCTCGTTACTCATAAACTATAGCAAAGAAATGTACAAAAATTTCAACGCATATTTTATAGGCAATGTAGCATTTGTGTATAAATATGGAAAAAATTGACCGCGCCTACCCAATATTATAGGGCATCACAATTCAACTGTTTATTCAATACCTTTATAACACGGAGAAACAAATCCCATAAAATAGACAAATTCTCGGCCAGTGACTTTGTAGTATTTGTGGTAAACATTATTCCGTTAACGAAAATGAAGATATCGCATAAAAACTTGGAATTGATTTAAACTTTTTAAAGGACACACCTACAATGTCCACATGACTATAAAACAAAAACTTTTATTTTGAAAATAGAAAAAATTAGCTACGCCCACTTCAGATTATAGAGCATGAAAATTTTGTTCTTTTAATGCTTTCGTTTTTTTAGGACAACGGTGATGGGTATCAAAGATTCGGTTCCAACCGAATTTAATTTTATTTTGCTAAGAAGAGAAAGAGTGAATGCATACATTATAGAATACGTTTATACGCGACAATGTGCAGTAGATACCATGTTGCTTTTAAACACAAAATCAAAAATGTAAAAATTCTTAAGCAAATTATTTTTCGTAAATATGTTAATATTATCCTCTTACTGAAAGGCAAAAACCATCGTTTATAAACATAAAAAGCCGTTTAAAGCATTTCCGACGGATGTGGGTATATTTGTTTTGTCATAATATTTGCAACACCTAAAACGAAGTTTCAGAGTGCCCCATAAACTATATATATTCTCGACCAGCGCGGATTTCCGAATCGATTAAGCCATGTCCGCCTTTCTGTATATTGTGTGTTGTTAGGACTCTGCTGGTCGCAAAAAACAAAATGTCGATTTCAAATTCGGTAAAAACATTGGAAGTGCTAAATTGGCCAGTGCGCACGCCCGCAGCAAAGCGCAAAGTAAACGCAACTCCGTTTCTCTGGGCAAAAGTTTGTCATCTCGCTTGCATTAAAAGGATAAACAAATTGTTGGATTACATGGATCCATAACTAGACTAAAAGGCAACCAGCGATTTGCAGCTATTTCAAGAAAATTAACAAAGCTACAATCTCAGAATTTCCTATTACAATTAGCCACATGATTACATTGAAGAAGGTTTCGATCAAACATAAATAATAAAAACGCGCCGGCTTTTTCAGATGTTGAACTGGAGTCCACACAGCCAGAATTAACTCCAAGACACCAAGTGATTTACGGTAAGCTGAAATCCCCAAATGAACGGAATTCCCAGAAACGGACGCATGTGTGTTGTTAGTAGAAATCCCTGTGCCAGCAGTTGGGAATTCAAGCGAATACGGAGGAAAGACATCTGCCAGGGTTATTAAAATGCCACCACCAGTCCGATCTGGGTCTTTTCTATGTAACGTGTTGGGAAAAAGTTTCGGCGAGTGTAGATCAGCCTTTAGCTAGGTTTAAGCGAAACCCAGACAGAAAATTCTGTACTCATTGATGATAAGAATTCATTATCTGGTTGTTAACGAGAGGGGTGATAACATCAGGATTATTAGCTATAGCGTTTATAACCGTAGAAATATTGGCTAAAAGGAAAGATGGGCCGCACAACGATATCAAAAAACTAGGCGAGGAGAGGCATACAAGTCCCCCTTGCAAGGTAAGTTGAGTGGAGAAGCAGGTAGGGCTGGGTTATGAAATTTATGTGAAATTTTATGAGAATTTGCAGGGAATGAACCACGGGCCACCCTACTTGTTGATGCTCTCTCAAACGCAGCTGAGTATTGCAAGCAACTATACCCTTCGAACATTGTCTTTTAGTGACAAAAAAGACAGTTTCTTGCCTATCTTAGCCAGACCCCTTTTTATTTGCACAAAAATACCATAAAAGCCTATGTACCGCTTTCTACAGTCAAAACATGGCTAGTGTAAACCTTTTAAGGAGTCCAATATATGTAATATGTTTAACATACCTTAACATATCAACTTCATATTAATATAATCTTACTCAGCATATCCAGTTTTTGTATACATTGTATATATATCAGAAGTGTGAGCAGCTACGACAGATAACGGCAGATAATTTTATAAAGTTGTATAAAATTATACTGCATTTTTATATGAAAAACTGCCTCGAAGTTGTATTTGAACCAAACTCAGTATAATTTTTATATGAAAAACTGCCCCGATGTTGTATTTGAACCAAATTCAGTGTAATTTTTATATGAAAAACTGCCACGAAGTTGTATGCCAACCAAATTCGGTGTTAATAATAAAACCCCCAAAATTGCATTTTCGATTTGAGGATTGCATTGTTTTAACGTGCTCACATTAATGTAAGTATTTATATCTGTATTATTACATATATTGTAATTGATATAATTCTAATTATTAGTAACGTAGGCATTATTTGCAGTTGTATTTTGGTACATCTGTTACACTTTTTCTATAAACAAATAACAATTGAATTTTTTCAAAGAAAATTTCCGGCCATTTGATGGACTTCGAAATTTCCGTCAACCCTAAAAACTAGGCACACCGCAAAAACCGCGAATCTATAGTTTTTGCGTTGACCAAATCAGATTCAAAGAAAGTAACGATTTAATTATTTTATTTGGCAGTAGACGTAAAGAACAGGTCTGTGGGATGAATAATTGCAGATTGATTTGCTAATATACTTAATCGAACTAGAATGTTTTTTTTTTAATTTTTCTTCATCTTCATTTTTGCTCAGCCAGTTAACATGTTATAGAGCTGAGCGAAATGTTTAATTGAAAAAGTAAGAAAGCTATATTCGGTAGGGACCAATCGGGATCGCATACCTACCATTCCACTTTTGTCATTCTACTCTCCAAGTTTTTTTATTTGATACCCATATCGTTGGCATTATTACTGAAAAATTTACACCACCGCGTCCAGGTCTACCATACTAATTTTAGAATTAAGCCATCTTTATTTGAGGAATGTACAAAACAGTTTTAAACCATCTTGTTCGCCTTATGATAAATAAGCGCAAAACCTCAAAGAGGTGTAAAAGGAAGGTTTAATTATTTGTGGGCATGGCCAATTTTTTCATTTTTGCGCGTAAACATATTTTGTAATTTCTGAATGACGGGTAAAAACACACAAATTTTTGTTAAGAAAAACGGATTTGCATTCAGCTTGTACTCTACAGCGGGCTTCTGCTCTGACCAATTTGGCCCATTTTCAATACCAATCTATGTGCAAAAGCTTCCAACTTCAAGTTATTGCTACCAATAAACACCACACCACACAAAGACCCACAGGCACGGCTTGATCAATTCATAATTTCACGCTGACCAAGAAAATATATACTCTATAGGTCCCCTGACGCTTCTTTTTGAGTGCTGCACACATAATGAATTAAAGAAAACTAAATTAAAATTTGGATTTTATTTTGATTATCAGAAGTTAATTAAATAGAAAAAATTTAATTTTAAAACTTTATACCTTCTTTATGGGTAAATTCACAAAATAATGTATAAAATAAAAAGACAATATTCAACGTTCAAATTCACAATGTAAATAATGAATGTAAATGAAAACAAAAATTGAGTTACCTTAATCTGAATCTGCACTTTTGAATTCACGCGGTCGATGTGAATCGATCTTCTTCTTGAATCGATCTGCTGTAACCTGCTGTCATGGAACGATTTAAAACCATTTTTAATTTTATTAACAACTGAACTACTCGTTCTTGATTTTGCAGATTTTCTCGTTGTATCGTTGACAACTCCCACAGCGCTCCCTATGCAAATTTCGGTGTCGGAGACTGTCCACACAATTTGTGGTTTCATCGTAAGATGAAGAACTGCCAAAGCAGCATTAGTTTTATTGACAATTGAAAGGTTATTAACACTAAAAATGAAAATAAGTACACGCACTTACTTTCGTTTTTTACGTAGAATGTCATGCTCTCATAAACTATCAGATGGAGGATAGCCATTTGGCCTTATGCACGACTTTTCTTATTCGAAATTGATTACAAAAAAAAGGGCAAATTTGACATATGTTTGTTCTCAAATCAACCACAAAATCATACAAACACAAATAAAAGCGAAATTATGCAAAATTTTTGCTAAAATGAAATGAAATAAAATAATTTTATATAAGTCGCATTATTTCATATTTTTACTCCTTAGGAAAACTTCAAAATGTGAACTTGAACTTTGAATTTCAATATAAATAATTTTATTTTATTTTATATAATACATTAGTAACATATTAACTTACCTGTAAAGAGTGTACAATGTTTTAAAATGAATTGCAAAGTTCTGCATTATAAAGAAAATCGAACTTCTTAATTTTCACAAAACATCTTACATCGGATTTCTTCTTGACATCTTTTATTTTTTGATTTCGGTCACAACCTAGCAGCTCTATTTCAAGCTATAATCAGCTGTTCAACCTTTCTCTAAAAAAGTGCTTCTGTATCAAGCGCGTAGCTTTTGTATAAAATTTGAAAAATATGTATACAAAATTAATCACAAACCAACTGCTTAAAAACATAACGAAATTTTGGCATCTACAACCGATAAAGTGTTCGGCCAGAATAACTAACACGACGCACTTAAACGTCGACCAGATCAAATCAAAAAGCAGCTTTGGAAAAGAAGTAACATATTGCAATAATTATAAAGAAGTTTTAAATGAAAGAGAATATTCTGATATTAAAAATGTGTGGAACAACAAAGAAACTTCTTTCGAAAGTTACGAGACTGAAAAAATAAATGGAGAATATGTTGTCAACGATGAAATCGAAGGGGATGAAAATGTCGCTATTAAAAATTTGTTATATGATGAGCGTCAAGATGATATAATGAAATTATTAAATTCTTGTGAAAATTGCGCAGAGGTACAAATAAATGAAATGTCCATTTACTGTAATGTTAAAATTTTCAACATTTTAATTTTTAGTTAAATAAGTTGGTTTTCAACTTCGACGATCGACTAAAAAAGGAGCACGTCATCCAGAGCGTAATCTTGACGTGGATGTTTACAAGCAGCTTAACGAAGGACGCTATGAAGGAAAATTTATTGAAATATTTATTAACTTGCTTGGAGCCTTATATACTTGATCTTAATATTAATGAAGCGAGCTGTACTTTTTTATATTTGCGAAAAATGCAAGTGCCTAAAACGCACCCCGTTATGTGTAGCCTTCTGACGAAAGCTTTAGATTCAGTAAATGATCCGACGGAATTTGTTGATTTAGCAGCTATATCTCAATTGGCGGTGGCTATTAATACTGGACGAGACTTTTTTACACCGATTCTGTGCGCAAATTTTATAAATCGTGTTCATAAGTATATAAAAACGTGTCAAACGAGAGAAGATGCTCGTTTGTTGGCCATTTGTGTTTTGAATTTGCAGCCACTCATTGACGATGAAATTCTTAATGCATTTAAAGAGCGGATCAGCATCTTGTTACAAAATGGGGTAATATCTTCTAATTGTCCTAAAGTTATTATAAAACTATTGAATATGTTAAACATAGGCGTTTGGTCTCATAAGAATGCAGCTGCAATTAGAGATTTGTTAGCAGCCTTAAAACCTTGCATAAAACAATTGGAAGGCAATGTATTGAAAAATGTATGCCGCATTTATCTATATCACATGGAACCGGCAACGTTGCACGAGCCTCTAGCTGAAGCCCTTGAAGATTTATTAAATAGAAATATATCGCCGGAGACTTTGGCTTATTTTGTACCATTCTCTGAGCCAGTACGCCGTAACGCTCTGATCAATACTTTCAAAACATTTATAAATTCTTCGGAAGTTTGGGAGCAATCAAATTCCTCAGCTCATTTATTCTCTGCTCTACGAGCTTTGAAAATATCTGATGTAGCCATTTGTGATAAGTACTGGAATGGAGTACTTAAGGAACTCAATTACGCATCACAAGCAGACATTGGCCAATTACGTTTTTTGCGCCATTGCCATCGCTATATGCATTTCAACAACAATCTTGGTGGCACTTATCGCCATTTAGGCGTTGAACAACGTCTCAGCCAAATGGCCATCACAGCTATAGAATACGATATATTTGGTCGGATACCACAAATTTTTGCTCGCTTAGCTTCCTTTGTTTTTGCTTATGGTCACACACCGCACTGCTTGAAAAAGTATCCGAATATACTATTATCCAAAGTTATAAATATGGCTGAACAATTTACTCCTGGCGACTGCTTTCTTATTAGTCGTGGGCTTTATATATCGTTGGAATTGCGGTAATAGAAATTAGTAAAACAGAAATTAAAATAATAATCGCCCCGTCTTTTAGATATCGCTATCAGATACCCCCTCTGGTGAATATGCAGTTAGCTGCAATTGATAGCGTCTTAGCCGGTTGTGCGGAACGATATGCAAATATTAGCGAAGAAAATCAGCACAATCTTCATGACCTGAATTTGTTGGTTCGTTGTCTGAGCAATCGAAAAAGTGAGACGAGCTTCATTTTTGTTCAAATTCATACAAGACAAATTTACTATTGACAGTATTCCAGCTTTAAAAAACAGTGTAATCTATCATCGCATATTGGCTAAATACAAAGACGTTAAATGTAATGATTTGAACTCACGCATTCTCAAGGATATGGCCTATAATTTCACAGCTACTAATTACCTGGCACCCGAAATGCTTGAATCTATGTTTGAGTATATCACAAATAACTATGAACATGTTGCCGGTGATACTGTAGAGAAAGTCTTAACATGTGCTTATAATCTAGGTTATATGCCAAAATCGTCTGAACCTCTCCAAAAAGCAAGCTTGATAATGTTAAGGTAAGTGCAAACAACTATTACGCTTCTTTATTTACAACTGGTCCCGAGGTAGATTTGCGATAAATTTGGTCATCTCGTTTATATCATTATTATTACAATTAATGTAGTCAGAGAAATAAATTCAAAGATTAAAGTCCTAAAGCACTAGCATGCATCTAAGGCTATCGGCTTTATGGAAAACTCCACCCCACTTCAGTTTTGAACCCACGGCTATTGAGTTGTCAGTGGAGATTCTTAGTCTACTCGACCACTCGAGCGGATGTTGTGCTTATAACATCAAAAATCTTGCTGCAGATTCTTTAAAATGTATATATTCTCGATCATAGTGTAAGGTTTTTTGAGCTGATCTTAATGAATTCGTTTTAAAAATAAGTAAAAGCATTATAATTAGGTAACGGTCATCCGAAAAATCATGTGGTCTGGCCTTAATGAATCTGTTTTAACGAAGAACTATTATCGGCGGGCAACTACACCACTTAGTATCATATAAATGATTACTTGAGATTGAGATTTTTTTGCGGATTGCACATCCGCTTGAACTTAATATACTCCGCAAGTGATGTGAGAAATAATAAACAAAGAGGAGCGGTATAGAAAGTAAACAGAAAAACTAAATATATATTCGTCAATAACTTACTTACAGATGATGTGGGAATGCAATTTTACTGAAATATTTACCAAAGGTGTTTAACTACATTTCAGCGAAAATTAATATATTAATAAGTCTTCAAATTTAAGAATCTCTAAAAATATTATAGGTAACTTAACAGGATGTAAACAATTTTTTTAATTTTACACGTTTCTCTCTGTAGGGATTTTAATTATATGAACGGGTTATCATTGGTGCAGGCTTGTTTGGCCCTATGTTTTTATAAAGCTGTTTCTCAGGAACTAATTGATAAAGTGTTTTGTGTTAACTTTATACAACGCGTTGAAAATGAAATACAAATGTGCTACTCGAAGGTAATGTTGAAAAATTTTTTCGCAATATTCATTTTTGTTATTAATAGATCTTGTTTTTTTTCAGGCCACATACCCAGAACGTGTCTTGAAATTAGTTATGCAACTAAATCGTTCCGTTTGTTTAGACTATCCTGAATGTAAGGTTCCGTGGTTTCAACAAAATTTTATCGAAGCTCATATGTCTAAAAGTTTGTCTACGCTTCATAATCTTGAAAACAATTTTTATTATTGTGTTATATACTGTTTACAGAACCTTTCCATGAAAGTAGTTTTAGCCGTGACGTAAGAAAATTCCTTGAAACATTGTTACAAGACGACTCCTATTTCCGTTGCAATCACGTGACGCCGTATGGTTATCAAGTAAGTGTTAAGTGAAATACAGGTCTTCGCAAATGCTTCTTTGCTTACCTTTATGTAGTTTGCACTACAGATAAAAAGGCAGCAAAATTTTTTCATTTATTAAGAATTAATAGTATCCTATAGTCCCGGGTCCTAAGAAGAATAAATAAAAAGTATTGATAAAAAAAATATAATAATACGTGAAAGCAAAAGAAAAGTAAAGTAAGAAAGTGATATTCAGCTGGGGCTTAATGTAGTATATCCACCACCATTCATTTTGTTTTACCAATTTTGATTAATATCTGGATTTTCACGTTGTAGTTATTATTATTAGATCAGTGTTAGGAGTGTTATAAGTTTTAAATGCATTACCAGCATTTCATTTTCATTTAGACTAAAATGAAAAAAATTAAAATTTGATCGCTTACAACGTGATGAGAGCGTGGCTGGACAGACAATGTATCTTCGTGGAAAGAAGGTGCAGTTATTTTCACCTTTCTGCCTTGTTTACCTTATATGAGTAGCAAGTAGAAAATGTGAGAAAAATGGAAATCTAGAACATATGGGCGTTGCCTATCTTTTCCCTTTTTGAGTAGATTTGTCCCCTAAAGATGTCTTTTATAACGAAGTAACGAACCAAAACCCACATAGTTTTCGTTAGAGAAACAGAGGTGCAGAGGTGCAGAGGTCCATTTTTAATATCAATCTGCGTTTAAGAACCTCGAATGTTTCTGCCGATTTGAATTTTTGAGATCAGGAGAACGTGGACGACACACACACGGACATGCTTAAGTCGACGCAGACTTTGACGCTGATCAAAAAATTGAATATTTTGTGGGGTCCCTAAAAGTTCCTTTTAGGTGCTGCTAGTATTATGAGAAAGTGAGAATACTCCCATCTTCCAGTGGTTGGTATATAAAAATAGCATACAAAAATATCAATAAAGTATGTCATTCGTCCTGCAAAAAATATATTTATTAATTTTGCACACATTATTAAAGAATTTTATGAATGTCAGCTAATGTTTAATCATTTCAGATAGATTTCGTAATACATTTTGATAGAGATAAGAAAGCCATAAAAGCCCCAATGGAAACGACAATGTTACACCGGATAACAAAGTATGCTGGTTGCTCTAATAACAGTCAATTTTCAGTCGATTTAATTCCAACTTTTTAGGGTAGCTATTCTTTTGTTGAAACTTGATTCTTTTTGTGAGAACGACTTAAAAGCGTTACGTGGACCAGATTCCCTTAAGATAAAACACTTGGAAATGATGGGATACAAAGTACTGCGTATTGCTGAACACGAATGGAATTCAAAATATATGAATGCCGAGCAAGCGAAGCGAAATTATCTCAAATGTCTGTTACAAATAAGTAACTGATTTAAGACTGATGCGCAACAATTGTTTTAGCTAGTGGGTTTGGGTTTCTTTGTTATGCTCCGATATAAAAAATGTTTTGATTGAAATTTTCTTTGGAAAAAAAATGAATTGCGAAATTTTATTCTACTTTTAATGGGAAATAGTGAATATAATCTGTCATGGAGCACAAACCGGATGTCTGGCAAATAAAATTGCTTCCCTTTAACGTCCTGACGTGTCTTTTTTGTATAAATGGGGAAAAAAAGGAAAAGAAAAGAATTTTGTGAAAATAAATTGAAATAAAAAACATTAATTGATATAAATATTTAGTGAACTCATTTTCAAGTGAAAAACTATTCGTTTGTTTGCAATTTTGTAAACTCTTTTTTAAAAATATATATATTAAATAGTTTTTCGTTTGGATTTTTGGCAAGTTTTCCACTAGATAACAGCTAAAACATCAGCCCATCCCCCTATGGAGCCACGGCCTGCTCCGTTTATTAGAGGTGGAGATGATTTCGAAGATTTTTATGTGAATGTCACTGAAAATAATTAGCGATCGAGGATGGTTGGAGATGAAGCTGATGTATCTCCTAAGGGGAGAGCTAAAGCTGATGATTCAATAGTGCTCAGTAACTAGGTAGCTAATAAGCTTTCTAAGTTGGGTGTAAAAGCCGTTTCAAATCATGAAATTTATTTTTATGATATTCAAAGTGTTCGGCGTAACTCATAATTTTTGGATTTTTACTTGAAGTCGAATAATATTGATTTCTGCATCTTAAGCGGAGTTTTTCTGAAAGATGACAATTTTTTTGAAGTTAAAGTTTCGAATTACACTTCGGCCAACAAATGCCGAAATGATGGCTACGGTGGTGTTAGTATATTAGTTAAGAAAAGTGTCAATTTCAGACGTATCCCCTATAACTCTGCTGTTGACATTATCATCATCAAAACCATGAACTTTAAACCGAATCTTTTCATAGCACCATGCTATTTTCCACCCACTCTCGATGTACAATCACATTCCGTGATGAGATTCAGAGGTTATGTGACTTTCTTAACGGTGAACAAAATGTGATTCTAGCTGGATATTTCGATGCTACTCATTGCTTGTGTGGCGATCAGCTCTAGGCCAAGAAAGGCACGATCCTTGTAAGTGCCATTAGTGCTAGCAGTTTTAATATTTTAAATAATGGTAATAATGATTTCACTGCGCGGAATGGTCGCATGGCGAGAAGTGTCTTAGATTTAAATTTGCTAATTCAACTGTTTTCTCATTCAACTGCAACACGACTACCGTCTCAATTGGCAAATATCAACACTCTTCAATTTTATTTCACAGTTGCAAAAATTCTGTTAACAAATAGGTTTGCGTAATTGCCTTATGCACCGTTTTTCTGAAGTTGATCTTTCTTCCGATTTACTATTAATTCGAAGTGCTTTTCACTCTCGGATCAACTCTGCTAGAACCAAGTTTTCTGATATTGAGTTCTTATCGCCTGAACCTTGGTAGAAGTCTTCCCCGTCAACACTCTTTCGCAAATACCAAGCTGCCAGAAAAAATTGATGTCATGCCAATCCAATGGAGACCTGCAATTAGAAAGGTGAAAAGGATATGTAGAGCTGTCACGATTAAAGAGTTGTGTGGCAATGGTAACTCGCGTTTTTTCTGGAATATCAATGGTCATCGACATTTTAGTCGACAATTAAACGGTTGTGTTGTGTGGAATGATCATGATAATAAAGGATACTTAGATACGCTCAAGAGCTATATTCCAAGTGTCATTCAGATTGCAAACCCTTTAATCTCGTTTAGTAGTCTCAACAATACACTCTTTTGTTCCTCTTGAGCTATGTGTTCTTTACATTGCAGAAAGAGAGCTACCGCCGCAGGTTGTAATGGAGTTAAGTATGATATGGTATTTTTCTGCTTCTGATAAATAAAAGAGATGCAGATAATCAGTATGTGTTTGATGGATGTTACATGAGTCTCAACTGCATGACCATTGCATGGCATTGTTTTGATACCTGGTCACTACGACTTTTTTTAAATGAAAAAGCTCACTTTCATGCTAAAAGGGGTCAAGTTGATGGAACAAGTTCGTCCATCAAATATAGTCCCAATGAAGCAATACGAGCAATTCGTAACCATATCTTTCAACAACTAAATAATAAATTTAAATAGTTTGCGCGTGGTAAATCCAACCGCCTTTTCTATAAATGAATTCCACATTTCACTTTAAAACATTATCAGAGGCTTCCTTTAATTCCTGGTAAATCACAATTCTTTGCAGACTTATGAGTGGTCACACCTGTGATAACATATATTTAAAAATGATTCGCGCTACACCATGTGATATTTGTAAAGTATTAACGCGTCTGCTGAGCATCTAATTTTTAGATGTCACAGGCTTGATGGTATTAGGAGTTCTTATGGCATCTTCAAGGCCTACTTGATATATACAACATCTCTACCTATTATAACGATTTTGTTTACTTTATCATAAAGCCTATATTCTTTTGCACACATCACTCAATATATTCGTAGCACGGCCTATAGTCTCGCGACTATTGATCAATTTATATGATTTTGAGACAGTGCCAAAAAATGTGAAAAGATTTCATCCCAATTCGACCATTAGTCTACAAGTTACAGGTATGTTAGTCACACTACTTTTGTAGTTTTCAAAACAATCGAAAAATCTGGGGGTAATCAAGTAAGCATTTTTAGGAGACAATTGATTATCGCTAAAGGCTAATCAGGTGCCATCGTCGCCATCTTTCCAATACCTCTTAAATCTTCCATTTCTATGCGTTAGGAACTGAGAGAGGCGTACAAAATGTGATCCAAAATTAGTTGCTTATTTGTTTTTTATAAGCAAACTACATATGGTAAAGTGAAATAAATGGCAACTTATGTAAAATTATAACAGGAAAAAAAATAAAGTTAAACCCAGTATTTCAATTGTTAGGTTTTCTATTGCAGAAAATCGTAATTATTATATATTCTAGTTTACAGATTTTCCATAAAAATGAACGTTAACAGTTCTATTGTAGTGATTAATTCATATTAATAATGTCGTCATCATTGTAGTAAATTTTCTCTTTCATTTCTGTCTGCCAAATCATTTTTTCTTTTATGCTGATACATGAACAACTAAAAATAGGATCCAATATATAAAAAGCTTTACTTTCAATATTTATTTAATTTGTATCTAAATTTTTGTGCGAGTTAGAAGTTTCAAAACTATTTATTTTTTTTAAATTGTTATGTTTATAAATTTCGTGCCAGCAATCCTCCAACTTGTTCATTCAATTGCCTCAATTACATTGCCGCCACACAAACATCAACACTATCATCTTCACAGGTCGACTGGAGTGATGTTGTATTCAAATGATCCTCTGCCACTTTTTAGTGGACGCAAATGTTGCACAGTGCTGCACAGGCGTTTGCGATTCTTCCAAACTCTTTGGGTCTGTAGAAGCTCTTTCGCTCTTCCTGCAGAATACACCGGCGCCCTGGAGAAATGTTCAAAAACTGTAGTTGTCAGATTCTCGAAAGATTCTCTGTAGAATGTTAGATTCTCGAAATTCAAAACATTGGAGAACTAATCTTTATACACACCAAACGCGAAACTTCTGCGTAAATCCACATACAAAGATATAACGCACGTATGTACGTCTTTTGTAAATATTAGAAATAATTTGCTTAATAGTTTTGAGCTAGTGCTAGGCGTCGGAAGCATCCCGGAAAGCCTTTCTCGCCCTTCTCCACTTTTCTGCGCCGCTGTTGTCATTGTTCTGTTCTTCAATTGACGAGCATAAAAGGAAGTCACGATGTATTGTGCTGGAAATGCACCCAGTGGTCAACATTGCTTAATTTACAACTTTCTCTTCTGGTTCTTCACAACTTCCAAATTGCGGACACGTTATAAGTTTTTAATTCTTTTTATATTTTCCATTCATTTTCTAAAAACTCTTTATATTTCTTTCTCTCTTTATCTTAACTCTTTATCTTCTTTCTCTTGCAGCTGTTTTTTATAAACGCAACTCTAAACGAGCGAATTGTGGTAACTTTGCTTGGTTTAGACTCAATATTAATGCAAGTTTGATCTCAGCGACAGCAATTTTGTTGTCGCCAGCTTTGACATAGCTGAGAGAGCGCTTTTAGCGATGATCACTAGCAAATTTGCCAACATGATTAGATTCTCATGACAATAATTAATTCATTGTCGCCTACTTACTACTGGTTACCTTCCAGCTATTGTGAGTGTCACAAGTTAGGGGGCTGACACAATAGAGAGTTATTTTTATTTTTGGCTTCGGACATTAACTTTGCCGACTTTCTACATTCTACGGTAAACATTCAAATAAAACAAAAAAACACATAAGAAATGATGATCGTTTATTTTAAATTTTAAAGTTACTTATCTAATCTATCTCTATCTTACACAAACACACATTTTTTTATATTATGTGGTGGTCCGTGCGGGATATGCTTGCAAGAGAATGCAATTTGAGGAAGACACCGTCGGGAAGTGCGATGCAACTGAGAAAAAATTGGGCATATTACGAAAATTTACTCCTTTTAAAAGATGTTGTGGCTGCTCGCAAATAAAATTCAGCCACTTTTCTTCTGTTATTTTTGGTAAAACAAATCTTATTTACAGAACAACGTCAAGCGTCGGCATTGAGAACGCACTAGCAGACACACTAGAAATGCCATCGACAAAACGATGAAAATGCAGACATATTTCTTGAAAGGCAAAGTCCGACTGTCGAATATTGCAACTATAAGTTAAAATTTATTTGTATGATATTTTTAGTATAAATCTTAATTACTTTAAGTTAATTGTAATATTTAATTCCCAACAAAGTTTATTTTCGTTTGTCAGGTGTAAATCACTATCTTTTGAGTCATTTTTTGTTGCGCCCCTTAGTTACAAGTGCTGAGGGGCACCCATTAAAGGTTGGTACAGCTCTAAGGCTTCATTTTAGCTGACTCATACCAACAAATTATAGGTTTTTTTTCTTTGGGGCTCTCCAAGAGACCACATCAGAAGGGTCTTGTTAAGATTTTCCAACGCGAGTATATAATATTATTTATTTATTTGTTAACATAAGTACTTGCCTTTACAATTACAAAAGAGAGATTCTGACTTGGGGGCCCCAAGCATTACAACAATAATATTTTTTCTCGGTACGTTGACGTGAGTGTATCCATTGGTCGACATTGCTTAATTTAGCTCGATAGTTAAAGAAAATTTGCACTTTTGCCAAATATTGTTTTCTTTTTCTTCATAATTCACAATTTCGGAAATATACGATGACAATCAGCATTGGCTCGTGAGACGTTATGCCGACTCTTGTCAGTGTGTGGTTTTTTTTTACAATTTTAAATACAATGGTATGCATAACGGCGATACTTAACGCTTTGAGTACTTCGAAAGGATACAAAATCGTTTTGGGGTATCGAAAGGAGAATTGCGTGAGATATCAGAACTATGCATGATGAACTTTGCATGAACATTTGTCCATGAGACTGCCGGGTACTTTATATCAAAACAACGTTTTGATGATTCAGGGCGCTGTTTAGGCGAATTAAAACAGATTTGTTCATGCGGTATGTGACAATAGACGAAACTTGTACTCATCATTACGCTGTTAAGTCCGCAGTCAGCCAAGAGGACAATAACCGACGAAAGCCGTACAAAGCGATCAAATAAGTAGTGTCATTAGATTAATTGTAACTTGTAAACTAATCATCGAAATGTGGAAATTGGACGCATTTAGTTTGAGATTTCGATGTATATAAAAATTACATGGATTTATTAATAGTGACGATATCTATCTATCATGATATGTCCTAATTGAGTGATGTACTATAAACTTCGTAACCACATTCCTTTCTGCCTTTTGCTTCGAATTCACTTTTCTTCGGAAAAAAAAATTGCAAAAATTGAAAAATTGCAGCTGGATGTTTAAATGTTCTATGGCCGACATGGTTACAGGTAAACCACGTACCATGTCTTGCCACGATAATAAACTAAAGTCTTTAAGAGGGGACATTATTGTACACTTTTCAGAAAAAATCCTTTCTTTTTCTTAAAGGAAGCCTCTAAAGAAAAAATTCTTTTAAATATTTTTTTTTTAAATTTTAAGGTCTTGTCTAGGCGCTCCGAACAAAAAAACTGCTTGAGTCGAGAAAGTGCTTGCTGGAAAGTTGCAGTCTAATGGCTTCTTTTTCTGTTGATTTATCCTACGACTTTCTAATAGATATCGTTGGGGAATGCTTACGTCGTATTCTCTGTAATTTCACCAATCATATAATCCAAAACGTTTACTGTCTTTCACAGAATGAGGGAGAATATTTGAATTGGGAAAGCCATCTTTATGGTCCTACGACTATGCTTTGTGATGCTACGAAGCATTCAGCACAATGCATGTAAACAGTTATGTTTGTCGCTATCCGTAAACTTACAAATGTATATAATGGCGGGGCACCATAAAGAACTCTATTTTATTCGTATAGTTTTGGTTGCTTATATTATAAAAGACAACATAAATAAACATTCAATAATTCAATTCAATATTCAATAAATATTCATTTGCGGCAGCTGCGCTTAATTTGAGCTCCACAATCGTTTCATAATCGTTATTACATAATAAAGGAAAAGTGTAAACGGTTTCTAATTTACTTGAATTGGTTGTTTTACCTGGATGACTGATGGTTGTTTCACCGGGCATTGAGCAGAAAAAGTGAAAAGCAAAGTAAGGGTAATTTAGTGATACGCAGATGTTGTTTTAATGTTCACTAACTTTCATTTATTTCTTGCTATTAAAAGATGGGTTGGAATATATCAGTTAGTGGATGATCAGTAATTATTAACCAAGAACCTATTGTTCAATGTAAAAACTACATAATAATGAATAAAAAGTTGTGAATGGGCTCTAATACGAATCACTCAAAATGGACTGAACTAGTCTAACGCGTTTAAATAAGTGGGGTTTCATTAACAAAAAAATTGAGTGCTAGGTGGCTGGCTACAATTTTTGTATAAACAATGATAATACTAAAGCAAATTTGAAGACCGTGAGTGACGCTTACAAGCTATGCCACCTGATTAATGTAAGTCTTAACACGCCAAAAATTCATTAGATGACGTATTTGCTGTTGCCTTAATTGATGCCCTGTATATAACTGAAAGTTTAATTGAAATCAAATGTTACGAGAAAATGTAATTTAAAATGTTGTATTACGTTTCTCGTAACTAAAGAGGTTGAGGAAATGAACATCCGCTTTAAACTAAGTTTTAGTAAAAGCGAAACAGGAGAACTCAGTGCTCAGTGATTTTAAGTAGGTAGACCGAATGTTGGAATTAAGAACCTTAACATTTTGGTAAACGATAGTCACTGCGTCTAAAGAAACATTCAGGTTTTTGCAGGTGGGGGAACTACATAATAAGTGTTGCGAAGCTTACTCCGCGGAGCAAATTCCTTCCTTAAGGATCTTAATGGCCACGAAGATTTATTTAATAAAATATCAGTGTTGTCCATTGGAATCGAAATCTTAAAGGAACAGTTAGCTCTTATTTGAGATAAAGATAATTTAAAAATGCTAACACGATTCAAATTAACAGATAGGTCTTTTAAAGCAAGATAACTTTTTACGTTATTACTTGATTTTCGAGACGAGACTGCTGTCAAGGAGGCAACATTCGATTTAGAAAAATTAGTATTTAACGCATTAAGAGACAAGGGTTGGTAATTTTGGGGGAAAATAGAGGGAATGACTCTGCTTGTTAGTGCAACTTGCGGCTGTGCAGTTGCGTGAGAGGGAAAAGATTTATTGTTTTCACTCATATTTTTATGAAGCTAGGGTTGAATGTGATTATCAGAAGGAGACGCCTTTGCCGCATCAGCGAACCTAATACGAGGAGGGCTATGAAAATGCAGATTTTGTCGTTCACTATAAAATCCGGCTTCAAAAATCATAAATTTTTACTTACGCTCACTTAGGGCAACACATTAAAACGAAGAAGAAACCTACACCAAAAAACAGAAAGAAGAAAAAACCTACGCCAAAAAACTAAAAACCGTTTTACGTTATTTAAATAATATAATATTCCGTTTATCTTGATGTCCAAGATTTGCATTTTGCCACTAGAAATTTTACTGGCCCGTTTACATATAAACGGCTTATGTAAAATGGTGCTCGTTTTGCTCGCATGTCTACCATGTAAGGAGAAATAAAATGAGATTATTAAGAGTATTTTTTCATTTTAACCATAAATGTAAAATTTCAGCTTATTATTATAATGTAGCTCTCAATGAAGAGAATTAAGTAAAACTATTGGATGTTACAAATCGTAATAAACCTTGTGGGCTATACTAGGCCTCTATTAGAATCTTTTTTGGTTTTTCTTTAATGGCAGCTTTGCCTTCTTTCAGCGTTTCATCTGCTGAAGGCAGAGACAGCTCGCCTTGAGGAACCTCAGATAATTTAAGCTTTTCCGCTTCCTTCTTAGCAACTAAAGCATCTAGTTCTGTTGAAACATCACTTTCATTTACATTAGTGTCTCCACGCGTCTCATCCATAATTCTTTCAATTTCATTGATATCAACCATATTCTTCAGAGCTTCATTACCATGCTTTAAAGCATCGACTATTTTCATCTCCACTGGGGCATATTTAATACCTGTTGCTAATTTTTCAAGATTTTCCAATTGTTTGTCGGTATTAACCAGTAAAGTTTCCTGAAACTTTTTCTTACAATAATAAGAGCTTCGCCCGCCTAGATGGAGTAAAGAAAGCGGCTTCCATTTACTAATATATAATTCGATAATATATAAATAGCAAACTATCTCTTTGCGTCCACTAGCTAAATACTATTTAGCTAATTGACGATCATTTTCCAAACTCAGTTCTATCCGCTTTTGATATCGTTTTAAGAGATCATGTCGGTGCTTCAACTGCTAAAAAATAATTTTAAATGATTGACGATAATTAAATTCTTTGTATGAAATCTCTTGTTTTTACCAATACAGTTTTATCTTGCTCAGCTCCTAGCTGTTTTATTTTTAGTAAAAAAACGACCCATTTTTTTCGTTTAAATATCTATAATTTTAAGTCTAATTTTATAAATGCTTAATACTAAATATTACAAAGTAATTAATGCCGTTTTTATTCAATAAAAATTCTTTCCCATTTTTTTGTTTTTGAACTTTTCAATTTTTGCTAACATTATTATTGTTATATATGTAGACCAAAGAGATTCTAGGACTAAAGAGTAGAATGTGCACTATTATATATATATATTACACACTGCATTGGAGTATTCACAGCTAAAACAGACATAAAATGAACACATGTTTTTTTCAATATTTTCTCAGCTATAATCAAATTTATATTCGCTCTTAAAAAGTATGAAAGATCGCTTAAAAAGTAAACAATATTTTCTCAGCTATAATCAAATTTATATTCGCTCTTAAAAAGTATGAACGATTGCTTAAAAAGTAAACAATATTTTCTCAGCTATAATCAAATTATAAAAGATTGCTTAAAAAGTAAACTTTATTATGAACACATGTTTTTTTCAATATTTTCTCAGCTATAATCAAATTTATATTCGCTCTTAAAAAGTATGAACGATTGCTTAAAAAGTAAACAATATTTTCTCAGCTATAATCAAATTTATATTCGCTCTTAAAAAGTATGAACGATTGCTTAAAAAGTAAACTTTATTATGAACACATGTTTTTTTCTTTGTTTATGACTCTTCTTTGCTGTTACAGCAATGTTTAAAATTTCGCAATCATTCATTACGAACTCATTGTGCACTTGTAAAATAGATTTGATTTTTCGCTAAAAGCCGTTAGCTGTTTTTTCCTTTACATGGTTTATAAAAAAAAATACCATGTGGGGAATGCACAGAGTTGATTTCAATAAATTCCTTCAAGCAATCTGTCAAAGTGATAAAAATAAGTAAATCCTCGTTTGGATTTCGTCTGCGATCCGGCCTTAGACGTAATGATGACGATGGGGCCATTAAGATTGATGAAATGATGCAGACATGATTAGCGAGATAAAGAAAAGCTTTTCTTCTTTCTTTCTATGTAAGACATCACCATCCGCTATTTTTCATTAGCTTTCGATTTTGTTTTTTACTATGTACTCACAACAGCTGTGAAATATCCTTTCCTGTTAAATTGGAAAAGAGCAAAACCGCTATCGGTTTGCATTAGTGTCGGTATTTTTCAGAGTTCCATTTATCAGAAAAAATTGCAACATAGCAATGGAAACAAAAGATAATGTAAAGAAAATGGTTTTACTGGGGACAACGAAATACATAGATGTTCCAACATTTTGTTCGAACTTGAGATTAGGAGATTCTTAGGGACTGTTTGCGTATCTGTTATCAATAACAATAGTAAAGTTGTTAATTAACAAACTTTTTTTTCGAGGGAAGACACTGTTAATAGTTTCTTGGCATGGCGTCTCATCGTTTCGAATATTTGCACAGCAGAAGCACAGCAGAAGCACAGCAATAAATTATTAGAACCGTTTTAGAAGGCGTTTTTTCCTTTATAAGTTTCCTTTATAAGTTTTGCTTTTCAACGGGTTCATTGGCCCTTAACTGAATAGGCTTCTTTATAAAGAGAGGAGTGCAATAATAAAACTAATATATATAGATATAGATAGATTAAGCTAAATGCAATTTTCTAACCTGAAATCATATGATCAGTTTAATATATTGAATATGCGTGCTGATGTTTATAAAAGATGTTTATAAAATTATCCATTTCGTATTGTTAATAAACTGAAACTGTATATATATGTATATTTATGTACACCAATATCAAAAATACAACTTTAGCCTTTGTACAGAAAGAACATCTTAATAGATACTATATTAAGCAGAAGCCTTAATATTCAGAATAATCTGCTTTGTGCAAAAAATAAAATTATTTCCAAAAAACAAAGTATGTTGTCTCAACAAAAAACAACATCTTTCACAAGCAGCAAAGAAGACGGAGGTAAGTTGTTTCTATTATCTAGAAATTTCTATATTATATTTCTATTTTTTCCATATCACATTTCTATTTTATAGCTTCAGGGTCATCTAATGGAGATTACCCCAGCTGTAGCAAATTGCCAGCGAAAAAGGCGAATGTTTCATAGTTATCATTAAATAGCAAATATTATTTGAAAGATGTAAAAGATCGGATGGAATGCAAATTTAAAAAAATTGCAAAGAGCAGCGCACAAGTGGACAAAAACACAGATTTTCAAACAAGCAGCAAAGAAGACGGAGGTAAGTTGTTTCTATAATCTAGAAATTTCATATCTCATATATCATTGAATGTATTGCACCATATTTTTATATCGAATTTCGTTTGCCTTCCACGTTTAAGTTATCTTCACGAAGCATGTTTGGGTTAAAAAACGCAAACAACATACTAATTAAACAATTATTGTTTAGTTTTCTTCTTATGTCTTGTTAGTAAAAATCCGTTTCCATTTCATCCCGTCCAGGTTTATCAACATTTGCAGAAAACTATTATGCCGGTATCGGGTGTTTGAACGTCCACGTTGGTGGCGTGAAATCACTTACAGCAA
>KK500087.1:8919-189907 GCA_000688715.1 Glossina pallidipes
CGCATGAGGGGCGGTAGGTGACAGAGAACAATTACCGACGGACGTTGAATTGACAAACGGACCAAGGACCAGACCGACAAAATTTTTTCCTTTTTTTTTAAAAAAAAAAAAAAAAAAAAAAAAAAAAAAAGGAAGAAAAGAAAAAGAAAAAAAAGGGGAAAGAAAAAAAAAATGTCCTTTTTTTTTTTTAAACACAGTCTCATGACAGATGTTTTATTTTATAGTCGCTTCAAAGTTACAAATTTCCAGGTACTATAAATTTTAATACGTATAAGGGCTGTTAAATATCATAAGACACACTACAATTATATAACAATTAATACAGATAATCTACTTTTATTGTATATTTTCACAACCTAATAGCAAGTTACTACATGTTACATGAGCCCGTAGATTCTACGAATTTGCAAATTTAGAATGTTAATTAACAATGTATAAAATCAATTCAAATATTGTGCATGACTAAAACGAGATAAAATGGATAAAAACAAAAATAATATATATACTGAAATACAAGATAACGATAGCAAAGGAAAGGCGCAAATAAGATTTAACATCCAAAAATGTGTTTAATGGCAAAAAAAGGAAACAAGGAAACTTATATTCGATCGTGACCGAATCTTTTATTATAATTATACCTATTACCGTTACCCTAAAAAAGACCAAAAAAAGGAAAACAACTAAATTTTCGTCGCTCATAGAATATGCTTTCCAATTTTTGTAGATTTATCTGCTTTAGTTTATGAGTAACTAGCAAACACCCATTTTTTCCCTTCAACAACAATGATTTTCTCAGTTTACCTGGTACTGTAGTCGTGTTCTTCAATCAATTTGGCCCAGTTTCAATACCAACCTTCGTGAAAGAATTTCCAATGGTTTTGCCAAATTTGAAGTCGTCAGCTCCATTTCGCCGCCAGGAGAATTTTTGTAACAGACATTACACAGACGGACATGCCTAAATCGATTTAGAATTTGATACTGACCAAAAATATATGTACATTATGGGATCTGTGAAACTTCCTTCTAGGTGTTTCAAATGGTTTTACAAATGAATACTGAATCCTTCAGTTAAGAGTGTATAGAAAAAACCACAAGCAAGAGAGAATAACACGAGGTAAATTAATAAAACTTTTCAGTGAATTTGCCAGCCATCGAAGTTATAGATATTTTCTACATGAAACGAACTGCTTAAAAACGAAGAACGGCTGCTATAACCACGAGGCGTTATTTGTCGCTTTACATGACTATAACAAATGCTTACTGATTTAAACAATAACAAGTCCAGAATCTAGACGAAGTTATTGCCCCATTCTTTGGTATTATTCTGTAAAACTTCTTAAAAGGCAAACCAACCAAACTCTATCTATGTTAAAATTATTGCTAAAATTATTTATAATGAACCACCCTAAAAGCTTGTTGTGACAATGCAAAATAGTCTATAAACACCGATATACTTGATAAAAATTATTTTACAATGAAAAAATTTAAAGAACTTAAAAATAACAAAACGAGAACTATGCGAGTACACTTACACTTTTGTACCTTCACTTGTTCCATCCTCAGACAAGAATATAGGGTAAGCGTTGATGGGTACATCGTTTACCCCTCGGTCAATTTCATTAACTTGCCACTTTTCGAATCTTGCACAAAGTTGTTTAGCACGAGTTGTCGCCTGAGCCTTAAAAATTGCAAAATAACGAATAAATTAATATGCAATTTTCGGTCGATCGTTAGGAGTATTAAATTAAATTAAATAATTTATAAGAGAGTAGGTAGATATGCGTTAAAGACAGACAGTTGGGGCTGTTTAATTCTGTTATGTGCCACTAAATATTTCATTCCACTAAATAAGTATTCCGGATTGAAATCATCATATTTATTTTAATGCAACCTTTCTTTAGTTGGGATAATAATTAATGTCCATACATAAAAAAGCTGTTATTTTTTCTTCGACGGACCTCATTTGAGGGTCTCTGAAAAACCTGATAACAGATATGATAGGTAAGTAGATTGATTTAAGGCCATAAGATATGTGCATTTTTTTAGAGATAAGAATCCATCAGTCCATTATAAATGCTCTCTAACTTATTTTCAAACTTTTGCTTTTGTCTACAATGTATAATGTGACATAAAATTCTGTAGGTTTTTACTTACCTCGCGTAAGATTTGATGATCTAGGTAAATAACTCTATCTTCAGTATTTCCATTACTATCTTCACTGCTAACGTAATCAGTGTCATAATCACTTTCTGCATCCCATTTTCTCTTCTGTTCGATAGGTGGTGTGAAACGTTTTAAAGTTTGGAAACCTCCGTGGGGAACTTGTGGTTGTGAGTCATTTTCTAATTCTCTGAATTTGTTTATCATTAAAGATGTCGTATGCGATCGTTCAAGATCACGAGTTTCCGATAGAGATCGTTTAGTTAACCCAATTTCTCTTTCCATTTCGGGTGAAGGCAAGTTTACGACACCTTCTCGGGGGGGAGTAATACGAAAAATGCGTTTCTCATTCTCAACGGGGCGATATGTTTCGAAGAATTTGAATTTTTTACTTATTTCTGATGTTTCAATTAATACCTCTGCGGGCTTCTCCGTGCACTTGATCACATCTATATTGCTTAGCTCTGTTTTTAAAGTTGATATGTTCTGGAATTATACGTGTTATATATAACGTACATATAAATACATGTTATATAGTTATATAAATACATATATATAAATACATATATATAAATGTACACACAATCGGTATGCGTATGTATGGCTAAAGCACTATATACTGTACAGAACATTGTAACATTGGTTTGTGGAAAGTTTAGTTCCGTTTATATTCGAAATCCTTTGTTCGTTAAATAGCCGGAAGTTGTGGTGCTTGAAAAACGAATGATACATGACGACTGGAGTATGTGTATATATTAAGATAAATAAGAAAAATAAAACTTATAACTACCTTAAAATCACCTAAAAATAACCTAATTGACCAATGTGAACAATAATCACATTAACTTCTTACATGGTCTTGGAAAACATCCGTACCAACCTCTAAATATCGTCTATACTATCACATGGCAGAAATGAAGTATTTATTAATTACATTTGCTTTGATAATCCAGATAATCGAAAATTTTTATCTTCTTGAGATAAAAACGCTGACAAAATACATGTGAATGTTTTAACGTCCGCCTATATAGCATGTAAGAAGTTTGTTTGTCTCGCCATGTCATTTTGCCTTTCATTCATGTGGAAAATGCAGTGACCGACATTAAAGTATACATGCATATTCCTTTTTTCCTAGCGAAGCCCACGCTTACAGCAGAGGCAAGAAAAGGAATTTAAAAATTAAAATAAGATTGAGTACATATTAGAGCAAATGAATCAAGCAATCTGCTTCCGATGCTTTCAAAGTGAGTATCAATCAGCGTTTAAATTGTAATAAAAATCGTATGGATCAAAATCGAAAGAAACATGCATAGTTGCTTAATCCACAGGGGTCAGCGAATAAGCAAAAATCACAACTATCAAGTCAGTGTTCGCGGAGTCAAATCTCAATGCGATAAAATTTACTTTGATGCTATAGTGAGCGCTTAATCGGCAAAGGCTTATCTTATAGATTGGACACACATACACTAGGCGCCCAACACCTCGCTACTTCTTTTTTCTTCCCCTTTCACTTCTTTCTAACCGCCAGGGCGTTATAAGAATAGGGAACTTGTGTTGAATGATCCAAAAAAAAGCTTTATGTAAATCAAAATAATAACAACAAAGTTTCTAGTTAAAATAATGCCAAAAGAACTACTACTGTTATATCCTTGCGTTAGTTGGTTACGTACGTTATCAGTGGGTACTTGCTTACAATTCTTTCATAGGAAAACAAGAGACATTATATAAACGCGTTGAAGGGACTTAATATAATACGATCGAGCCATGCTTATGTGCTACTAGTCAGCCGCAGTTCTGCGGCTGAATGATGAATTATATCAAAAGAAATATCCTTCATATCACCTGACAATGAAAAGTAATACAGACGCGAGAACATGTAACGTTTGGTTTAATAGCTGGAGTATGGAGTATGAGACTCAAGGCTACCTCTATGAATTCGTTCCAAGAAATTTATAACAACTAAATGAGTTTTCGTTTTTCTTGTTGAATTTGCTTTATGTTGTCCTTCTGCTATGATTTTAGGCTTTACAGTCTTACGACAAGAAAGATAAATTGAGAATATGATTTTTCACCCGCTCTCTGGACGCCAAAAAAAAACTAGGCGGCCAGTGTTGTGAACTGAAAGCTTGGTGACCCGGCCATGGATGACTCTCACTGCTTTGTTTTATGTGCAAGTCTATTTATACATGGTAACGTTAGCTCACTGTCCGTATAGGCATAAAAATGGTAAGACAGATTACCTTCATTATTGACGGTTCGTTCATTTTCTTGAAGTGCGCTTATTTACTTTTTACGTTTGTGCTGCAACGGCCGTTTTACTTATTCTTATATAGAAATCTTTTTAAATTGCTGGCGCAGTAACCAGCGTGTAGTACACGGTGAACTCACGTGGTGAATAGACATATAAAGTCATTTGCTTTCCGGTTATGACGAAACGTTAAATTTTCTACGCAACCTGTACCTGACTGTACTAAACGTGAACAGCCACACCAGCCATCTCCCTTTAGGTGAAAGTAGCGGTAGAGCATAATCAAATTTCCCCTTCCTGTCGAGAATCAGGTTCAGGATGCAATGCCTCAGAGATTCAGCCCAACAGAATGGCTAAGGGCAAGGAGAGAGAAATGCCCAACTTCATTTCGGGGTGAACCAGTAAACAACAATTTGTGCTTACGCGAAGCTTTTATAGCCGTCAGCTGAGACATTTGCCGTGGTAAGCGTATCATGTGTACATTGCTTAGATAATAACTAAGTTGTGTGGTGAATATTATGCTTGCCGTAGTTTCATCATGTGTTTTCCTACATTACAATAAGAACATTCTTCTAATTTAGAGTTAGGCATTTGTCTCCACACGTCTAGTGTACTGCTCTTAATGGAACTAGGCGATCTTCCATGGCATTAGACTTTGTATCAACAAAGGTTCGGTGTGCATTTATGTGTGTTCTTAGCGAGCGATTACTACTCTTAAGCGTCTCTTGGGATGTATACTTACTACCGCTCAGTAGCAGTCAATAGCCAATAAGGCACCAACGCGCAACAATTTCAATGATTCATTCTATAGCCTTGTTAGGTTTCTTTTTCTAATGTGTTATACCAATATCAAGTGACATTAAAACCACTTTCTTTGGACGTAGAAAAGTGCGGTAGTTTTATTGGTAAGCGGAAAAAACCTAGGAATTGAGCATATCCAAATCTTAGCACTCCTTTCCAGTTCTCTTCATGAAGCATTAAAATTTCGTTGTAATATATATGAATAACTTTCGAGAACCATTGTATTGGATTGGGTCCGAAGATTTTTATATGGGTGTCGCCATAATATATGTAAAGTAAAATTTTCGACATAAAACGAATTGTTTTCTTAGAAATAGTTTTATGGGAGGAGATTCAAACCATTGTACGATTCAATCCAGATTTTTCATACCACTTAAAAATGCCGGAATTCCAACATTTCATGGGGGCAATGAATTCAAAATAATAACATGACATAGAAATTAACTGCACCAAAAGTGTATACCACATAGATCCATTCCTTGGACATAATTCTATATTAGGGTTATTTTTGGCAAATATATATCTATATACCAAAAAATATGGTTGCTTCATATTCTTAATTTGACATAAAAATTAAGTAAAAGAATTTGTGCAACGCAAATTAATTTTTTTGACTCGATCAAAGTTGTAAATTTTAATATTTTAGGACGAATGTAGGTACATAAGAGCAATTTGATATAACAGTTAGCTGTAGCAAATTTAGATTTTTTAGATTGTATTTTAATTGCTTACTGCAACTGTGCAGGCTGAGTGCCCTTTAAGAATTGATAAGCTTGGCCCGTTTTTACTAAAATTTCCTAATGACTGACTGTACTGAAATTTTTGCTCAGGTATATAAATAATTAAAAATTGCTTACTTAATATAAAATATTGTCTGACGTGAAGCAAAAATATGATATAAGACACAAAAACATTGAACATGCAAAATCAAAAATAAATATAAATAATAGAAAATGATTACATATGTAGGATTTCGCTAGCAACATTTGCGCAAGAAAATTACTATTTCGAGACATGCAATATAGACAAACGCTATAAAAAAGAGTAACAGAGAGCAAACAAACAGAAACGAACACAATCACTTAAATTTGTGCACTATGCATGTGTAAAGATACGCACTGAGAACATATGTATGACAATATTGAACAGATGTGTGTGAGAGTATCGTGTTACCGTACAAATACTTGTATGCGGTTGTGCGTGCTTTTTCATAAGTAATTCTATGTGTGCACATAAGTCATAGAGCCTTCAACTATTGATTTTTCTGTGGTTGCCCACTTCTACTGGTGTTTTCATGTGAAATATTTTTATAAAGAAATTCGTCTTCTTCTTAAAGGATTGTTATCATTGTCTATATATCTATCTATTTATTGCAACGAAATTAGTGTTATAATTATTCTTCATCTTCATCTTCTTCTTGGAGAATCATTATTATTATCTATATATCTATCTATTTATTGCAAGGAACATTTGGTTATAATTATTCTTCGTAATTTCTGTTATACTTATTTTTCTTATTATTATTATTAAACAATATATTATTATAATTTATTTGCTTATTTATTTATTAACTTTATTTACTTATACATGAAATTCAACTAAAACAAATAGACAGTCGGGTTCAATTGACTCTTAAAGTAAATCTTTTATTAATTAATATTGTTACGAAAATCCCAAATCCAGTTAATGCTTACTAGTCGATTTTCGTAAGTAATAAATTCCCTAGGCATATTCGCGGCGCCTCATGCAGCTGCCGGCCGACGAAAGAGATTCACAGGAAAACAGTCAGGGAAAAACCCAGGTGCAAATGCGCGGCGCGCCATACAGCTGCAGGCCAAGGAAAACGATTAGCAGAAAGCAGGTTAACGGATTAAAAATGAAGCCATGAAGTTAGGTGATCGTAACATGCTGGTAAAAAAATGTATATAAGTGGACTATTTGCGGAAGGCAGTTTTTAGTCGGAAACATACATCGAGTCGGAGGAGAACATCGAGTCGGAAGAGAAAATCGAGTCGTACGAGAACATTCATCTAAAGAATAATAATAGTTGTGTTGGGCAGCAGAAAGTATCGTTAAAAACACAATAAAGAATAAATTGTAAATAATCCTACATTTAGGAACACAACAAAACTTTGAAGCGCATTTTCTTTTCAATATCCACGGTCTAGTGATACGAACCGTATTGAGGAAAATAAGTGATAGACGTCGTTTAGGTTCTTGCAAACAACTCTGAGCAGGTTAAACAACTCATAATTATATTTACATTGGCTAAGCTTAATCAAGATAAAGTACCTAGAGAAACGGTTAGGGACAAGCTTAACTCACCAAGTAATGCGGGCGAGTCTACAATACCATTTGTTACTTTGATTAAGAAGGAAAAGCCAAGAATAAATCTACGTTTTTCGAGAGACGGTAAGGAGACATCATAGCGGGGAAGAGAGCCAACCCAAATTCCTAAGGGCAAACAGCAAGAATTGCTTTTGAATAGATTCAATTGTATCTACATAGCGCCTACAGGAAGGACTCCATACAACTCGAGTACAGGTCTAACCAAACACATGTACAGCCTATTCGTAATGTAAGGATCATCAAGCTTTTTCGACCACCTCTTCATAAAACAAAGCGCGCGCCTAGCTTTGCTTAATGACAGCTCAATACACAAGTTAAAACGTAACCTATGATCAAATAGAACGCCTAAATCTGTGAACGAATCGACGTCCTCCAACTTGTGCGAATCTATGAAATACTGGGTAATGAATGACTTCCTTCTTGAGAAAGAAAGCTTCTTACATTTATTTAGGTTTAGTGTCATATGACTCAACGAGCACCATGCAACCAAATCAATCAAGACACTTTGAAGCTGATGTGATTGCAATTCTACAATTTCTACATTTTTTTAGCATAGTTTCATCGAGCTACAAATGGATGGGCTTATTTGGCAAATATATTTATACACATTGTATACATGTCATGTATATAATGTATAGAATTAGAAAAAATATATTTTAAATAAATATATACGGAAAATAGTTAAAATTCAAGGAAGTATGTTAAATCTATATGTAAAGGAGAGTTCGCACCAAAATACCAAAGGTAAGTGGTGAAAAAAAAAAATCAAAAATTGAAACATTTTATTGCCTACTCTCTTTTACAAGCAGACTTAAAAGCGCGCACAAGCGCACACAATCATTTTTCGCATAGCGCTAATACATCCATGCTCACTTATAGTGAATGTATTCTACTATCGCACACAAATGTTCATAGTCGTACCAAAGGGAAATAAATATATACACGTTCCAACACTTTGTCCAAAATTGAGATTACGAAAATCTTAGGCACTTTTTATCAACAAAACCAGTAGCACTCTTAATTAGCAGCCATTTGCATGGTTGCTCATTGATTCTCATTATTTGTATGGGCATGGATTCTATTAATAGTGTCTTGATTTCACGTCATGTTCTCTCAAGCAGCAAAGCAAAAGCACATAAAATTCTGTGTTTTTAAGTGAATATTGGCTGTGGTACCCATATACGTCTGTATGTACAAAAAGAAACCAAACAGGAAGTATGCCTGTAGCAAATATAATTTGTTTTCTTTCCATCATATGTTTTGTACAACTAAATTCTACGTTCGCCAAATGCTTTGATAAATTTCAGTGAAAATTTTAATACGAACAAACATGAAGAAGCTTTTTATTATTGAAAAAAGTTATGTTTTAGTTTATTGATGTAATTTACCCATCTTATTTATATGTTTATTAATTTTATGTGCTTACACATATGTATTTGATATATTTTATCCAATTTTTCACATTACAAATGAATTATTATACACGGCATCTATTTATATTATATTGATTATATTCCAGAATTAAACTATCAAATAAAAGAATAAAATATTAGAAACTAGCTTATACAATTTGAATTGTTTTTTAGTCAAGAAGTCCGAATTTTTTACATTAAGATTCTTATAATAAAGTCCAGTAAGTGGCGCCTATGCTCATCCTCCATGGTAAACCAATCATTCGTGTGCTCTACAATCTTATCAAAAATTAATTTCCTAATATCTAATTTATTTTTATTTTCATAATCTATATGTTCAAAATATACTTTTTCTAATTCTACATTCAAAGTAAAAAATATACATGACATTTACAACGCACAACTACTTCTGATAGATAACTAATATAATAAATTAATATAATACATATTATAATAAACTATATAAAAAATTATATATTAGTAAGTTAATGATTAAAAAAAAGAACTATAAAAGAAAAAGTACACCATTATAAATACTATAACACATTTTCTGCTTTGGTTTTGTTTCATGTTTTGACGTTTTTATATCCTGTCGTCATATAAAAAACTATTTGATAAAAATTTAACATTCGTAAAAAGCAACACCTTAATTAAACTATCCAAATAATTAAGACGATGGGTTTGGCAGTCATCGGCCATCACGAACCAGGCAAAATGATTCTCTCTACAAATATATTTTCCAAATAAATTTCTAAACCAACCCATTTCTTGAAAAAATTGCGTTAAGGAGAAATGACATTGGAAAGTAAACGTCAAATGATATTTTTCTATGGGAATTTTCAAATGTGCACATCAAATGCGCATGTGATATATATGTGCTAGCTTTAAGCAGAAAGTGAGTTATTACCGTAGTGGCGTAATTGGTAAAGACGTCGCTGTCGAAATGTGCATTTTTGCACATTTTTTTTTCAAAATGATATTTTGAGCAAAGTCAAATAGTGATGAAAAGGAAATTGGATATAATTATAACAATATATTTTTCTTATAACAATAGGAAAGAAACTAAGTATAGAAGAAATTAGAAAGGATAATTATAGCAAAATGTATAGAAATATATAGAAAAATAATAGTAATCCTGCAACAAGAAGACGAATATGTTTATAAAAAGTGAAGTTCACATCAAAATATCAAAGGTGAAAACGGCCAAGAATAGAAAAATCAAAAATTGAAAAAAAAAGTTAAATGATTAGAAGGTAGTTTACGTTCCGAATATAAAATCAAAACAAATGATATAAGAAGAGAATAAAAAAACTTGAATGATCACAATTACTAACTTTTGTCCAGTGAGTACATGAACCACTACGCACTATGAACATATGTGTGCGAGAATAGAATGTATTGAATAATTGAGTAATTGAATGTATCACATAAGCAACAGAATTTAAATGTTCTGACTTTTCTGTGCTTGACCGTTTACTTTTTATTTTTTGATCTGAATAGTTTTTTATAAACAGATTTGCGTTCTTTCTGGGAAATTCGATTCAATTTGCGAAATATGACTTCCTTAATTACATGTAACTTATGTAATCTTTTTTTATAATTTACCACTCCTAACTTGTTTTAATTTATATGTACCTGCTGTAAATATCAAATAATTACATTTAATTTGCATATTTTTTTATAATTTAACCACTCACAGTAACTTAACAGATTAAAATACATGCAAATATAACTTTTATATTATCGTATATTCACTAAAACATAGCACAGCAGCTGTATAGCCGGTGAAAGCTATCAGTAAAACTCTATTGGACTGCGTAAATGTACGAACATATTTAGCTAACACAATTAATACAATAAACTGAATGGCAAGTAGCTATATAAAAATCAAAATCGTGCTACCTGGTTATGCCATTAGCAAGCAAATATATAACTAAAGATAGGAAACGATATCTTCGAAACAAGAATAGCGAGGATCTGCATCCTCCTTTCGTATACTTTTCTTTAGTATATTTTTGTCTGGATTTGAATATGAACGCGCTTTTACAAACCTAACAGCGCTAAAACTAATATACTGCAAGTCCGCGGAATCCATCTGTTGTTGTACAGCGAGGTAGTCTTTATGGCTCTAGAGCAACGGTATTCAGTATAATAAAAGCGTGGGTAAACTGAAGGACTTAACAACAATTCAAAAAATCGGTATGTTAAGTCCAGAAGAATAAAACGACAAGAGTCCATTGTATATGTATTCCACACACACGCACTTCAAAAGGAAAACGCAATCAAAACCAGCGAATATCTCGACCATAACACGAAAGGGGCTGTTGACAGCATGCGGAAAGCTCTAGATACCTTAACGTAAATTAGAAATGTGAAACCAGAGCCAGGTCTCAAAGAGATGGTCGCAAAGCAAGGTAGCAAGAAATTTGTACCACAGATGCTCCTAAAGGAATCACTTCTCAGAAAAAACAAGATGTTCACTGTGTTGGAATTGTGAAAGCTGTAATTAATCAGTCGTGCAGCCGTAGTACCTCCAATAAGCACAGAAACCAAAGCGATATTCACAATTGGCGCCCTACAAAACTCATCACATAATCAGCGATTCTGATGAACCAAATCTTTATGCAACAAATTGCTGATCAAGACGAACTGAGAAGGCCTGCATTTTACAAACAACATACGAACACAATGACCAATGTCATTCAAATTGTCATTGGAGCCACAGTCTACCAATATTCATGAACAGCTCTTTTGGAAGCATAGCTGCATTTAACCTTCTATTGGAAAAGCAGAAAAAATGAATTCTGATGTTCTATTACCCGGCTTTATTAACTAGATGTTGCTGTTTTAATCGAGTACGTACGATCAGACTTAGTCACACTTCTCTTTTATAACTCTTTTAGTAAAAATTTCTGTAAAAATTTGTTGATAGCTAATGAAGACGAATTTTCATTTCGACAAGCAATCCCTAAAAGTACGGGAAAATTAATGCATAACGATCGATAATACTTCGCATAAAACAAAGTTTTAACTTTATTAAAGGCGTTGCACCGTTAATTAACACATATAAAAATGAACTTTCTTTCTAGATGGACTTTAATTGAGAAAAATGTTAAGAACTAAAAAGACCTGCCTACTGCCTAAAACTTGTCTACTACCAAGAACTTGAATTTCACAATGATAGGATGCTCAACAATCAAAAAAAGCTTTATGCACAGCGAATACATATATCAAAGTACAGCTAAAAAGAAACTATCCTCGTCCAACTCCTCCGGCGACGATTCTGATTAGAATGGAAAGCACACATTCTTCTGCACTAAATAATACTAGCCATGTTATGAGACCACATATATACGATTAAAACGTCAATCAAAACAAAGGCTTCAAAATTGATCAAGAGAACAGATGCCAAAATAATGCCATTCCACATTTTCAATGACTCGGTAAAATTGGCAGAGTTTGAGCAGGATGTTTGAAGATTCCATCGTATAACACCGAGCTTGCCTTGTTAGAACACAAATTGTTTAGCCCCCGAAACAACTGCTCTAAAGGTTTAAACTCTAAACCTTAAGTATAAAAATTATGGATTAAAATTATACATATTTAATTTAATTACATTAATTTAAAAGGTTGCATTATTTTGTGAATTCTTTGTTGGGGTTATTTAAATAATGCCTAAAATAAAGAACAAGCCCCTTATTTTTTTTTTTAAGCAATAATGCTGCAATACTATCCAAGTTATCAAATCAGCATCAATTTCTGAATTGATTTAGGCACGTTCGGCTCTCCGTCTGCCAATTTATGTATCATTTGTGGTAAATATTTTCTCGGTCGCAAAAATAGAGATTGCTTATTCAAATTTGGCAAAAATATTCTTATATATACATCGCTATTGAACATGAGCTTAATTATTGAAAGAACACACCTACCGTTCCAAATAAAAGGGGAACATCTGTGTTTTCTGGGTTGTTTTACTCATTATCCGTAATCTACTCTGAACACATATTAAAAACGTTTAAACATATCCTCAAAAAATGGAAAAAAACAGCCACGCCCCCCCAATCCTATAGAATATAAAACTTTACTATATTCTTTTTTCGTTTATGGTTTTTTAAGATAAACACTGTGAGTATAAAAAATCCGGTCACAGACGAAGTTATTTCCCGCCAAATTTAAATTTGATAGAATATAAAGCAGCCATAGATGTTAAGACTAGAGAGACAAATGTTTGTAATCCAGGTATAAATGCCCAATAAGGCGAAAATTTGGGTTGTAGAGTGGGATCTTAATGGCAGAGATGAAGCTGAACCGAAACACTTCTCCAACCTTATATTTCAAATACCAAATTTCTATTATTAAGCAGTTTTCATTGTGCTATATTGAAAATTAAACGATTTTCTTATAAACGGGCTCACTTTTTGTGGAGACGGTTACAGAGAAGGGTGTTCAAAACATCAGCGCGTCCGGTCTAAAAATTTCCACATTAATTCGCAATGCCGGAATATTATCACTCAGCGATTTTTGTGGAAAAATTCTACATATTGAAACTTTTTTCATATAACGACTGTTTCAAAATAAGGCGTTATATGGAGTGTCCTCCTAAAAATGATCCTATCTAATATATTTTGAAGAGTTTCTATCAAAATAAAACTTAACATACATGGTGTAGCATACAAAAATTGAACTAAGCATGCAAATATTCCGTCGCGTACACTAGGAGTTACATATCGCAAGAGACGCGTACCCGTACACGACTTAAGCATTTTCTATTATTTATTTGCCTACTGACTGTGTAGGCGATATCATAGGATAAGATTAATCTTTGTGCATATATGAGTTGAAAGCGGAAACATCAGGAACAACGGGAATATCATCATAGGAAGATAATTCTAAGGGTGTTCAATCCGGTTAAAGAACGAAGTCTGGCAGTAGTATGTTGTGCAATATACGAGTAACCCTACATCGAGCGAAAGGAATAAGAGTAGCATTACGTTTTGTAGGCATATATAGTAACTTTATATGTCCAGCCCCATTTCCATACTTTGTAGAGACGTTATTCAGAATGCAGCGTTTACTCTGAATTATTTATTTTGTCTTCTTTAAAGAGAACGACCGAAATAAGTTTCTGCCGCGTTCAAATTAATACATAGTTTTTGAACATGAAGGTGGTATTAAAAAATATTAGAAATGGGAACAGAGGGAACAGAGCCCAGTAATACTCCTGGATTTCTGGAAAACTGTTTGAGATAAATCCCTCGGTTATAATATTTCTCGAACAGTTATTAAAGAACAGCAAACTCAGTTTACTAACATAAGATGAAGAATTAGATAACCAGAAAGTTAACTTTGTAAGAGAAGAAACATATCAGCAGACTCTGCATCTGCCAACAGAAATGAAAATGTAATAACTCCTTGTGGGAATGTAGAGGTACTAATTTTAAAGCAGTGCATGAATATTTTTACCTAGCCATGTATATCAGCCTTCGCAATTACTTGCATCGTCTTGGTCATAAACCTGCACACTTCACCTATGGTGATTGGATTCGAACCAAACGGTTAAACATATGTTATTGAATTGTCTGGGATACTCTCCTGACCAGAGTAAAATCGAACAACAAATCCGGAAATTTGTCACGCAGTCTTGCACGCCACAAATTGCTATTTGAAAATAGGTAAAGCTTTATCGATTTACACTAGACATACATTTATTAATATTACCCTTATACTGACCCTATAGTGGAAGTTTATTTAAATATAATTAATATAGAATTACCATATCGAGCCACCGCCATCACCACTTCTCGCCGCTTTGCTGGCTTATTCGTAGCGAATAATTTTCTACTGTATAATAGCAATAAACGTCCAACAGATTATAGGCGAAACACCTTTTACATGTACCTAACGCCAATATATATTTATTTGAAAACTTGCACAAAAAGGTCTTAAAGACGATTACCTTTACCAACTGGCATTCAACATATCTGCTACGAAAATGAATGAAACGAAAGAACAAGCGCCCCTGCCAAATAATGTTTGTGAAAAAAGCTATACACATTCTTAGGCCTATTGAAATTATAAGGTGAAATTAGCACAGAAAGACTTTTCTGTTCGCTTAATGCTTAGAGCAATATATGGAGAAAGTATTTCCTCCTTATGAGAATAGAGCTATCCAATGAACTTATACTCTCTTGAGTGGAACAGGCTAATTGATGTCGATTTATTATTTCTGCAAAGCGAACTGAGTTTCATTATATTCTGCAGGACTTGTAGACGAATCTTTCCTTTACGAATGTCGCAATGCAGGACCAACTATGAACTTTTCTCCCGTTTTTGAGTTCTGTGGCCTTTAATTACACCTACTTATTCCCTATTGTTAGCAAAAGTGAATCTGTCGTTGGTGGTAGTTATCTTTTTCGATTTCATTGTTGTTGTCGTCGTTATTGCCGCCGTTGTTGCTTTTTATCTTTTCTTCTTCTTCTTCTACCCTCTTTTATTCTTATAAATCCTTTGGTGATAATGTGGTAATACTAAGAGGCATTGTGCCATATGTTTTGGGTCCAATTTAGGTTTTTTTTAGAGTAGATTTATGTTAAGCATTATAAACTAATTGTGTTAGCTGCAAACTTTTAACAAAAATTTGATGTACGGTATATTTATATATTGTAACATAATTATAATAAGCTACAAGCACAACTACATACCTCCTCCCTCTCGGAGCTATTGCAAAGATTAAGTAAATTTGGTCTCCTTTTAGTGCTTTTATCAGAGACAGCTGCTGTTTCTCTTTTAGCAATCGTATCAGCATCCATCTCAAGAAAAACTTTGCGCGATTTTTTACTTATACCTGCAAGAAGACAAGCTAAAATATCAAAAGCTATTAAAATTATATATAGTTAAATCAGATGCATACCACATTCAAAGATATCGGCTTCGTGAAATGTCGCTCCTTGTTTCTTAAATTGACTGTGACTATCACTTTCATCTATTGACTTTTCCTTAAAAATTTCGCCTCTTTCAAAACGTTCCCTCAAGGAGCGAGCGTCAATGGCTATATCTATGTCTGGCTTACTACTGCTTGACAATTTACCTAAGCCAAATAAAACCAATTTGTAGAAAAATTATGTTTAACTGATGGCAAATATAATTTTTACAATTATGAGAAATTCAGCAGAAATATATATGTATACAGGTCGTAGGTGTCTGGATTACTAGACGGTATAAACGCAATGAAGGTACCAGTTACTGACGAAAGAAATTACGACAAAAATTAGTATATTACTGTTAAAATATTATACACGTAAGGTTTGTAAAATAGTTCTAACACGTTAAAATTGCAAAACTTGTGAGCCTAAATGGCCCAATCGTTTTAGATAAATGTGCCCATTTGCTATCTGTCGCCGATATCTTCTTCTGAGGTTTTATACCATAATTCCAAATTCTATTTTTTTACTAACGTTAGATTAACTTTCATTTTTCATGTAAATTTTGACCTTCCGAGTTTAGAAAAGTAGATATCAGCTTTTAATCTTACGAAAGCCTACGTAACGTGATTTGTTTGTTCAAAGCGTTTAGCTATGAAAAAACCTTAAATATCTATATTCTATTTTCTCACTTATTATAGTTTTCGTGATGTCGATGAAAAACTTATTTTCATTAATACAAGGTAATTTGACCCCAAATTTTTATTACAAATTTCTTGGAAGGAATCCTGGGGGAGCCCTGAGTCTACCCTGGCCAAGAAGACTCGTTACACTTGGTTTTTTTTGTACTTCTGGTCCGTGTCTGACTGAGAATTTGGTCTTTTGAGTCTTTTGCTAAAGTAATTATCGCGGGTACCGTGTGCGTTTGTTTGTTTACATAAGAAAAAAAAAAAAAAGTTGACAACTGACATTTTATGCTCCAAATCTTTTTTTCAAGTGATAGTTTTACTTTCCATAAGTGACTATATAACAAAGTGACAACAAAAAAGCATTATGACCACGGGGCCGCCAGATAAAAACTCCAGTAGATTCCACTAATTGGCCGATCACTAAAAAGAAAAAATTCGGACTTTCTGGTACTGCGAGTCGGTAATATCACTTCGATTGATAAAAAAAAATGTGGTAACATAAAAATTTTACAAATTAGTCCTTTAGTTATAAAAAAAGCTGCGATGCGACTTGTTCTCGCTTGTAATCTGCATGCGGCAGAGAATATCTTTAAGTCCAAACCATGTCCGATTTCCGCTAAAGTACACAACAAACTCAATTCAATCTACCAGAAGAGAAATTAGTTCGCGAAATGAGTAGTCAAGGTGGAACTGGACTAAACTGAATATTGACTGAAAACTCCCATACAGGCAATATCATCAGTTTTGGCCGCTATTGTTTACCATAAATTGTGCATGTTGCTTTGTACAAGATTGTACATCCCAAATCCTATGAAATACAAAAACTTCCAACGCCTGGCTCATACTGCAATAAGATGCAATAATGCACCATCTTATGCTAACTGTGATCTTCTTACACGTTGAACGGTAATTTCTGCATAAATTGGAATAATCAACACTCGGCGTTAGCTACACAATACTCACGTTACGTTTAAATGGGTGAAATTCAAAAAATCAAAACGGAAGTATCGGGAAATCAATCCAACTGCACAAGCAACTAATAAATGTAATACCTACGCTGCCATCGCCTTTCAAATTCATCTTAATTAGCCATTAACTCCAAATCCAAAAATCTAAACAAAAACACATACTCTAAATCCTAAAAAACTAAATGCCCGAAAATCACCAGCCCTCAAGTCCTTTCAACGAATTATAAATTGTAGTGAATCCAATCCTCTATCTATCAACCAACCTTCAATTTCAAATTATTATTCACATGTGCGCACTCGTTGCACTTCAAATGTATGTAACCACTTGAGTATCAGTTGTAATTTTTCTGCTGATCAGAATAAAATGTTTACGCAAACTTCCTATATCTTTGATGGAGACTCTGACAGGTCAATATAACTTACCTATCACTCTAGTTTGCTGTCATTATAATTAAATAAAGTTTTTAAAATTCTACAACGGAACGTTAAAGGGCTTATTAATAATTTGAATGAGCTCCTTACACTCATAAATGATTTTAACCCAATTGTTGGAAATCGCATTGTTCAGTTAAAAATTCTATTTCATACAATACATTATTTGGAAAAGTCTTGCGCACATTAATACTATTGCTTATCTTGCCAAAATGCTTGTTTTAAGCAACATGGTTGATGAACTTAAACTAGTCTATCACCAAACTCTTAGAACGAGTTGCTATGCTTTTTCGACGACGTTCATCAACAATATCAAAACTGAAATTGGTCTCCCAGCTTTAGAAAATACACTACAATGGTCTCGAAACTCCTTAATTTAAACAAATTTATTATCGGTGAGCATGTGAAAAACACTGTTATTGCCGAGAAAGTTAAAAAGTCACCATTCGCAATTGACTAGCATTTGTCGCAAAGGAATTAAATATTTCCTTAAAAATTTTCCGCCATTTTGATTTCAAATCTTAATGAGTTCGGAATGACTAATCATGCCACATTTCGCGCTCTATGTACAAGAAAGAAGATACTCCAAGTTACCTTTTCAGGAATCTCATTGGTGAAAAACCAAATACTGGAAAGCGGCGGTTGGAACTTTTTATATACAGATGAGAATTTTACGGCCTGCCACCTGCTTGTGCCGTGATAGATGCTTCAGGACAGGTTCTTCTTAATCACATACTTAACGAAAGGGCTTCAACTTTCACAACCGAAGCCGGAGCTATCCTTTACGTTGCGGACCTTTCTCATAAAGGCAAACTCAAAACTGCCATTGTCACTGATAGTTTGACTGTATTAAAAGATATTCAAAATCCTTCGGCTTCGAAATGGAACGCCATCAACAAATTAAGGAATATCATGGCAATATGCGGCGATAAAATTAAAATTCTTTAATCCGCTCAATGTTTTTTTTTTCTTTTTTGTCTAAGAATTTATTTCATTAACCTCCTCAAACGCAGTTGCCGTATGCAAAACAATTTTGTCATGCCCAAGTTTTCACGTAAAATAAGGAATACAGTGCCTACGCGGAGACATATTGCGTAACTCTTTTGAGGTCAATGCTAGTTTTAAACGGCTGTAACGCAGAGTTTTCTCACATCTTATGAGACCAGTAAAGGCCTCTTCATCAGTGTTCATGTTATAGGCAATCTACAGTTTTAAAAGAGAGAAACACTACTCACAGTGTTGCTTTTTTACCACTTTCAGCTGTTGCCCCCGAATACCGCAATAGCAAGTTGTTGCCCTGCCCGAGTTGGGGGTCTTTGTCGTTGGACCACATCGCTCTTAACTGAAGCGCGTCTGAATCTCCATTGACTGTCTATCTTTTTCCTACTGCTTAACTGGGGTGAGCGTTGTGCAAGAAATAGTCTCCAAGGTAATCGCCTTAACTTTCTTACTTACATTCTGATTAGGGTTTGCGGATAAAAAAGCCCGCAACAGCTAGGGTCACTTTGTGTCCTCACGTACGGCTTACGCATGAAAGTTTTCCTATTTGTACCTTGCCTAAGAAAATATGGCCCGGGATAGCCACCGTGACCTTCTCACTAACGCTGAAATATGCGGCTGGCAGATAAAAAAAACCCGTAACTTTCTCTATTCATTCCCTTCTTACTTGTGGTATTTGAATAGATTCAATAAATGAATAGTATTTTTTTTTCTACTGACCACAAGTAGAGACGGAAAACCTAAGCTGAAAGCCGAGAAAAATAGCCGAGTTTTACCTGAAAAGTGTTTGCTCCGAATAAGACCTTACCTTTGCAAGTTCTCCAATCACTTGAAGATTTCATGCAAATGCGGCGGCTTTGATATCATCAATGCTTAGATTTCCGGCCGCATAAAAGCATAAAATTATGGGAAACAGTCTAAAAATATCTATAACCACATGTGTAATCTATAAAATTGGGTAGTCAGGAGCGTTGCTTTTAATATAAAATAAGTAAATCGGAAAACTAACATTATTAATAATTAATAATAACAATAATAAACCATGAATATAATGAGTAATATATACGCAAGGGTATGAACACAACAAATCAGGCAAGATAATATGAAAGTTTATATGATTAATATAGTAATCGTAATAAAATAAGGGTAGCATAAAGTTTTTAATATAAATAAGTCTAATTCTACGAGTAAAACTTATATGATTTAGTGTAAATATAAAAAAATACATAAAGAACATACTATGTATTAATATGAAATAAAATACATTTTATAAAGGGTATATATTATGAATTAATCATATTAGACCTATAACTTAGATATTTTAGAAAATATGCACCACCATACAAATAGGCAGGTCCATATAAGGATCATCAGCTGACTATTTCCTCAAACATTCTTTTCATATGTACCTTGAAGGAACAAACTTGACGAAATAAATAAATGGCTAATGAAAAAAAGACGTCACCGTCCACTATGCAGAATGGCCACAAATCATATCGTTTAGATAAAAATCATTTCTTGTGATCTTAGATCCAGTAAATTCTGATAAATCCTGCATGTGATTGAAGCGTTTTTTCAGTACATAAGATCTTATATATTTTGTGGATCAGCAATAATAAATAGATTTATTCGTCGTTGTGGTAAAATTGCTTTAAATACGTAAACAATATGCATTCGGCCAGAAATGCAGAAGCTTTTAAACGCTCACATAAATTAAATTATGCTTAATTGAAGGTAAGCGTAGGCTACACTAACGTCGCGCTAGCATGGCGATAGCTGCCATCCATATCTGCCATCTCCATAAATAGCAACCACCACATTAAATCCACCACAAACAAAGATTATCATCGGTATTTGTCTCAGTTGTAGCAGCAAGTAGCCATCTAATAGTGTCCATAGTTTATGTAATACCTCATTTATCATATATTTATTAAAACCTATAGTTCAACCATTAAGGAGGAAAACTAACATAATCATTATATAATTGCTGCATTATACATGACCAACGTTAATGGTTGACCACAATAACACAATGGCAGTGACCATATTAAACCCCATCCGCAATAATCGCAATCAATAATAACCACCATCATCAACAAATATTCAGCAGCAATAACAATCATCATTAATATTTGCTTCCGTTTGTAACAGGAACAGGCAACACAACTGCCTACTAATGACTAGACTATCAGCTACCAATAAGTCTGATATTTCTTACACTGTGATCATATAATATATTCCATCAGTGTCGCAGAAACTTCAAGCTTTTATAGTCTTCTGTTCAATGATAATACATTTAGCAAAACTAGCAGATTTATATTTAGCATTAATATTAAATCTATCACTTCTTAGTATTCATCCTCAATTACAGTCCTTCGATCATGATTGAATGCCTCTTTGCAATCTGTCTCGCGAAAAGAGGCCGTGGCTTCGATTGGTTCGGGAACTGATGGGTAGCGACCAACGGCGACCACGACGCTTTTAAAAGTTTACATTGGGCTTGCTCAGATTGATTTATCGGAATTGACAAAAGATCGCGCTACTGAAAAATTCAAGGAATACCAGTTATTGCTCGATGAAAGTTTTTACTTAAATCACAAGAATCTATCTCTGGCAAACGACAAACAAACTTGTAGAATAATCTGCGATGCTTCCCCGCCTACATCCCGTCGCATCCCAATTTATATTTCATTTCATGCTTCACTTATATTCCCTACTCACATTTTCGTTATTTCTATTTTTCAAAGTTTGTGTTGATCTCCTATCCACGCGATGTAACTACGCAGCCGGGAGAAGTTTCCAATGTTCTTGCATCGCAAAAGAAGCAAATCACACGAAATACTGATAAAATTGGTATAACAAACTCAGCGGTTAATCAGGAATTCAGCTATGCAGCTGTGGTAAATTTGACTACTTCTGCAGATACGAGAACGACTTCCTCCTCTTCTGAGCGTAAGTCGATAAACGGCAACAAAAGATGTCGGCCTACAGTTACTCGGCCTACTAACACCGATGTTACTGACAGTGAACTAGTTGTAATACTTCCTCGTCAGTCGGTTTTTTTTTATAGAATTGCGTCCAACACGCCTGTGACATTAACAAAGGAGTAGGCCTGTTGAAAACTCCCATTTATTGATCTTAAGAAATGTGGTATCTGCAAGATCAACTCTGAGCAACTTTGCAATATTTCTTCATTTAAAATTATGGTTCCTCCGGATCAATTTGCATGCATCCTCAAGAAATCCAGATAGCCTGAAAGAGTTCTGCTAACGAATCCATTCCTAGGAAAAGGCTTAGAAAACCCATGTTAACAGGATACTATACTTTAGGTCAGCTATGCATTCCTATATGTGAACCTAACTCTTCGTCAAAAGAAAGGACTGCATAGCTATAATAATGACGATAGAGATCTTAACAGGAAACCGACTTTAAGTAGCGTGCTTTGATTCATCAAAATGTTTGTGGTCTCAACAGAAAGTAAAGGAAAGCACTTCTTGGATCGACTGGATGCTTTTGCTGAAACGTAGTTTAAGTCTAAGGTTAACAACTCTGGATTTTGACGTCTTAGGCATGATTAGTCTTTACGAAAGAGGTGGTATTGCAGTTAGTAGTGCGATGAGACCATTATTGACGTTATATTTGAGCAGTTTAATCAAACTTGTATTACAAGTGACACAATTTGGGATTTTTTGTTTTCCAATAGCACATATATTAGCATCTTACGTACAGGGTTGGTGAAATTGGTCTTCCGGTAATATAAATAATAGTACGTGTATTAATAGTCTACGTACAATTCCATTCATATTACCCGAAGACCTATTTCGCCCAACTCTTTTGTTATCGCTGAAAGGGTTGCTTGATGGGGATATAAGAGTTGCTACTTAAACGCCTTGACTTCAATAAGACGAACCATAAAATATTAGGTGACTATAACATATTAGGTGATTATAACCTTTCAAATATGAATATATTGACATCCGTCTTTCCGCTACAACTAGAGTATTCCGATAACTTTACTAATGATTCAATGAACATTTAGAAATGATTCGTAATAAAAAACAAGGCCATTTAAACATTTGTTGTACACTAGATTAAATAAAGTGAACAAACGTAGAATGTGAACTCAATTTTTTAAAAATACTCAAAATATTTACAAGAGATTAAGGGTGAATGGTTTAGTGATCCTAAGAGCTTCTACAAGTTGGTAATTGCGTCAATAGAAACCATGGGTTTTCCATCTCTGATGCGAGTTGGGAATTTTATGTATTAAGTGCATTTAACTTGCGAAAGAAGAGGCAAGGATGTGTGAAATTACACTAACAGCTAGTGAAGGACGAATAAAGGATGCGAAAAAACGAAAATAGACCATCCCTGAGTACCCAATCCCCGACAAGCGAAACATACGAAGCCGACATATGCAGCTATCGACTTCGCCAACCGCAAGTATGAACACATCGGATTATATTAGGATAAAATACATAATTATAAATATATTTAAATCCTCATTACATATACTGTTAGTTACAATCTATAATTAGTTAATATAAAGATTATTATTTAAGCTATCTAAAATATACACCTGTGCTTTAATCTAAAGTCAAATAATTATCTAATGAAGTAATGCGAAAAAGGGAGGTGAAAGAATATTCTACTCAATTATATCTGAAAAATAGAAATCTCAGAAAAGAAGAAACCTCAGAATGAATATGCAGGCAACAATTCAAGCAGGCACAGCATCCACAAGTCAATAAATCAAACTAAACATTATGCATGAACTGACCAGCGATAGTACAGCAATGCAAAAGCATTAAGGAACGCTTCAATAAATCTTATAAATGTCTTACTATCGACAGGCCCACAAGCACGGACACAATAACCAGACACATAAAAATCCTTGTAAAGCCTCAAGCCTTATCCCCGACTTCGATGGTAAAATTGAAAACTTGTAACGCTTCATAGATGCATTAGAACTAATAGATTTTATCAAAGTAACATATGAAACATGGGAAAGACAATCACATAGCGGACGCCCTATCCCGCAATAACAATTAACGACCTCAAAGAAATAAACAATAAAATAAACAGAGTAATAACAAGATCGATAACACGGCAGAAGAATAGCTGCGCAGAAGAGCAACAAGTAAATAAATATAAAAACATTGAGACCGAAGTCTATGAAGTTATTAACAATAATGATGCAAGAAAATTTGCGCAAATAAAATTTGACTCCGACAAATGTTCTATGAAACATGGGAGAAAAATAATTGCCAAATTCAAAATCAATGACATGTATACCAATGGAAAACTCGACTTAGGCCAGTTTTTCCAAAGGCTTGAAACTGAAGCCTGTATATTAGAAATTTCAAAATTCAAAATATCACCAAGCGAGAAGATTTTCGAATTTGTATCGCAAAATCAATTCAAAACAATGGGCAACAAAATATTAAAAAATATAAGAGTAGCTCTACTCCAAAGGATGATAATCATAGACAAAAATATTAAGTTCGAAATCAAAAATATTCTAGTAAAATGTCACAATAACCCAATAGAAGGCGGTCATACAATTATTACACGTCCCTTGTCGAAAATACGAAGATATTATTATTGGCCACAAATACTAAGCATGTCAAAGGATGTCCACTATGTCAAAAGGCTAAAAACACAACACATAGCAAAACTCCTATAACCCTAACAACAACACCAGTAACTGCTTTTGACGCAGTCATAATTCACACCGTCGGCCTATTACCAAAGACGAAAAAAGGCAACGAATACCCGGTAACACTAATCTACCACCTTAACAAATATCTGACAACAATTCCGGTCACAGACAGATGCGCTAAAACCATAGCCATGACAATCATCGAAAATTTCATACTAAACTACGGACTCATGAAAACACGCGTAAGGGTTCAAGGAACCGGATATAAAAATGCCCTAATGAACGATCTACGTAAATACCTCAAAATTGACAAAATAACATCAACAGCCCATCATCATCAGACACTTTGGACGGTGAAACGCAACCACCGAACATTAAATGACAGTCCCTACGAACTAGTGTTTGCAAGGCCACTAACCCAACTAACAAATCCCAACAAAAACATTGAGCCTCGATGATTACGCTAAAGAGACTAAAAATAGATTAGATACAGCATACGCACGCACTAGGATAATATTAGATAAGGAAAAACAAAAAATAAATTACGACAAAAAAACTAACAATTTCCCACTAGAAATAGGTAATTTAGTACAAGTAAAAAAAGAAGTAAGACATAAGTTACAGAATAAATATTTAGGACCGTATAAGGTCGTAGAAATTAAGGATAACAACAACATTAATATTAAAGACAATAAAAACAAAAATCAAATAGTACACAACAATGGGTTAAAACTATATAACGAAGCTATATAAATAATCTAAACAAAAAAATAAAAAATTAAAAAAAAAAAACGAAGTATAAGGCGCCTACACAAACAAAAAAAAATTTTATCACATAAATATATATAAAAGTGTTTATAAGAACCCTACACAAACAAAGAAAAACTTTTTTTATATAAATATTATCCGCCTGAGTGGCCTAGTAGGCAAGAGTCTCGACTAGCAATTCAATGGTCGTTGGTTCAAATCTCAAGTGCGGTAGAGTTTTTAATAATAGTAATAATAATAATAATAATAATAATAATAATAATAATAATAATAATAATAATAATAATAATAATATTAATAAAAATAAATCCGAAAGCCATAGATGCTAGTGCTTTAAGGCTTTAGTCTTAGAATTTATTCTCAGGCTAAATTTATATGATAATAATAATAATATATCAATATATATAAAAGTATTTATAAGAACCCTACACAAAATACTAAACAAAAATATATATATCTATATTCATAACAAGACCACGATAGAAGAAATAACATCGATAAGCTAATAATAATAAGGTAATAATCATTTATTTTTAAAGATCATGCTTCCCAAGAGGAAAGACGTAGCATTATCGATTCATCGTATTCTGCTCACTTATTGATCACTTATGCTAAGTTTCTTATATTTCCACATAATATAAATCTAGGTATAACCTAGTTAAGATAACCTACTTTAGTTATAACCCACATTAAATGTAGCTTTAGTAATAAGTTAGTTTAAAACTACTATTTTGCTTAAGCTAGCATAATAATTTATTATATAAGGTACTGACCATAGTTCAGTTGAGGCAGAATTAAAGCCAAAATTAAAGTCAGAACTAAAGTCAGAATTAAAAAGAGAATTATAATAAACGTCTATTTCTTGGAATCTTTATTCTGTTTTCACTACACGCTAACCTCCTTGAATGAACCAGTCACATTCATCAATATCTTACTGATCATAAACAAGCACATTTTATCTACATTTTCAATTTATTTTTAAATGAAGTTTATTAAAAACTCGTACATTCTCATTACTCGTGGAATTGCATGTGGCTTATGCAGACGTTACGTAATACGTTAATATTTTTGACACACTTTTATAAGTTGTGTTTTTCTCGCTCATAAATTTCAAAATTCATATGTATTATTATTCACTCGTTTTTCAACTACGATAAAGTTCGGTCGTTTTAACAAACAAAATATAATCGTTCATTATGCTTCCAAACTAAAATCAATCAAAAATGGATGCAATGTTCAAATTCATCCTATATTCTCGATTTCCGTTTTAAAGCATATTTCTTAATGCGTTTCGGTATTGCTATTAGCTTGCACCATTATTAAAAATTTATGTTTGCGGACAATGTAGAGATCTTTCGCGCTTTCGTTAATCCAACTGAAATGTTGGACTTTGAACGATTTGAACATTTGGTACGCCATAAATTATATGTCGCTTATCCTGAAGCCAGCTTTCATTTGCTTGGAGTAACTAATTGCCTTGGCAAAAGATGATTGGCAACTGGGAGCTGGGTAACGTGCAGTTCTTTACCGACTTCGGGGTTTTACTGGATCTCAAGTTGCGAATTCAACTTCATCTTAGTGCATACCGCCTATTTAAAATACTTAGATGTTGTGTAGTCGTCGACTGACAATTAGCACATCGACTTATTAAAGTCATTACAATTTTGAATTTGCTCTGCGTAACATACGTTTGGAGACTCCGATTAGTCTGTCCCTATAAGAGCATAGACTTCAACTTATTGAACTACCATCTTTGCAAACAATGCGCGAAATCCCAAGGATTACTTTTGTCTCTAAAATGATAAAAGTGAATTTGATATTTATACTTGGCCTATATATGGGATTATTTATTGTATATTAATGCATAATATATCATGGAATGATTCATGCACCTATAGGAAAACCCCACATTGCGCATACACCATTCGTTGAGCTATGCCAATTATTTAGCTATTTTCATTACTTATATGATGATAGTTCTGATAACATAATATTAAAGGCAACGCAAGGTTAAAGCCATTATATGCTGTAATTACTGGTAAAACTTACCAATTAATTATTTATTCTTATATACATTGCTATTGTTATAATATGGTACCATATTTTCCCTGTCGTTGTCGTTATTAACTGCATGTATAGATTATTCTGCTCTGATTTTATCATAAAATATTATTATATAAAATCTTTTTTTATTTTCCTCATCTTGATATTGGTTAGTTTTTAAAATGTAATTGGTGATAGACGACAAACGGAATGCACCCGTAAGATGAGGTAGATGAAAGCGAATACCTGACTGAGAGCTTTGCGATAGCATAACGCTCACCCAGGTTATCATGCGCAGAGCGCCGGCTGCACTCTTCCCTACACGCCACCGTTAGAACATGACGTTTCTCGAGTGGAAAACTCGATAAAATGCGTAATTCAGAGGATTAGACGTACCGTGGTCAAGGAACAATGGCAGTACGCGAGTGTGTGTTCTGACTGTGTAACCGAGATATACCACACTTACGATAGGAAAAAGAGCATGGGTGGATCCCCCGCAAAGGACACTGCCCTGTCTTACAAACAAGCAGCTTCTTCTAAGTTTTACACCTTATACTGGCGGAGCTAGTGGCGTTCTGAGCTGAGATGGGAAATCTAGTCCACTACTGTCAGTCCCGGGAATTGGATTGGCTAATCGGCTGTGATGCCAGCATCAATAGCACCACACAACAATTGACAATTGAAGAGATGAGTACCTTCTTTAATATAATTTTAAAAACAATATTAGTTTTAAATCGGGATAGGGAAACTAATCTTAGAAACATATTTAGGGAGAAAGTACTAGATCTGACTCCGACCAACGTTAACTTTAGTTTCTATATCTGATAAGGGATGTACCCAGTGCAGCCTCGTTGGCGGACCATCAACACATAATGTTCGATTTCGTGGCTATCGCGGATTTACGCCGAACCCACCGGAATCCAAAATATATGTATTGGGTATCGTTCCGTTGTCGTTATCCTAACAATGCGTAAAAAATTGAACTTGAAACGCAACGTCTGCACTGGCTGTAAAAAGAACAACGAAAACAACAACAGCGAAATGTAAATCCAAAGGGCATATCGAAATAAGCTTTGACAAAACAGTAAGGTGGCTGTATGTAGTACGACGGCATTTCATGTGCCCTTCTCGCCATTATTGATATACATGGAGCTTTTGATAATCCGTTATGCAGGGCTATCAGGAAAGAACAGAAATATTCCGAACATAATTACCAATTGGCTAGTCGCTATACTGAATTCCGGACGCATTATCGCTGAGTTAGCAAAGAAGTCTGTGATAATTGGGGCCCGCAGAGGGTGATCTGAAGAAGGCAAGTTTGTGTTGATGTGCTTCCAAACCCGGAATGTGGTAAAGAAGCACAATGAGTTGTACATAATATTGGTAATTGGAAAAAGTCAGCAAGCCTTTGGAAACACAGTAGAAAAACACGGCAACCGAAAAGATTTATACAATCTTTCGGCGCAACGTTCTAGTACCTAACCTACAAATGAACAACATACGTCTTATCGCTGACCTCTACACGGGTTATAACTGTCTCAGGTGCTATCTGCGCAAAGGGGCAATAGAAATGTCTACTCATATCCTATGTGAATGTCAGGCCAACCGCAGAATCAGATATCAGGCGTTTGGCGAACATTTCATAATGTCATAATGTAATATAAAATTATAATTAATGTATTAGTGAAAATTGCAATATATTTTGATTCCTATCGACGGCTTCCTTCATTTTGTGTCACATAATTCAATTCCGTCCCATTCTTTTATAATTTGCTTTGATAGCTGCGTCACACTTTCAATTAATTTCATTTGGACTATTTTATATTCAGCTACAATTTATGCTTCACTAATTAATTTATACTTACTATAATACCAGATATTACTTATTTTTATTCCGTAATTCAATATGTTATACAACATTAATTTATGAGACCTACGAACTTGTCACTTGATAAACTTAACATGGCCTACGATAAAGAAAAATCATAGGGAAAATTAGAATCTATAGGTGCGAAGCTTGCAATATCGTGCAATAATTCAGTAAATGGCGAAATATATACATACATAGCCAAGCATTGAAGAAAAAGTAAGGTATATATATATATATATATATGTATATATATGTATATAAAGACTTTAACGAAGGCTGTACAGTACAGACTGAATTCTAGGCAATGGATCAGGCAAGGAGAGGAGAGATACGGATTACCTAAATCTCTACTAGTGATATTCATGCAAACTCGTAATTATATCTCCGTTAATTAAGGTTAACCACATTTAGGGTAATTTCAAAAGAGATTTTCTATGCCGTACCGTGGCAAATTGCAACTCGCATCCCACCTTAGAACTCACAAAACGAACAGCAAGAACTGCTTTTGGACGGATTCGACGAAAGGACGGGCATCAAGCTAATGAAACATATTCTAGGATTGGCTTGATACGACTAATGAATAGTGCCTTGGTAATATACGAGTCCAAAAATTCCTTAGACCATCGTTCCGCAAGCCTAATAAGTTTCTTCAATATATTGACTGTGTGCTCAATGTGTAAATTAAAACGCGCAGAAGGCAATCAAAAATTACACCAAAATGAAAAAAAGTGGATATTGTATTGTGACCACATATAACTGCATATGCAAATATGACTCACCCCAAAACTATTGAATTATATTGCCTAGTAACCAAATTAAAAAACAAATGAAGCGTTTCAACCCCTCTATGCTATTCAGGAACGAGCCGAACTACCTTGGCAAATAAAGAACTGAACTAATTTGGCATTCTAAAGCCGAACAGATTAGGTTACATAGGGAATTATCTACAAGTCTCTATAGGAGGAGACCTTGTAACTATATTCATCTTTTGTGCTGCCATATTATTGCGCTCATCATGTGTTACAATACATTATCCAAGCGGCCCTGATGAATGTAATGAAATGTGTGTCGAGATGCACCTCCAGTGAAAGTTATTTTTCGCATTTATTCCGCTTAAGTGATATAAACTTCAAGTCAAACCTACACACTACAAAGCTACACTAAGCAACAAGTCAGATCAAACGCGTTTAACGATAAAAAAAAATTTGATATCATCGCATACATGAGAGCATTCGTATGACGTATGACTGATGGTAGGTCCAAGCAAAGACGTGGTTAAGCTATAAAGTAAAGACGAAAGGTCACAGGGGGCCTTGAAGAATACCCGACTAGACAGTAATAACATTCGATATGACGGAGCTGAATAAGACAATCCGAACTTTATGTTTTTAATACGAAGCAATCATATTCAGATAATACGGAGATTCAGAATTAGAACTTTTTGATTAGTCTTATGCAACGCTTCACTAAAGTCCGTGTAGATCACATCGGTTTGAAGATGATTGGAAACCGCTTTGTACATTGACCATGATAGCACAAAAGGTTTGTCGACGTAGATTGCCTTTCAATCCATGTCGCGCAAGCCATATAGTTGATTTCACAATAAAGGTTACTCTTCGCGCTACTATGTATTCAAAAATTTTTAGATACGCTTCTGCAATTATCGACCAAACTTTGTGCAGGGGAGAGATTAGCCTGCTCTTTCTTAATATTAATATAATAGTAATAATTAGTTGAAAAAGGTAGACCTATTCTACACCCAAGTCCGCTGCAAAAATACCTTCCTTTTAGAATTAATGAAGTACTAAATAATTTTAATCATCTTTCCCAATTGTGAAAATAACTTAAACACATGTTTATACCGATTGTAATTTTTGAATTCACGATGTACGGACGGACGTAGGACGAAATTAATCTGGTATGCAACCGACGGTAACCTTGTTGAATGCCTTTGAAAACTCTCTTTTCTGAAATTCCTGATTGCATTCATAACAAGTTTGTCACGAAATTATTGTTTACTTTCAAAAAGAATTACAAAATTTTGTTTGAGCCATTAACTTGTCGAAGCTAAGCAATTCTACGTTTTGCTTTTAAAGACAATTTTTTTTTCGTAATGGACCACAAAATAAAACTTGGTTTGCATTTTGCAGTATTGACAAACTATTGTCAAAACATAGCTTTTGTCGGATATTAGATCGTAAAGTAGACAATTAAAAATTGAGAGACAAATGTGGGTTTTTTATGAAATTCTAGACTAAACAAATTTACATTCCCTGCTATTTGCCCACTTTTTACATTAATGTTAAATTGTCATTCATAATTAATGATGACAGGATAATAGAGTGTTACATCGAAATTTGTTAAAACTAATTTTTTTTTTTAGCACTTAAATTGCCAACACCAACGCCCGAACTTATAACTGCTGACCTTGTTGTTTTCCCACTTTTTACATTAATGTTAAAAATAAACGATATTTAGCAAAACTGCACCGGAAAGGTGAAACATTACATTATTATATTAGTGCCCTACAGAACGCTAACTCAGTAAAAGGATTTTTCATTAAAACAATAATCGTTGCCAAAGGTATATTATTACGTAATGCGATTAATGGCGATGGAATTACCACTTAAGTGTATAAGTCAAATCTCCCTGTTCAATTATCAACTCATCTGTAATGAGTAATAAGATGTGATGATAAAAGCGATCGGATTTAAAGTTTTGTAGGAAATGGTGTTTGTGTAAATAATCGAAATACATTTGTATTTTTGTGGCATAAGTTCAACACATGTGAATCTAGGGAACTTTGGATACTCTTCCACTATAAAAAATGCTGTTAATGCATGCAATCACATGATTGCTTTCACGTTGTTGAATCTTAATTCACCTTCTACATCCCGTTCGTCGGTTGCGTCAAAAGAAATCTTACTCGATATTTGTCTAGTATACCCACTGTAGATAGCCATTCAATATCAGTAGGTGTACCGATTAGTGAAACAAACTCAAACAAACATCCGCTTAAAAATTATTGATAAATACATCCTTCTGTTTTGTTCATACATTCCCCAATGTTTTAGCGTGTTCGGTTATGAATCTCATGCCATCGTTAATTTATTTGGTGTAAATTCTGTTCAAATGCAATGGATTGAATAGGTTGTTTGATGCTGAACTGAATCTCTTAACTAATAGTTTAAGTTGTGTGGTAGTGTTTTTCAATCTTATTCGTAGTAATATTTCGAAAGCTACGACTTGTCGAGCATTGGCACATTGCCTCCTTAAAACAATTTTCTTTCCAATTTTTTAACTATATATATACCATCAACATTTGTAATTCTTAAAAAATAACTTAATTTATTTAAGGCAAATTAACGATGTTGAACGTAACGATGGCTACGTCTCATTGGTGCTTCAAACTTAAGGACGTTGATAGTCCTGCAGACTATTTTCATAATACCTCAAGTTCTACTATTATTGCCTGTGTAACCCTAGTCACGTTCGCTCTTGAACTGTATAATCATAACTCGTATTGAATCGTTTTTTTGAATGTTGACTTAAGATGGACTAAGTCAATAAGATTTGCGGCTTATGTGTACATATAATAAACAGTAGTAATTATTAGCAAGACATGTGTATAAAGCATAAAAAATAACTGTGGCCATGCGAGCCATAAAGCCAATATGTTAAGTGTAATTGCAGACTGTTGAGTTGTTGAAAAGGATGTAAAAATAATATTGTAAACTTTGGCTGAAAGAAAACAATGTTATAGAGATAAATTATGATTAAACGTAAAAAAAATGATCGTAAATTATAAAAATAAACTCGCTTTTCTAAAAAAAGCAAGTTAGTTCCCCGACTGACGTACGTTTGTTGCTGCAAAGAGATTGAGGAAGCCACCATATAACTTGAAAAAGCAAAAGAACTTCTAATACCATCAAGGTATAGCACGAATTATTTTTAAAACCAGTTTATCAATAGTATGACCAGCCATGAATCCATAAAGAATTTTGATTGCCTAGGAATTAAACGAAGCCTCTGATAAGGGTTTAAACTTAAATGTGGATTTATTTTATAGAAAAGGCGATTGGCAAGGGCAATCTCTTTAAATTCGTCAATTAGTTGTTAAAAGATGTGGTTACAAATTGCTCGTATTGCTTCATTAGGAGTATATTTTATGGACGAAATTGTACGATCAACTTGAGCCCCTTCTCGGTGAAAGTCACGTTTTTCATTTTAAAAAAACTGCTTTGACAAGGTAACCAAACAAGCGGCAATCATCAATATATAGATTCATATAGCATCCTGTGTATATCAAACACATATTGATTATCTGCATCTCATTGATTTATTAAAAACAGAGCTGACTTAGTATCAGAAGAAACAACAAATTTTTAAAGACTATACATAATAGCTACTTTAATAGCATGTCTAATGGCAAGCAATTCGATAAAAGTCGATGAAAGTTCCTCCGCAATGTTGACTTTACTATTGACTATTTTAGATAGACACTTCATTATCGATACATTACGTGCAACAGAACCGTCAGTGGCATATATATCATATCCGTTGTTGTAATAAAGAGGAAGCTATTCTTGACATAAAATTCTCATACAAGAAAAATTGAGTTTGCTTCGAGGTAGAGATCGATTCAAGGATGTTCACGAAGACTCCACATTTATTGATAACAAAATTCCAGAAAGGCATTGAATTTATGTTATCAAAAATATAACGGACTGTATTTATCTCCTTAGCAAAAGAGAGCTCTTTCGAAGACTGGCCATTCACCGGACATGGCATTGAAGATATATTGCGGAGTTGAGGGGGTTAATCCAGTACAACGTTTTAACATTCTATTTTCGAATATTTGTACACGTTTCCCAATATATTTTTTAAAATTACAAGATGTAGAAATGTGGAACGAGATGTGGAAATCAATCTTAGACCTGACTAAAGCTTTGTACACAGTCAAAGCTTTTTTGGGAGGCAAGCCCGACTAATTGTTGGTCATGAATTTGATGGTAAAGAGCCCAATTTTTGGAAAAAAATGGTGGCTATTATCGAGAGATTATTTACGGCCTCTGAAACGAAGCAATTTGCAGATACAATCAAAAAATCATCTGCATATTGAAAAATATGAGTTTTGTCATCTTGACGATCATGCAAATTTGCTATATATAGACTGGAGAGTATAAGGCTCAAGCATCCGCTTTCTGGAATACCACCGTATACTGCAACGTTGTCTCCATCCATTACCCCGACAAGCTTGGATAAAAAGTTTAGTATCCATAGACGTAATAAAGTTACACAATCATAGGATTTGCTAATGTTCAAGTAAAGCACAACAACTATTTTACCAGCTTTGTTTAGACTAACTATGAGACAAGATAGTTCGTTAACGCACTTATTCATATGTTTGCATTTTTGAAACGCATAAGAACGAGGTGGAATAATGTTTCCAGTTTTCAAGAAATCCATTAGTATTTCCTTAACCATGAGGTTAATAATCTTTATGAATACAGCGAAATGGGGCTGAAGTTGCTTAAATCATTTAAGTCTTTACTTGCTTTAGGAATGGGAACAACTTTGATACATCCCACATCATATATTTAATAGACCAGTAATTATTAATTGCATGCAACAGGGTAGTTAAGCTTTCTCAGACAATGATCTGACCATATGATACTTAACTCCATCACAACCTGCAGCGGTAGCTCTCTTTCTGGAATGTAAAACATACATTAATTCACGTAATGAGAAGGGTGTATTGTTAAGACTACTAAACGGAATTGAAGATATTGTAATCTGATTGGCACTTGAAATATAGCTCTTGTGCATATCTAAGTATCTTTTACTGCCGTGCTCATTCCATATGGCACAACCATTTAGTTTTTGACTATATCGATGACCATTGATGTAAATCCGGAAAAAACGCCAGTTGCTCTTTAATCATGACAGCTCTATGTTTCCGTTTTGTCTTTGTAATTGAAGACCTCCATTCCTTCCGTATTTTCACATATTAAGCGAAGTTGGCTGGATTGGTGTGTTTACTGATTTTTTTCTTTACAGCTTGATATTTGCGAAAGAGTGCTGACAAGGAAGCATTCCACCAAGATTTAGGTAAGAAAGACTCAATATCAGAAAAATTGGTTCTAGCAGACTTGATCTCAGACTGAACAACACTTTGAATTGAGAATAAATCGGAAGGAAGATCAACTTAAGAGGTAAAGCTTTCCAATTCCGAAGAACAAAAATTGTTGTTAGGAATCACTGGCCGTTGAGATCTTGTTATAGACGGTTTTGGGGGTGAACTCGGAAAAGGCTTGAAAATTTATATACATAAAAAAATTCCTTTTACCTAGCGCATTAAATTTTGTTGTTGTTAGAATCTTATTAACGTTCTCATTATCATTCGCGGCCAAAATTGCGGGTGCGTTCCCCAATCAAGGGAAGTTCTCACCATAGTAATTATCATCCAGACATTGAAAGTAATTTGAACAAAGTTATTTTTCACTTCTTTGTAGGAAGATTTTTTTATAGCTATAAGCTTGTTAATACCTAACCCCCGCTCTCTGCGCGAGCAAGACTTGTTCAAAGTGTAGTGTTCACTTGAACCACAGGACCTCATCGTTGCACAATTTTCAAAACTTAAGAGACCTGCCACAATTGAGATACCTGCTCTGCTTGGCTTTGCAAAACTTAGAAACACGTCCATACCCGTGGAGCATTTAACCGAGAGGTTAAAAAAATTACACTTAATCGATATAGGGAGGGCTTTCCCTTTGAAACCAATTTTAATAGAGGTTGTCAGAAGAAAATCATCCTTGTTGTCAGGATTCTTTCTTCGAAGTCTAACGGCAGATTTAATAGATATATCGGGCACAGCGTTTTTAATAATCTCATTAAAATTATTAGCGCGGAGAACAGAGCGATTTGGCTCTATCCTTAGTAACTGTTTTGATTTCTTTTAAGCCATCAATGTAAAAACTTTTAAGATATATATAAAAAAAAAGATCAGAAGAGATATTCATGCGTTTGTCCTCGGCATTTTTGCAGGTGCCAACAAATACAAAAAAATTAAACTCCGTAGTATAGTCATATAAAGTCATTTCAGGACATGAAATACCTTTGGCACCCGAATCAGAAGCCTTATCAACAATCTGGTTATTAAGTTCTGATGGGCTAGCAGATGAGGAAGTTAATTCAGCGCCAGTCCCAGCCATCGTCAATCCCTTGTTCCTATCAATATTATTCACAAAATAATCCTCAAAGTCATTTAAATTTACAATAATCTGATGATATATTAGCTATTATGATTGCTATCCCGGGGAAACTTACCAAAAATCGAGAAGTATGAAAAAAAAAGAAAAGCTCTTTTATATTTATACAATATATATAAAGAAAATACAAAAAGAGCTTTTCTTTTTCCTTTAAAATAGTTTACGAGATTATAGCTTAACACGCAAGTATAATTTTTCCCTTGAAAAAGAAATTATATCAAATATTACTAGTTTAATTGCTTCAAATGGAAATAAGCGAAATTTAATTTTTTTTCATTAACACAGAAAAAACACGTCAGAAAAAGTTTTCAGCTGGCGTTTGCTAAAACATGTCGTTTTGTTTCGAGTGGTGATTGCGTGGTGAGAACTGAATTTTTTCTTCAAAAATAAACAAAAGTAATTTGCGATTATTAATAAGCTCGTAACCGTCTAAGTCGCTCTTTTGGAGGCATTAGATGCCAAGACTTGTTCCACCCTACGATTCAGCAAATTGCCGAAACATGAGTTTGAATTCGCTGCCAATTAAAAGACGATGCTGTCCGAAATGGGCAGTGTAGAAGAGTCGTCGTAGTGGGCAGACCAAGTGCTTGGTATACATTTCATAGGCCAACTTGGGTTAAAGACATTGACGTCCCTATTGCTGACAGGACAACAATAGAAGCATCTATTTCTATTTTTTTTTCTGGAGTCCGAAGGGGGACAATAGTGCTTATCACAATATATAAGTGGTGCCTAATCATAGCCCTAGTGCACCTATTCAAATTACTTCTATGGATCTATTTTCGCAGTGAAACATTGAAAATTATATCTGTTTGCCCTATAAGGGTTCACTCCTCGTGAAAACTTCGGTGCGAAATGTTTAAAATATCATCTACGTGGTTAAAATTTAGTACAGTTCGCTTTTATGTCAAATTTGTAATCATACTTATTAACTTTTTGTAGGAACAGTCATATAGGAGAAGATTTCAAAAATTATCTATTTAATCCAAATTCCCCACATCCATTTAATACTTAAAAATTTAGACAATTGAATGCAACAATACATGGATAGAGAGACAGAGAGGTAGGCTTGCAAGATCTATTTGCAGAAACTTAATACACCTAATTGTTAAGCTGACCAATGCATGTTGAATACAGGACAAAATTGCAGATAATTGCGGTCAGTATATTATCAAAAGCAGTTGCAGAATGTAATCGAAACTTTATTCACTTCTTTAAATCAAACTAGATGAAGAAGAAATATGGTGCAGGACAATGTCAATTAGAATTTCGGATGCGTTATTTTGATTCCCCGATTAGGTTTAAAAATAAATTTGCTACACTATCACAGACTTATATATCGACGTGATTATGTGAGAGAAACACTGTCTATTATTAACCCTGTAACGCATGGACTCTTACCTTAAACGTAAAAAATAAGTTTGAAAATTAGCTACTTGTTCGAACTAAATAAATGAAGCTGCTTAGTTTGTGTTATGGTGTAGCTTTCAAAATTATTTGTCTTCTACATCGTTATATGAATTTTGCCTGCCTCACATATAAAACACATATGTTGCCAGGATGAGGACCAACAATCCGATTAGAATTATAACGAGATCACAATTTGCTTCATCAGAGTTATGAATCCAAGCTCGTTATATCTAGAAAGTTTGAAGCCATCCTGGCTTGACAAACGCTGCTATTCCTAATCAACCCGACATACCCAGGCAATCACCATTCTCATCTCAATTTTATAAGGACTTACTTCACGAATAAATTTCGGACTAATAAGACAATAAAAGGTCTACACCTGAGATCTGTCCAAGTTAGTAATACCATTTGATACTGATATATAAAAATTAAATTGTAAAGTTTGGTTGTTTAAATTGAAACATGAATAACGACTTATTCAGTGTTTTCAAATGGAATTCTGTTTAAAAACCTACTAAAACTCTTGGACCTTTCTATTTTTGTTAAGTTATATATTTATTGTTTACGAGCAATTTAATTACTTAGGCTGTTTACAATTAGATTATACTGTAAGCGATAAGCGATTTTTATAGAAGGGGGGAAAACCAGCGTGCTGATTCGCGACCCGAATCTGGTTTCAAATTGTTTTCCCCGTTTTGTCCGTACCGAGAAGTTCTGCAAAAAAAAAAAATACGCAGGAAGTGTTACAGCAGCCAACCTTGGCCTATATTCTATTTGTTTTTATTGTCCCTAACCGTTTCAACGTCGTTGAAAAGAGTATTCCATCCGTTGTTCGGGGGTGACGGCTAAGCTAAACTAGTCAGCCCCTATCCGTAAAGTTTAGTACTCCTACCGTTATTCAGGGATGACGCCTAAGCTAAGATTGCCATCCCCTATCCGTGGAGTTAAAAAAAATTTCCATGCCGGTAATGTCAAACACAAATAAATATACTATCCACGATTTCTTACCTCTTTGGCTGCTATAACAGAAATGAAAGAATGAGCGTATTGCGATACGCTCTTTTATAATCGCAATCACCATTGCTGTCCGGTTACACAAATGCTTTGCGTGTACCTGTGTTACAATCTCAATGCTTAATTGTGTATGTGTTATAATGATTCTCTTAGGTATGTCTTATTATTAATGTTATCTTATGTATGTGTTGGTATATGCTTGGCGCTTACAACTAAAACGTATGATCAAACATGTTTTGCAGCCGTTAATCCCCGCTTAACAAGAACAATCCAATGTGCTAGCTTTTGTTTATTGAAGTAAGTGTTAATGTACAAGTATATGATTTCACGTATAGAAAGCCTGAGAATGTTAGCAAATATAAATATCGAAAATGCGTGATCGTTAAGTATGTGTTCCCACGTGTAGTCTATTAGAGTGTGTGTCAATTGAACAACAAAACATTTCATGTACTGACGTCATAGATAAGCGAATTTTTAGGTATATGATTATGCCTAAGGCACCAATAAGTGTTAATCACAAGGCCGTTAGATGTGTGCCTTTGGATAATATGTATGCGACTTGTAATTGAAATATATAGAAATGAAATAAATTAGTGCCGGTCAATCCTTGCATAATAAGAATACTTCCACAGGCTAGTCATAACTTATTCATAAAAAAACTTACCGTTGGTTTACATGGTTACACATATAGAAACAGAACAAGTATATAGGTGTGTACGAGGTCTACTTGATAGTAGGCGTGTTGCTCAAGGGATTGCAACATGTGTATCGAGAGAATTTATAATATGTTTCCGCAGGAAAAGATAAGGTATGATTATACTATTGCTAGGCGTACATACAAAGTATTGCTACGAGCTTCGCTTTTCTCGATATGGTTCATATCACTAGATCGTGGATATTCTTTTCAAGATACACTCCAAAATTCTTTTAAGTTCAAGTTTCTTTATTTACAATCTGTTTCTTTAAGGATAGGATTATATACATTTTACTTTGGCAATACTCTCGACAACTCAAATCTAATATTCTTTTTCGACTCAAATGTTCTTGTACGACCCACTGTTCTTGTCCGACTAACTCTGCCTTCCACATATAATCTATATCATTTTTACAAGAATGTTGCTATTACCTAACTTCATGGCTCCATTTTTAATCCGTTAATCTGCTTTTCCGCTAATCGTTTTCGTCGGCCGACAACTGTATGACGCGCCGCGAATGTGCACTTGGGTTTTCCCTCTCTAAGGAATTTATTACTTGGGAAAAATCAGTTAGTTAGCATGAACTGGATTTGGGATTTCCGTAACAGTATGTTGCATCGTCGTAATACAATGAATTTCTTTTTTTCTCTATATATTTCTTCTTTCTATTTTTTTTCTTTATACCTTCTGGATTACCATAGGTTTGTGCGGGAGAGGAACGATATTACGGTGGTGTAAAGGAAAACACGAATATCAAAGAGAAGGTATTTTACCTTACGTTCAGGGAATGGTCAAACGAGAGATATTTAATCTTTAATGCGGACGACAACCAGATCGAATGCTTTTAGACTCTACGGGAGACCAATTTGTTATCAGTAAGGAAGCAAAACGCTTTGTTACAATGTAACAAAAAGAAAATTGTAAGCTGAGTTACAACTATATCGAAAGAGACGATTTCAAAGAAAACTTTAACCGTAGCATACAAACTATAAAAACAGAATTTTACCGGATTATGCAGGAGTAGACCAAAGAAAGTCACTTCAACGAATAATTGCACTAGGGTAGACCCACAAAGTTTATTGCTAACTAAGAAAAGTGTGCTTTTGCATGAAAATAATGTATAATTTTTAAATTATATATGTAGGTGAAGTAATGTAGGACATTTAACGTTCAGCGTTGTCTGGCTATAATGTTTTTACTTGTTTGACAGAAATAATACCGACGAAAATTCGCACAGAAAGCGAATGGTCGGTTTCGTTTTTTAACGACAGCTCACACGAGATAAATCTCAAAAAAGAAATCCTACCATATTGCTCATGCAAACATGAGAGCTGACAGTCAAATTTTTTTGACAACATTTGCTAATATAATTACAAAAGACCATCATGCAATGTGTAGAGAATGCAACATACATTACGAAAATTTGTTTGCCCTTTTTTGTACGTTTGGTAATAGATTTTTAGCAGCTGTACATCAGAACATCGGATATACTGCAAATATATTTCGGCGTACAATATCAAAAAGCAAGAAAGGATATTTATATGCTCAAAATCCATCGTTAAATTTAAATTTTTTTAAGATATCGATTCTTTCTTTTGACTCTATATTGCCATATAGCCTCATCAAGACCACATCAGTAAATATAGCTTTTATGCAGCCATAGCCTTATAGAGCAACGGAATCTCAAAACAAGTACTGTTACCGACTTAAAAATAGAACAACAACTTGAAAAAGATCCACACTCGAAACTAATACACAGATCAAAAATGATGCCGAGAAATCCTCAAAGTTCAAGAAATATTTTGATAACACAATTCTTTTTACATTGCAAAAACGATAAAACTTCAACACTTGAGTACACCACAAATACATCATCGAGAGTACCTCAATTCGTTCAAGTAATTGCAAGGCTCGCGAATAGCGAAGATACCTGAAGGGACTGTGGAAACAGGGAATAACGTTTTTTCATAATGTCTGGTGAAGAAGCAAACTCATTTCTGCACAACGAAAGTAAATCAAATACTTGTAATACCTATTCCAAAAATCAGCCACGAATTATAGAGGTGTACCACAACAATGTTGAAGCACGAAGCACGTGCTGATGCTAATGCGTATTAGAAATCCAGCGTCAACGAATCCTTAGTTAAAAGGTGATAAGCATATTCTCAGGATCTTGTTTCGTCCTTGTTCACAAGTTTTGTATCTAATAGCACTCATATAAGACTAATAGTTTTTTCTTGATATTATTGCTGCCTTGACTGCCATAAAATATCAGCTATTTGCGGTTTGCGGAATATTTAATTTGAGAATATTCCGCATTTGCCTAAGTTGTCTTTTCGGACAAAAAAAATCTGTACCGAAATAAAACTCTTTATCTAATAAGATACAACTTCTTCTTGGCGTATTGCTGAGAATATAAACTAGACAATAGTGGGATGTTTAATCGCAGGTTAAGGTTAAATGTGTAAATGATTGCAATATTCTCCACCTGTATAAATCATATCTGCAGAATTCAAATATTTAGATAAAATTTACCATGCTCGGATTCGATTACGGCTTGTTGATACATTTCTTTAATGCGAGCTTGTTTACCCATGAATAAACGTGAGCGAATGTTCTGGATTTCCTGTTTTCGTTCTTCGCGGCGTTCTTCTTTCGATATGCCATTCCCTAGTTCAAAGCGTGTTTTTAAATCATTTATTGCATCATCTAAATCTGTTCTTGTGTTCCTGCGCTTCTCGTTATCTGTTACACTTTTGTTAACGATATCTGACTCGTGAACTCTGTCTTGACCTTCGTTTTTCGAACCCCCAGCCAAAATTGCAAAATCTTCTTCAATCACGCTTGAACCTTGTTGCTGGAGCCTTTTTATTTTAGTCGTTATAGAGGCACCGCATTTAAGTATTAAGTCATTACCATTTTTCATAGCATTAACAAGTCTGTTATCGGTGTGCTCAGCTTTCTCGAAGATATGAAATCGGGAGCGTACATTCAGTTGCTGAAGTTCTTGAAGTCCTAAGTTTGGTTTGTCGGAAGCTGAATTAAAATTGCAAGTTGAATTATCTGTACTTTTTCTTATGTTTTCTTTTTTGTACTTGCCTCTAAAGACATCTGGTGGTAGTTCTGTTGGTTGGTTCTCACGTATTATTAATTCGGGCTTACAGGGTTCTTCGGTCTCGTTGTATTCAACGAATTTGGGAGCAAAAATCAATTTGAAGTGCACAAGACAGTATAATTCGCCTTCATGACTCTGATAGTTGTCAACTCTTAAAAATGTAAATGTGTTTATGTGTCTGCATAATGCCCTAGAATTTATACGCACTTGAGTTGTTTTGAGCATTTGCTACAACGGAAACATGCTTTGTGGTAAATTTGTCGTTCGGCCTTTATTTCCTCCATCTTATACACAGGCTTGCTGCAATATCTGCAGTTCGTTTGTTCCTTTTGGATGTTCTATATAACGTAGGGTAGAAGAACAGCAAAAATATAATTGACAGAAATTTAAAATTCCATCGAGAAAAATTATTTCATATGCTCATTATTTGCTTCAAAATTTTTTTTTCTTTTATTATTTTGTTAATATCAACCTACATTAACAAACGCTTCGCTTATTAGGGAATTAACTTTTCCAATTTTTCTACCTCAATACATTTACTAATTTAGAAAGTATTTAGAAAAATTTGTAGTAAAATGAAAAACGTTTTATTGCACCCCCGGAATTTCTTAATTTTCTATAAATATTTTCAATACAATGGTAACAAAGATCAAAAGTTCATAAAACTCATTCAATTTTACATTTTGCCTACTGTTAACTATAATATAAAATTATGTTTGAATTACAATGAACATTCTGGTGTCCACGACCCGTCCATCACTGCCGAAGAAATGTTAATTTTATGTATATTGTAAAGGTATTAGATTAGCTTTAGGATCTTCACGTATTGAAAATAAAACAGTGACGGATCAGCAGGTTGCCGATGCAGAGAATACATGACGTAAAGCTTCAACGTGCTTATAGAATTACACCAATCAGCTTTTCCGCCAAGTCATTTACTTCATATATGCGAAGATTGACTCAGCACGAAGTATCCTTACGAAAGGTTGAATTTCTTATGTTCTTATTGGAGCCAAGATATACTCATCTAGAAATAGCAATAGGAAATTGTTCTTTATTGAAATTGAACGTTGCCTATGCTATTGTTCATTACTATTTTGTTCGATACTTATCGCAAGTCAATATTTTCGGTGTATGTGACATCTGTTAATACAAAATGCAATTTTAGCATATTTGTCCCCCACATGCCATATATTTTGTTTATTCCGGCTTAATTATTGTTGATTTTTTCTTTTGTGGACACGCTACAGTACGCACACACTAGAATATGATAAGATTCGCAGCTCCAGCAAGTTGGCATGCCTGCCTGCTTACGTGGCGATTGCTTATTTACTAGCTTATTGTCATCACCCTTTGTTGTACTGTGTCCGGCCGTTTCTTAACACTGTGTTGGTTAATGCTTACGCATAGCGAAGACTCCTAAATTAATTATCCTAAGCTTATTTTTAATGTAATTAAAATAATATAGTTAAAATTGAGGTTTAATATAATTAAAAATATACGTTACGTACATAAAATATTGAAAGTGTATTTATTTAAACAATATAATGCTGGCATAGTCAATAGCATAATTACTTCGAATTGATACACCGAGCAACAAAGTTAAAATGGTGAAATCACCGAACTATGAATTATCTATAACTTCTACAACAGTCAAAAAATTTTCACGAATTTTGGCTCTATTGAATCATGTAACAGCGGACACCCTGAACGTTGGGCATCCAGCATCTATCTTATATGTTAGATAATGACGGTCAAAGTGAAGTGCGAAAAATAGCAATTTGGGTGACTATGGATGAGTCTCCATTGTATGATCTACTGGCGTCATTAGCAACGCCAAGGCAGGTGAATGCATTATCGTATTCAGAGATAAAGCAAACAGCCAAAGATAACATTTCTTTCTGACCATCCGGAATAGCGGCATATTACAAATTTCACAACCGTGCTCAACAATCTAATGAAAACTTTCAGGCTTATATTGCAGCACCACGAAAAATAGCAATCGATAATAATTTTGGCAAAGACCATCTCATCTACATTCTTCAAACCGCCTTCAAAAAGACTTTTTAATTGATTGGCATAAGTCACTCGAAGCAGTTTTGAAAAATGTCAACGAAATTCGTCACGCAGGACATGTACATCGAGCGCACGATGAAAAATCTAAGTCGCAAACCATAATGGACATACTTTATGAAGTATTAATTTCGCTAAGTCTATGACAATCAAGATTAATAATAATTAATAATCAACACATTCTAGATTAGTTCCTTCTTCTTTGTTAATACCTTACTTAAAACGCATGGTGCTGCAACATGCGAATATGTTTTTGTAAAGAAATTCGAAACAAGAATAACCTCGGTTATAATTTGATAATACGAATAGTGAAATTTAACACTAGAAGGCTATTATTATTTGCCCTGCTATCTTTGCGTTCAAATTTTATCGAAATGGTTGAAGGTAATTTGAATGAAGGGATGACCACTGCGTAAAGACATTAATACCTTTCGTGGAGGGCAAAAGAGAAAACGAGTTAACATAAAGCTAAGAAGGCTTAAAAGGGGTCTGCCATACTACGAATTCGCGGAAAACTGTTTAGATATCATAAACGCATGATAAAAAGAAGCGGAAATACAATTGGAGTAGTCCCACAGCCTTAACAATTATTACTGAAATATATTATGAAATATGTGGTTGATATGAAACGTATGTAAACGTACCCTGAAAACTATGCACATTCACCACAGCAATCAAGTAAATCCCGTTTACTTTCACAGTTTGGCTTTGTGACTAGGTTCCACAAAAAAGCTATAATTGTAAGTGAAACACGTAGGTTGTTGCTTACATTTGATTTGATTTGTTCGATTGAATGGTTTTTTTGTTTAATTATTAATACATAATTGTTTAATAATTAATACATAATTCCCCCATACTTCCATTGAAAAGATTTAAGTTCCCATTTTAAGCCCCTAAAAATTATTTTGGATTCCAAATTGAAATCAAAATAATTTCACTACTATAATTTCGATTTTTTTTAGGGACACAGTGCTTCATTACAAAAACGTAAGTAGTAAATGTAAAGATATAATTATATTCGGGACTTGAGAACAGATACAAAATATATTTATTTATGTAATTGTTACGCACACTATCTTTTTGCGATTTTACGGTTTTGTCTTAATGTGTATGAAATTGGACATCGATTTTTACCATGGCATAGATTTTATTTAAAATTCTTAGGATATCTAATTACAATGAAATTATTTGGAGAAACTGAAACGTGATTATTTGTCAACACCTCATTCTATTGGGTCTATACACACTTTTTGCTTTAAGCATATACACACTTTTGATAACAAGTCAGTAATACAAAATTTCATATTGATATTTATGCCGCGCCCCATTTATGGTACAGGGTATATTAACTTAGTGCGATCGTATGTAACACGCAGAAGGATTTAAGATGGACCAATCTTTTATTATACCGATCGATTCGGAATCATAATCTGAATTGATCTAAGCTTGTCTGTCCGTCTGATATATGTCCATGTAAAGTTGTGTTTAAGCTAAAGAGGGCAATTTTTGAGATATTTCGATGAGATTTAGTACAGTGACCTGTTTTCATCCAAGAACGAACGCTGTTCAAAATGGTCCAGATCGGTCCACCTTTTCGACCACTGCCCATATAACGGCCTATTCTGAAGTCATTATATGGAAAAAAATTGCAATTTTCACAATTTCTTAGCAAAAGTGGCTAAGTAGTTGTGTTTGAGCATTCTAAATTGCTATGGAAACTGGACCGGCTCGGGCAATTTTTGAACCCCCTCATATAACAAAAACTGAAGTTCACACAATCAAATGATATAATTTTCAATGCTTCGTGAAGCAAATTATATCATAATAGTAATTTAACATAAGAGATTTATAGGTATCAAATTTGGACGTTCTCGGCCTATTTTTGGGATCCTACCCTAATAAGAATTTTCACGAAAATTGACCTTTTATAGAGCAGAAAGTCTGACAATTCTGAAAAGTCTAAGTTTTATTATGTGGTGATGAAAATTGACCCACAGTATTATAGTAATTTCATACGAAACTGAACTCTACAAAATTTGAACTATCTACGCCTATTTTTGGGTCCTGCCCTATGTAAGGATTAAACTTGGACTACGTTAAGTTGCACTTTGGGCCCGCTTCCCCATAAATACGCACTTGAAAAATTTGCCTTTATATAGAAACAAGATATAATATTTGTTTTTTAGAATAAAAATAAGAACTGTGTTAGGCAATGTGGTATAGGGTATTTAAAGGTCGGCCTTGCCCGGCTATAATATTCTTACTTGTTGTTATAGTTGCGATTGACATGCACGTTCATGACTGAATCGTCCGTTGAGTTTACTAGATATTGTTGTTAATTTATTCCTCGATTCTTACCTTAATAAAGCTTCTTTACGTAACGACTTTGCCAGATAGAATATTATAAACCCCTACCTGCTTGCAACGTTTTAAATAATTCCGTTTCGTAGAATATCAGGTAGTTCTCTTGCTCCATCGCAGATGCGATCTTCTTTACAATTTTATTTAGAAATTTAGAGTTAATTTAAAAAAATTAATAAAAAGCTAATTCGCTTGTGCAGGGGCCGCATTCGAATTGAATTTCAGTCAAATTAGCTGCATAACAGTAGAAACGAAAACTTAAATACTAAGCAGATTTATTAAAAGTGCGAGAGGTTGTTTCTAAAAACTTTTTGAATTTCATATTTACTCATAATCAACATTCATCGTTTTCGATCACATATATCATCCTTTTTGTTACCGCTACTTTTTCTTGGTCTACTAATACAAATACGAAACCTTTATCGACCTACAATATTTTTAAATTTCGAGATGACGTGAGCATATGTACACCAAAACGTTGCGCGATAAAAATTTGTTATTGTGAAATACGGTATAACGATAGCTGGATGTGTTTCCCCTTTATTTATCTATCTATCTATCTGTATTAACAAAGCCCAAATTATTTTAATAGCCCTGAGCCACTATCAGAGGATCGGATGTTGATGAGACTGATATACGCGGCTTTGCTAGTTTAAGAGATGTAGGGCGGTTTTACACTCTGTCTATCGGATATTCCTCAGACGTTTACGACCAAAAGAACGGCACTTTAACGAACACACGCACGGACGAAATCTAAACTACCGAACGGTCATACCCTAAGCCCTTAGCCTTTCATTACCCGCCCTACCTAATGATCTTCTTCGGGTCATGACGTCTATGGGAGACTCTGAAATTGGGTCCGATGACCTATTTTATTCTCATAAGGTAAACAAATTTTCATTAAGGTTCATTTTTATATTCCTATTTCACTTACAGCAAAAAAAAAAATAAAAAATTTAATATGATATATAAATGGGTGTTACGCAATGGTTAGCACTTTTAATATAATTATTTATCTATATGCAAGAAAAAGTAGGAAGTAATGACAACTAGTTAAAAGAAATATATAAATAAGTAATTATGCGTTCGTTCTCTTTGTTGCACAATGAAATACATTTCCTTTTTGTTAAACTTAATAAGTTTTTTGGGTTGCTAATGCTAAATATGTTAATATGAAATTTAAACCTGCAGATACAGTCACCAACATCTATGCTCAGTCTAGCAGTCTAACAAGTTTTCTGCGTTCCGAATACCCTTTATTTGTTGTATACAGCTGGCCACAATAAAACTGCTTTCTGATATTTTGGACTGATGAACGAAAATTAATTAAAATTCTTATAGGAATAAGTTCTTGTCGCTTTTGTAATGTATGGTTTTTAGCTTAGCAATTTTGGTTTATTAGGAATGCATCTCTGCATGACCGAAATTGTTAAGTTCACACATGCAGAGAGATTGTTTTGACGTAGATTTGATTTTTCCACCTTAGGTGGTTTTTCGGAAACGGAGGTGAAGGAGAGCTATAGATAACCAAGAACTTTGGGATTTTTTGGTCTTGTGACAGTGAAAAGAAAAGTAGAATTGTATGAGCTGAAATATGTAATAGTTTATGTGAATTTGTTCTTAAAATAAATGTTTTAAAACGTTTTTTTTTTTTTTGGTGAAGTTGTGGAAAACAAATATTTTTCACATTAAGCGAAGACTTACTGAGTGGATAAGAAGAGAGTGCTGTGTTGCATATATGGGTGATGTGTGCACATTCACACAAAGTCGGGATTTTGGAAGGATTTTGTGTAACATTAATATATTTACGGTTTATATATTTATTTAATTCGAAATATTAAAACGCAATAATTGAAATCATACCATAAATCCGAAGGACATTAAGATATATATTGACTCGTTGAAAAATTCATTTAGCTTGAAATTTTTATTAATAACTGTACATACCAAAAGGGAATGAAAATTGTCGCAATTTGATAATACAAGAAGAGACAACAATAAAAATATAGTATTTACAATTTATGACAATTTGCTAAAAGTACAGATGTAAAAAGAAAATAAAGGTATCAGTAAAATTTCCGCTAAAACAAATAAAAATGTTAAAGATTTGAAAACAACAAATTTTTTTCACCTTAATTATAGAAGTGTACTTAACTAAAATTATTGAAAATCGATACTATAACGTTTCATCATCAAAAATGTATAAAGAACAACATCAAGCGGTCAACAAAAACAGCAGCAAATTCAACTGTAGCTGGCATCTATTGTATTACACCACCATTTGCATTATTGATAGTTCCCTGGATGCACAACGTTGTCATAATCTGTTGTAGCAAACCAGCGGCATCAAGGGTTATGTATTAGATGCCTTTTTTAAGTACTCAACATGTACGTACATAAATGATTTATGATCAAATTGAAATTTAATTGGCAAACTAGTAATCCATTTTTGCTTTCTTAATTTAACCTAAAACCTAAATATACACATGTATTTGTTTTTGGTATTACAAGTGATATGTATTAGAGGAGAATAAAAAAAAAAAATGTATATATATATTAATAAAATCAAAGAGTTGAATATTGATATAAAAAAAAATGTCGACTACTTCAATTTTTGCTACTTGTTATAAGAGAAACGTAGGCTAGAGCGGTCTTCGGACTCACCTTCGGGGTCGCCCATAGACATCATTGGCCGAAGGAGACTATAGCTAGGGCGGATATATAAAGGCCCACGTGCACGAAGGATACCCGTTCGTTAAGTTAGGTTATATCCGCCCATGTTAAAGGATAAGTACGTGCTATTCTTTTAGTTGTGATAGTCTGAGGAGTGTCAATGAGCCAAAAATATGTAGAACCCCTCCCACATCTCACGAACTAGCTAGCTTAGCAAACACACGTACAACGGTGTCATACGACTCCAAATCTGCTTAGGTGGCACTTTCGAATTGCCATAAAATTTAATGCAGTTAATAGTTTTCTATGGACAGAGAGACTTTGCAACTTCTTCACTATAAATCGACGTTTTCTTTCAGTTTATTATTTTTTTTAAAAGCAATTTGTAAGTATGTTTTACTCTGAAGATTAGTACCTTCTTTGAATGCAAAAATTCTATGTATCAGCCTATATGTGCAACACTATTGCTTGGTTAATGTTTCTTTTCTTTTTTATTTTTTGTTGTAATACAATGAATCGCGATTAATTAATTAAAAAGTAATCGATTAATTTATTTAATTTATTTACTTAATCGATTACTTATTTAATTTATTTTATTTATCGATTAATTTATTTAATTTATTTAATTAATCGATTACTTCTTTTTTTTTCTTTTATTTTACCAACCAATTAATACTTGCTTTCCCTTTCGATAATTATTCACGTTTTCCTAATTTTTCCATTACGCACACATATAAATATTACATAGTTAATAAAATGCGCTATTTTTACAGACTATATGTTCCAAACGAACTTGATTTTCTAAAATTTATATTCAACAAAAATATTCCGCAAAACATAATATTAAATGTTCTTAAGTAATTGTACACTTTTATTATAAAGTCACGACCTTTTTTTAGACAAATTGAAAATCTGTCCACTTATAGAGAAAGACGTCAGTCATATTGCTTTTTTTATTATTTCGTCCATTTGTACTACAAAATAACCCTTTTAAAGTAAGCTTGAGTTTTTCTTTGCTTTTCATTTCCGTTTTTGTTATTAATATTTAAACTTTATTTAGTTATTTCAATGATTCACCAACAATTTTGTATTCAATAATTTTTCTTAGTCTGTCGTTTTTTTTTCTACTAGCAGAAATAAATGACTGTCTTTCTTGTTCAATATGATGATAAAATGCCAAAAACTCATAGAAATCGGAAAGCAAAGGTTCATTTTCATTGGTGCCGTCGTGAAAAGCATCTTTGGATAAATGAGTCCTTATTCACATCCAATGTATTAACTCAAAATATGTACAATATACGTAAAAATGCTCAGCTCTGCAAAAATGCGACCGAAGCTTAAAGAAATTTCGGGTAACACAAAACACAAAATCCTCTAATAAATCAAAACTTAAAAAAAGTAAAATGTTATCCAAACAATTATTCGAAACTTAGCTAATTAAAATCTTAAGGATTCTGCAGAAATTTTTTTAGAAAAAAATCAAAAAAATAAAAATAGTAACATTTATTAAATGTAGAACGAGGTGTATGTGCAAAGCCAACTAATTGATCGTTGGGCTTTGGCATATTAGCAAAGTAATTGGGACCATTTGTGCATCTGCGCATACAGATGGTTGCTACGAACATTTGCCATAGTTCTTTGGAAACATATCCATAGTATCGTAAGTTATAAATAAAGTTAAGAAAAGTTTGTTGTCTATTACGGTGCACAGATGATTTTCATACCCAACATCAAACGGTGGGGGTATAAACGGTCCATTTTCTTAAAACGTTTGCTATATTCAAAAAGAAGTTTCGGATACCGTGCAAGGTGTACATCATTTTGAACAGAACCAAAATCTAAATGGATTTAAACATATCCGTCAGTCCGGTTGCCCATCTGTCCGTCTGTGTAATGCTTGCAGCATTGGTCGAAGGAGCACGAGAATACATATCACGGATATTACAGACTGGCATGCTTAAACCGATTTAAGCGATTGACGCTGATCGAGATTAAACATACGTTATGGAGTCTCTGATGATTCGTTCCGCGTGTTGCAAAATTTTGAGAAAGTGAATGCACTACTACGGTTTGTTGAGAATTATATATTAGAAACTTGGTTTTATTACATAGTAATATCAAATTAATAAATAATATAAACACCGCACTATGTTGAAATGTTTGTACTTACCGTTATATCATGTTTGTGTAACGTGCTCTTTTTGGATTTTTTGTATTTATCGTTTTTCTTATCAATTGCGGTTGGTATACTTTGTGCTACAAATTCGTTAACACTCTTAATATTTTGTTTATCAAGTGCATAGACCTTGGAATCAGGCAACTCACTTGCCATTGGATTTGAAATGTTACGGGATTTACTAGAGTTTGGATTTTTATTTGATGAAATGGTCTCTTGAGTGGTCGTCCCAGGGGTTGATGTGCTGACATCTGAAACACACCCTGTGAATTTTTCAAATTTCAGCTTAGATGCGTTTTTGTAATTGTTGACGGATTTTCTGATCGATAAGGATGCCAGAAAGTTTTCTTCTGCATTTGCTAACGTTTGGAGCTTAGTTGTTGACATGGCCCTAAAAGGGAAAAATTTATATAAAAAAATATTTAGCAAAGATTTACAACATTGGGTGGCTCATACTTGAAAATATTTCACATTAACAAGGATTACTGTGCAAAAAGCAAATACATACGAAATATACATATCTGCGTTTCTGTTAAAATTAATTCATTTTAAATTGCTTAGCGAGGACGGTATTTAATGTATCTGCATTTGCATATTTACAAAATATATCTATTAGAAAGAATTTAATAATAAGTAATATATTGATTGTAAATTAATACTAAAATATTTGATTAGAATTAAGATATTCAAGATGACACTCAGGAGAAAACAAATAATGACATTAGAAGGCTCAGAGAGTCTATTTTATTGAAGTGAGTCGCTACTTTTCATCCACGAAAAATAAAGCCTGTGACCTTTACAAGAAAATTTATATTTCCCTATTTCACGGTTATTACGGGTATTAGTGACAATACAACGAAATTTACCTCCCGTCCTCTTCTTTCCTCTTACACATGTTTTTCTATTTGAACACTTCCAAGGGTTTCATTTCCAAACGATACCACCTATTTTTATATTTTATGTTATGTTTTTTAACTTGTACCTTCTTGACTTATTCCAATTCAATTAACACCGTATAACATATTAATGTTTATTTATAGGCCGTAAAATTCTGTCTTCTGTCTGTTTATTTATCAGCACTCTCTAATTTTTTCGCTTAAACCAACAAGTATTCCATATAAATGTGTACCTGTAGATAACTTATACTTACTGTCCTGCAGCATTATAGCTGCTTCACTTATTCATTACAATTCCAAATTTGGAGTAGTTTAAGTTAAGGTCCACATAATCTACTTTAATTTAATTTTAAGAGTTTTTTATTATAACTAAATAAATAAATAACCAAGATAACCTAAATGTAATAACCTTGCTACATGTTCAAATTTAATAGCATTTAGGTAACCTAGTTAATGTATATAATAAAAACGTCCAGCTATAAACAAAATAAGTGACAAAATAAGAGCCATTAAAAGCTGCATTCAAAACTGTCTTTTTAATAAAAAGAAGTACATAAAGTTGAAACAGCACGTTGACATGACATACGGTAACGCCTGACGAATCACCTTAAAACACTACGAAAGTCATGACCTACGTTAAGGCCTCACGAATCACCTTAAAACAATATTAAAGTGAAGGGCAATCGCTATTGAACTTATTGCTAGTAACTCAAGAATCCAAGAGCGGAAATGATCGTGACTAGAAATATAGTAACAACAAATCACCGCAGCCGCAATTGAAAAAATGTAGAGAACTCCAGCCTATCATCTTTCCGATACAGGATGCACTGAAGATATAAGCACTAAGAAATATTAAAAATAAAAATAACAAATACTAGAACTATTATTATTATTATTACTATAAATTTAGCCAGAGAATAAATTCTTAGCCTAAAGTCTTAAACCACTATCATCTAAGGTTTTCGACTTTATTAAAAACTCTACCGCACTTCAGATTTGAACCCACGACCATTGGGTTGCTAAGCGAGACTCTTGCCTGCTCGGTCACTCAGGCGGATACACTAGAATTAATCAACCCACATTTTATTATATCAATTTAGCCTATAGTATACTCTCATTTAATATATAATAACTAAATTTATGATATATCTTAACTGTCAAACGCAAGCCATTAGTCGCTACAAAATCGCATCAGGCCCTAAATATAGCATTCAATAACCAAAAGAGTGTATATATAAAATTTTACAATTTTTTCGTAATATGGGAAGTCAACAAACAAAGTTTGGCAATCCCAACGACAACATCATCATCAACGTCGAGATAATAGATCGCATACCTCCCTCAATTACAGTCCTTGCAATATCTGTTACTCCTTTCAACGATTTTAATAGTTATTGCTACCAATGTATATACTACATAAAAAGCATCTCAAGAAAAAATACATAAGGCAGGCAGAAGACGTACTAAAATCTAAAACAACCAGTCCCCTAATCCACGTGTGAATAGTAAAAGCAAAACTAAAATGTGCCGCGAGAAACTTGATTAGTCAGCAAACATAGCTCACGCCAAAGTGCAAAGTTCAAAGCAAGTTATATGTACACCAATGAAAAGCCCGACTTGGGCGAGTTTTTCCAAAGGCATTACAAAGGTTTACCAGTAGCGGAACATCGTTTAAATATTTTGTTTTTATAATCGTTTTTTTAGCTAAAATTCTTTAATAGCTGAAGCAAAAGAAAAGGATTACAAAAAGAAAAAAAAAAGTACAAAATTCGTCTATGTAACACATAGCTTTAGGCTATTAATTCTTTTTGTTATACACCACGGTCATTACCTCGTTGACAGACTCAGACATACAATAACATAGGAAAGCAAGCCTAGTTTTATTTTTCTCAAAAAGCAAAAATTCAGATTAGCTTGATCAATAGAAGCTAACACATCACGGGGACAATCTTAACATTTAATAAAGACATTAGCATAATGGAATAGAAAATCTCGCACAGGCAATATCAATATCAACTCATTTTTATACTCACCACTATAAGATTCTCATACTCATTTTGTTCTTTTTCATAATGTAACACTCAAAAGGAAGCTTCAGAGACCATATAAAGTATCTTGATCAGCGTGAAATTCTGAGTTGATTTAACCGTGTCTGTCCGTCTGGTATAGTGTTTGTTGGCACTCTTCTGGTCGCAAAAATGAAGATATCGACTTTAAATTTAACAGAAACAATGAAAGTTTTTGCCCGCAGTGGAGCACAAACTGAACGCAACTTTTTCTTAACAAAATTTTCTAGATTTTTGCTGGTTACTCAGAAATTATAAAAGTTAAAAGGCTGAAACTTTCCACATTTACTTTGCAAAACACTGCACTCCTTACGTGCTAAAATAGAAAAAGGCGGCCATGCCCACACACAATTACAACAGCTTGAATTTTATTTTTTTCACTTCTTTGAAATTTTTTTACATGAAGATATATTATCTGCCTAAAAATGGGTTAATTCTAAAATGGATATGGTAAACACCGCGATTACTTTTTTCTTAATAATACCAGCGATATGGGTACCAAATAAAAGAACTTAGAGAGTAGAAGGCGAAAAGCTGTGGGTATGTGAGCTTCGGCCTCCAATCGAACATAACTTTCTTACTTGTTTTGTTTTATTTCGATATTTTTCTTTCACTTAACAACATTGTAAAGAAGAAAAGAAAAAAAATTGTGACATAGAGGAGTTTTAAAGGACCGTACAAATTTTTGGAATTTTTAAAACGTTTTTGTGAAGCATTGTACGGGTAACAAGAGCACAATTTTTTTTGTCCTAACAGAAATGACGGTCAGTTTATGGAAAATCATTGTTAATCTGCTAAGGATTACGAAGATAGAAGGAGAACAATTGGAGGCGATAAAAAGCAGCCCCAACGACAAGCGTTGAGTTACCAACAGATGGACAAGAGCTGCCGATGAGTGAACGAACGGATAGATAGCTCAAAAACTAGATAATTTGGTTTAAATTAAGTTTTATTTTGTAATGTTCCATGAAATGTCACCAAGCGAAAAGCATCGCAAAATTAATTTGAAATAAAGGACAATAAAATTTTGGAAAAAAATATAAGAGCACCGCTGCACCAAAAGGTGCCTTTAATAGGCAAAACTAATAAGTCTGAAATTAAAGAAATTTCGATGAAGTATCCAAACGATCGCATTGCAGGCGGTCATACAGAAATTACACGTGCGCTGATTAAAATACGAAGATATTACTAGTGATTGCAAATGACAAAAGTAATGCTAAATATATGAGAGTCTCCACAACGCCAAAAGGCAAAAACCACACCACATATTGCTGTGGTTATTATAACTTAAGCAATAAAGGCTTTCATCTTCAGTACCAACACGCTTATTTTAATCTATGTATATTCTCATACACATAGGATATCAATTGAATAATAAAAATAAATATAAAAAATTACATTAAGTAGCCTGACATTTTGAATTGTATTACGAAGAAATTACCAAACACAACGCAACTGAGAAAAATTGCATTATAACAAATACGCAACGAAGTAAACTTGCACAGGCGAGTTGAATAAAAAAAACAAAAACACTGGAATCTTCAGTAAAACCGTTTCTCTGCAACAAGAAAGCTAAGGTATTAAAAAGAAGTATATTGTAAATGAAAGAAACTATTAAAACATTAAAACGACGGAAACATACATCGCTCTATAACGTATAATAACTGAAAACCTAATTTTGTTTCTTGGGGGTCATCGGAATCAGCTTGGGGTCTCCTATTGTTAATCATGGTCCAAAATGAGACCGTTAATAGGGTGGGGTACAGAATTGGCCCACGGCTCATGATATTTCCATTCGGTAAGTGGGTTTCATCCGTCCTATAAGGGCATAGGACGTGTATTTCTTTTCTGTAACCGTCTGTGAAGTGTCCACAAGACAAAAATTTAAAACCCACCCTGTCTACCAAAATAGTTAATTCAGCAATGACATGTCTCTACAGCCTCCGATTCTCTTCAAGTGATCCTAAAAATAAAAAAGTTCGTAGTCAATATTTGGATATACCGTTAAGGACAGACAGATATGAATGTTATAGACCTCACCAAATATTTTGTAACACAACATCCCAGTTATAGGTAAAAGCACCAAAATTGCGCCGTTCATAACGGACTAAGGTATAGAATATAAAAATACCTTGAAGAACGACCTACGTAAGTACCTCCAAATAGACAAAATGATATTCACAGCCCATCACCACCAGACACTTGGTATAGTGGAACGCAGTCATTAAAAATTGAATGAGTACATACATCCGTCAAAACGATTGAGATGTTTGCATAAAAATCCTCCAATATTGCACAGCACTTTCCACGGTGTTTCACCAGTGCCGTATGAAGTAGCATTCGCAACAGACAGTTAAAAAATCACAATAACAGAAATAACAATAATACTAAAGTCAGGGGTAATTAAGGTAAAACGCAAATTGTACACAAAAATAGATTAAAATTGTACAAGAATTAAACATTAAGTGTAAGAGCCCCACACAGATAATAATAATAGCATAACAAAATTTATACATATGAAATTTTTTTTTAATAATTTGAGACAACATATTTGTAAGAAATCTAAATCATGAATCAAATAACGCAATAAGAATTATATTGTACGAGTAACACAAGAACATAAATTTGTGTTAACTATTGAGGATTCTTTGCGGAACGCCCTGTTCCGGAACTTTAACCAAAACACCGCTTTTGAAGATAAATTGAAAGAAATGATTTTGATTATATTGCACATAAAGTACTAATTTTATTATCTTACGCATTTGTGTACCTTCGATAGTCGTAATGAATTGCTTATGCATGTCAGCACCGGATAATAGTATCATCTTAGAACAAATATGCTGACATGCAGATCTTATTATAAACGGACAATTAATGTCAGATCTATCACAACAATATAAGCAGCACGCTTTGTATGCGGTTTGAAGTATTTAATCACAATAAATAAACTGTTATGAAATCTAAAAATATAAACTATGCATACATGCATATGTATGCACTAACAGCAATCAGGAACTTATATGACAATGTTTATTTTATTATTGCTACTTATTTTATTCTACTTATTGAAATTATGTTATTTCTAATTTAATTTGCTTTGCAAGCTTTACATTCTTTACAAATCCTTCGCAATATAAAGCTTGACGTAGTTTAACCCAAGGTCAATAAAACGTACTTTAATATAATTCTAGTTATAATCTATTTTAATGTAATTTTAATAGTTTTTTGTAATAACTTCGCTAATAAGTAAGGCGTTGTGGAGTCAGCTAAAATGAAGCATTAGAAGCTGCACCAACTTTTAATGGGTGCCCCTCAGCATATGTAACTAAGCCGCATTTGAAATAATAAATCAAAAATGATCAGCAAAATCGCTCAAACGATATTGGTTGCATTACATCTGACAATGAATAGAAGTTTTATTGAAAATAAAAACTAGAATTAACTTAAATTAAACAAGAATTATTCTAAAAATATTGATTTATAATTGCAATATCCACCAATCGGATTCTGCCAAATTTGCAAAATATAACAATTCAAAAATATGTCACCCGAAAATACAATGTAAACACACAAAAGAAAGAATGAAAAAGATGACACACTTTGAGTGGATTGAGTTGCAAAATATGCCTCTTGACTATGGTCAGTTATTAAAAAAAAACAGCATAGATAAATAACCACATAAACACGTATAATACAAACCACGTTGACATATATAACAGAAAAAATATTAATAAATTGGAATAAAATAAAAAATGTATCTTTCTGGCATTCCTTAATATAACTGGTCCAAAGGATCTATATGCACAGTATTACAAGACTATTTCTCTTCTTAATACTATACATTAAAGGCTCACGTCTAAGCCGCCTTCAACGTAAACGCAACACACTGTAAGCAGCTTCCAGTTCGATTTTTGACTTTCTCCCTCAGCCTAGCAAACTAATACCACGTCAGAGAGTGTCATACTCAATACCTTATTAGAACCCAAAAGTTCAATGTTATTATGAATATTCGATTCCATATTCTAGCATATCAACCGGCATATTAACATCACATTTCTTCTACACGAGACAATCTACACAACATAAAATGGACTCTCCTCCTGTTTCAATTGTGACTACTGGCCTGTTTTGAAGAATAAAATGAAGATGAAGATATTGGAATTGCTAGAGTAAGGTCGCACTGAGCCTATAATTATTTAGAAACTCCGTCTCATTGTAGGGGTTATATATACAGAGGATCGATGTCTCATATAACTTATTTTTCAACAATTCGAAACATTCCCTTTCGTCGTTTCCAAAATCAATATTTTATTTATAAATAAATCAATATAATTTATAAATACATTAGCCCACTCGCCATGCATAATTAGATTACTGAACACGTGACTGACAAAAGTTTAAAAAGTAGAACGACAATTTTTTAACTTAAATTGCATCTTAAGATATTGATATCAACTCATTGGTATCACGAACGAAATGTATTTAATCGAATCTATTTTCATATCAATATGATAAAAGGCAGTTTCCAAAAGAAGAAGAAATGCTACTCTGCCAAGGAGGTCATCAATGGGCGATATCCTTTTTTTCCTCAGTAATACGTTTGAAGAGGCATATTACGATTTCTTTCGCATATACATATCCTTCGTCAAAAGATAATCCGAAATGTAATTCAATTTCCTTTTTTCTTAATAAGACAACCTACCTGAAGAGAATTGAACTCGTTATTTCACTTTTTATTTTCGGTACATCATGACGTTTACAATTTCGTTTAATTAAACAGTGCAAAATTTTGTGTTGTTTCTGTCTATTAGTCAGTACTTCTTGACGTTTTCGCTTAAACTGAAAAACGTACTTTACCTTATTATTTTTTATACGTATTGAATTATGCTTATTGTCTCAAATATTCAAACGATTCCTACGCGTGCTTGTCAGTTTCCCACTTTGTCTTTAATTGGATTAAATAACGTCAACAGCAGCCTATTGTCACTAGTCGGCTTTTTAAATATAGTTCTCTATTGGGAATAAAAATCACCATCTACAATTGACTTTTGTTTGTATGTCGCAAAGGCATTGGACATTCTCTTAAAAATTTTCCGCTATTTTGATGTTAAGCCTCCATGGATTTTGAAAGACTGCTCCTTTTTCTTTCAAATGCTATTGACAGATATGCCATGTTCCTGGAAAATTGTATATCTTCCTTAGAACTTGAAAGTTGTCTCTCCAAATCAAAAGGGAGGACACCTGGTCTAGATCGTATCTCATACCAAATGATCAGTGCTCTTTCTAATTCAAGTAAAACGAAATTACTGGATCTATACAATACGGTATTTTTGACTGGCCATATACCCTACACGTGGAAATTGGCAGCAGCTGTTCCAATTCCAAAGTCAAAAAATGTCTCCACCGCATCGGATTATCGCCCAATCTCTCTTTTATCTTGTCTCTCAAAAGTGTTAGAGAAGATTGTGGCATCTAGATTATCCTGGTTTCTTGAGTCCAAGAACCTGATTACAAAGCAACAAGTTGGTTTCAAGCGGGGTAGAGGGTGCATTGACGCTCTTTTACATATTAATTATTTTACGAGCAAAGCAATTTCCGAACGCAATCATGTAACAATTCTCTCAATTGATTTCGAAAAAGCATTTGACAGAGTTGGTCTTCATGTTATTTTAAGACTCTTGAAATCATGGAATGTTGGACCCAAATTCTTCAACTACATCAAATCATTCATGTCGTATCGGCGGTTTAAAGTTAGAATTAACAATCATCTCCCTGATTCCTTTCCGCTAATGAATGGCATTCCGCAAGTATTTCCCCTGTCTGTCACGCTGTTCGAGATCGCTTTCAACGAAATTAGCAAAATTATTTGCCGTGTACCGAGCATCGAACACTATCTCTACGCGGACGATGTATACATTTTTACAAAAGAAAAAGATAACACAAAGGCAATCAATACCCTCGAATCTATTGGACGAGAGATCTCCACGTGGGCAAACTCGTCAAGAGCTAAAATTTCTATACAAAAGTCCAAAAAAAATGCACATTTGTCGAAAACAGATGTGCGATGCAGGAAATCTACTGATGCGTATTAACTACTTACCAGTACTAAACGTGCAGTCGCTCCTCGGGCTCACGTTTTCCAACAATTATCGTTGGAAAACACACTGTCTTCGGTTAACAAATTCTATTTTAACAAGGGTGAATTTCATACAGTACGTCGCTTGGAAAAGCCACGCGCACATTAACACTATTACCTATCTTACCAAAATGCTTGTTTTAAGCAAGATTGACTACGCTTTGATAATTTTTGGCAATAGCTGCAAATCTAATATCAACATTCTTAAACCGATTTATCACCAAGCCCTCACAGCAAGTTGTTATGCTTTTCCGACGACGTCCATAAAAAATATTATAATTGAAACTGGTCTCCCAACTTTAGAAAATATTATGAAATTTAGAAAATTTTATGAATTAAAAGCTAAAATAGTCCCCAAGCTTCTTAATTCAAACAAATCTATTCTCGGTGATAACGTGAGAAAGATTTTTACTGCGAAGAAAATTCGAAAATCACCATCTGCAATTGACTATTGTTTGTATGTCGCAAAGGAGTTGAACATTCCCTTAAAAATTTTCCGCTATTTTGACGTTAAGCCTCCATGGATGTTGAAAGACTGCTCCTTTGACATCTCGCTGTCTATGCACAAGAAAGAAGATACTCCAAATTACGTCTTCAGAAATCTAATAGCTCAAAAAACCCAAGTACTGAAGAGTACCGCTTGGAATCTTTTATACACAGACGACTCAAAATCTTCTGGTCTGCCTCCTGCTTGTGCGGCGGTACATGGTTCAGGACAGGTTCTTCTCAATCACATATTTCACGAAAGTACTTCAACTTTCACAGCCGAAGCCAGAGCTATCCTTCACACTGCGAATCTTGCCCTTAAAAACAAACTCAAAACCGTCATTGACTGACAGTTTGTCTGTATTACAAACTATTCGGAATCCTTCGACTTCGAGATGGAGCACCATCAACAAATTAAGGAATATAATTACATCACCCGGCGGAAATATTAAAATGTTGTGGGTCCCTAGTCATATTAGTGACTGGGAAATGAGCAGGCTAATCGAGCGGCGAAGTATGCTGCTTCTGCACCTCTAATTATGGATGATGTCATGGAAAAGTTGGATCTTCAAAGACACATTGGAGGAAAAGTTAAAGAGAAAATTACAGAAGGAAATCTACAATACTATCATCAACACTACTCTTCTGTTAACCCTCAATTAATTCCACCTTCATATCCAACAAATGCCGACAAAATCAAGATCCAAACATTTTCGAGAATTCGCCTTGGGCATACAATTGCAACTCACCAATGGATCTTGAAGAAGTCTTCCTCCCCAATCTGCAGTTGTGGACAAATGCTTACTATAAAGCACATTCTCTGCGACTGCCTTAACTTTTCCTTGACTAGAAGTATTGCATTTAAAACGATTAACCCTTTGGACTTTCTCAAATCAGCTTCAGAACAGAATATTTATTCAATATATTACTTTATTAAAACGAGTAGGCTCAATGTCTAATGTAATTTTATAAATTAGAGCCGATAGCCTGTGTTGCTAGTGCTCAATGTCTTTTGTTTAGTCTAAGAATTTATTTCATTAGTCTAAAATTATAATAATAATAATAATAATAATAATGGGAATAAAATGCTATATAATATACTTTACCAAAACTGAAATCTTCTTCATTCGTTCTAAAATTCAATTCAAATTTGTTTCCAACAATAAACGTCTCCAGAGTTGAGTGCGTCGATTATTGCTTATACTGGGAGTCACCCGAAATGTATGCCTAAACTTAATCCCAAATCATTATATTTACCAACCAACCAACAAGTAGGATAAAAGAGTTTGATAACTCTAAATAAAGGTTGTTAGTAATTCGTCTCAAATTTCTAAAACTCTTTAACTAATAAAACGTTGCAATATCGATCTTATTTTATTGCAGCGTTGTAAATGACTGGTAGTATGTATACAAGATTCAGGCCCAGCTTAATATAACTTTCTCACCTGTTTTATTTCAGTATGTATTAAGCTACACGTATATCTTTGCTTGCTTGTTCTTGCATGTTTTTATTCATTTCCATGTGTATATTAAGCGATTTCGATTGATTGTTATATTTTTGGATTCCCATTTTTTTAGGTTTTGCGTGATTCCTTTTTAACTAGCTTCCGAAGATTACTATTTAATTCCTGGCCTGTTGTCCTAACTTTTTCCAAATCTTTCCACTACTTTTACTGTCCAAGTTTCGGGCAACGCTACAACCTCTTCCGGAAATTTGTTCCATTCCCTGATAAGATTTCTTTACGATTTTCGGCTTAACCTTCCCATTGTATGGAGAGTCTGTCCTTCCAGGCTGGGCTATCTTTTAGGACACCGGAGGTTCAAACAGCAATTTAGTTTCAGTGCAGCAGGATATCTATATTAATATCAATGTTGTAGCGTTAAGTTTCTTTTTAAGTTGAATAAAGTTTTAGTTTTTAAAAACCCAACAAAAAGAAAAGTCGTCTTACTGCAACTTGGACGCAATAATCTATTTTTCGGTGGACAGGTTTCACTTTGTATAATCTGAGTATTTTTTTCACATGCGCTTTTTACTTTTCCTTATATTAAGGAAATGGTATGATATGTATGTATAAATAGTTTTCCTATTCTGTAAGAAAAACGACAACAATAACTACTACATAAAATAATACAAAGTAATTTATAGTTTTCTAGTATGATACTAATCTGCAGAATTACTTGAATAGCACAAAATATGAAGCAACAAGATATAGTTTTAATGACCAATTTTTTACCAGGTATTTAAGAGACGAAAAGTTATTACTTTTATGGATAAGGCAATTGATGTTAACGTCAAATTAAGTAGTTACTAATGGTTGAACGAAAAGTCTCTATGGAAAGATTAATTGATTTCTGTTTAAAGATCATTAATATCCACAACGTCATGTTTATTTCGAAACACACTAGGCCTATTCTTCTTTTTTTTCGTTTCCATTTTGATGGGCTCGTCTTGGTATAAGCACAGATTAGGCAAAGACAAAGTTCAGCAAAACTGTGCTATCTCTATTGAAAAGCAATGCAATGTCACGTCCAAAAATGATTTTTAGAGTTTTCACCCAAAAGTTATTGGATATTTTTTTCTCTAAAAGATTAATTTTCCATATTTACGAAGCCATTTGGTTAAACGGCTTCGTTTACATGAACGAGACGTTCGTGGACTGCATTCACTACTGTCGTAATAAACGTAACCAATTTCTGTAGGCTGTATAACTGCGTGTTTTTCTATGACCATTTTGCAAACAATATTGAACATAAATTTCAATTCTAGCTGGAAACTAGAGAAAAGCACGAACGATGTAACATTTAAAAAATATATAGCTCTTGTTCAATCACCCGGTATTTGAATTGAATTTTAAGAAATTAAAAAAATTGCGAAATTAAAAAAAAAATCAAATTAAAATTAAAAAAAAATCAACAATGGTGAAAGGATGAGTACAGAAACATTTTGTGTGTACATCGGAAGATACTGTAGTACAAAGCTTTGCAAAAAAAAAGATATGTGAAAATAACATGGTTTTTACTTTTATGTGTGGAAAATCACACAATACCATGCGTAAACGGTCGTTTAACTGAATCAAAATTTCTATTAAACGAATGGTATGGGCTTTGCTATAATCTCATAGTTTCGACTTAAGTTCGTTTACTTAGTTTTTGTTTGTTTTACCCTTCGTGCTAATCATTTAGAAACCTTGTTCTCTTTATTACGTTTTAAACTGCATTCGCAATGTTCATATGCAGAAAACGTTTAACAAGTAGAGCTTTCACCAAAGCAAAAACTTTAAAGTGGATTTTCACAACCCGTAAGCAAGGCTATTGCTCAAATGTATATCTTTCATAGTTTCGAATAGATTTTTATTCCATCTTACTCAGAAGATGTACTCAACTCGAGGCCCATTTTAGCAATATTCGCAGTTCTATATTATATCCTATGACGCATTCCAATTATGGCTCACATCCTTTGCAGGTATGAAAAAATAACTTACAACCATCAATGAAGAATAAAAAGTTACTAAGTCGCGCTTTAAAGCCTTTTCCGGGCAAAGACACTGGCACTTAAGTAATCCAACTTCTGTATCAAAATGGTCTTATTACCAGACTTCTAAGTTTGTCTTCTATCAGTCAACAATAGCAAACATACGCATCAGTTTTGATATTTGATGTTAACACTACTAATTACAGTTGAATTATCCTCCAAATAGTTTTTCAGCGCAATTCAAAAAAATAAATAACTTGATTATTGCAGACAAACACCTATACACAATCGCGTTGTCTACATTTGCAAATTATCCGATAAAACTCTCCCGCTGAAACGATGGCCAATATTTTTCGTACCAGCTAAAAGAATGAAAGTAAAACGTTATCGATATCAATATTTCTCGCATTATCACTAGCTAAAAGAATGAAAGTAAGACGTTATCGATATTGTTTAAATTCTATGGCCCGAGGCCACTTAGGCCGGATTTGTATATCTACACCACGACGTTACCCATGTTACTGCTTTCATCACATTTGACTATATCAAACGGATTATTAACAAAAATACCAATCGGCACGCAGGTGGTCTACAAAATCGAAATAAGCGTCTCGAAATTGTTAATCACGAAAGGGGTTCTCATTAACGCAGTGAGACATTCAATAATCAGCGCACAAGAAATCAAATAAAAAATTAGTGAATAAGATGCCAAAGATATATTATGAAAGGGATGCTAGCTGGAGTCATAAGATTAATGTCCAGGCGATGGCAGAAACTCGATAGCGCGATCACTAGTCGCGATATCGTTATGTATAAGGAAAATTTTGCATTTTCCAATGTTTAATTAAATTTGGATAAAATGCTAAAGGCATTTTACATTTCCACTTATATTCTTATTAAATAAAATCTGAATCAAGTAAATGCTTGCTTTAGTTTGTATTGTTTGCATATTTCGCAACACATGTAAAACGAGAAAAAGGGAATTTTGCCACAAAATATATGGTTCATGCACATAAATGATATGAAAGACAGATTGGGTATTGCCTGAAGGTATTAAATGAAGAAATCCGTTCATCTCAACATAAAATCCCCACAGTATTACAGTGAAAGACTCTGTAGGATCCATCGGAAGGTGGTCGAAAAATACGGTTTGTCAAAAGCCTATTTACAATTTTTTAAGTCACTAGAAATATGACATAAATCATCATAAGTCATCGACTGTGGTTATATACGAAATATAAATTACGCGGAACGTCGGTTTTAAATCTGCGATTTCTGTTCTCTTTTGTGTAAATTGACTTTTAAATTTGACGATACTTAAGGTTGTTTTGTTCGTCACTTATTAGATTTTTTAAATTCCAATTTTTTGAGCTTTACATTGCATCCACAAAGGTGCATGGTAATATATAAATAACAATGCTTAACTCCACACAAATATGTTCTTCAGGTGTAAATTTCAAGTAAATTCGAGTTGCTTGGTCTATGACTTCGGTCAGACTTCAATCACAGACAGTAAAAACCGTGAAATCTCAACCTTATTGTTAGTTATGTCTTAGTCAAGCATCGCCAGACAATTTCTGCTTCATAAGATTGAAACAATTACATGAAAACCGCATTATTTTTAATTGCATTACTTTGTAAAAAATTCGAAGAAATTTTTTTCAAAAAAGGTGATATCATCACCTTTCCAAATCAAATTAAACAACAAATCGAATACGGACAACGTTCGTGTCCACACTAAATGCTACCACAAAGAAGATGTGCAAAAGCAAATAGATAAAATGGTGGAGCAAAAAATTATAAAACCGACCTCACCATGCAGCCCCTCCATTTGAGTAGTCCCAAAAAAGAAGAACTCAAGTGACGTACGAACATGGAGACTAGTATGGGATTACCGCATATTAACCGAGAAAATAATTTACGATAACTACCCTATATCAAATTTGACTGAAATACTGGAAAAACTTCGCGAAACTATGTATTTCTCTACACTGGACTTGGCCAGGGGCTTCCATCAAACCGAAATTCACTCAAAAGACGTGAAGAAAGTCAACTGTATAAGTAAAATACCTTAGTTATTTATAAAGTTTACCACGATACGTTTGCGCACGATACGCAAAAACGTATTGAAGCAAATTTGAAATGAGGAAGAATCCGGTGCTATACAATTTATTACTGGAAACATGGACTTGAATGCGTTTTTTTTGTTTCTAATTATCTGGCACGAATATACCATAAGAGGGCCCTTATGGGCGCATGGTAACAATTAATAAGTGAAACTGAATACGTAAACAAACCCACTTATTAGCGCAAGCAAAGAGAAAAAGACAGTACTAATCTAAACTTTATAATGCAAAATTTAAAATAGAAATTTTTCAACTACATGAAAATAAAATCATGTTGTAGCATGAACACAAAAAACAGGAAAATAACTACAAAAATAATAAAAGTATATGCTCGAATAGGCATATTAAATGTTATTCGTAGATATTTGTAACTTATCAATAGGTTCACCGATTGGTTTAGTCTGCAATTAAATTTATTCGTTTAACATTATTTAGATGCTTAAGTATTACCAATGCTATAAATTGCTATTAGTTTTCTATCACGATTTACAACGGAAATTATGCAGAAAATCGAAAGACTACGACAAGAAATACAATAACAATATGTGATACTTGAGAAATTGCTATGATTCATTTATTGTGGACAGATTTACCAATGCCAAAATAGAATTTGATTAAGATTGGTTGACAAACTTTAACATCGATTGAAATTCAAAATTGAAGTTTCCATCATTCAGGAAGAGCGCTTATAATATTATTTACAAATGGAAACAAACTGTCGTACAATTGATTGTATTCTTTAAAATCAAATCTCATCACTCTGAAAGAGTAAACGATTCATAGTTGGCCCGACAATGAGACAGCTTTATTAAAAGAAAATGCTTCTTGTTCGAGATGAAGCCTTCACCTTCAGTTCATTAAACAAAACAGCAGCATCCACTTCATCATTCACCTGCTTATTACTAAACAACTTACCTCATCAAGTTTTTCTCCTCAAAAATTAAGACAGAGATGTAAGCTTAAGATGGCAATTACAAAAAGATTCATTGAGGATCCCAGACTAAGTGAAAATCTTTAGAAAGACAGACAGGGTAAGGCTAATGTGCAGACAAACCCGAGAATCGATTTAGGCTAAAATATAACTTTGGATTTAGGAGAACCCCAAATAATTGAAGTATATCTAGTAATATTATTTAATTTATATAATAATTGGCGGAGAGTAAGGCAGACCTTCAGAGTGTTAATTGTTTGTATTTGTTCAAGTTGAATGACATAACTTTAGGCTTACACTAATCAGACAGCTCGGTGAGACCTAAAAAAGCACGTTGAGTACACTCGGAAATGTACGATGTGATCCATTCTATGATATTAGATGGCATGCCCATACGACTTAACTGATATCCGAGGAGAGCACGAAACACTCTATCAAAGGCCCTTGAAAAGTCAGTGAACGCTGCATCTGTTTACCTTCTTGATGAAAAATCCCGAAACATGCTACAAATAAATTGGAAGGGATTTTTCCTTGTAAATATACTATTAGTAAAATCACGCAGTCTCGGCGAGATGATAGGCGGCTTAGGTCGGTCCCTCAAGAAAACTTAATATTGTTCAAAAATACCACTGGGCTTAGCGATATCTTTATAATTAAAATGCGCGACCTCATGTAGAACAGATAGACTGCTATCAATATGATCGTTGCGGGCATGCCACATACGATCAGGCAGAGAATTAAGCAACATGTCGTTTTCAATTTTGAAACAAATGACGCCCTGTTTTTGTATCAACATTATGACTGCAATTATTCACACAATCGGGACGTCTAATTAAATAGAAGCACCAGGACTGTAGAAATTTGCAAATTATAGAAACGGAAAATAAAAGATCAAAAAGGCGGTCACTCAAATTAAGCACATTACGTATTTGGATTGAGCGGACCCCATATATCCTCTACAGCAACTCATCGCAGAGTGCAAAGGTGAATAGGTGAAAAAAATCAATAGCCAGGCGTCATCGGTGCATACACAATATCAAATTTCCGGAACGCAGCAAAAAACGTTGCCTTTATCATTGAAAGTGATTTGAAAAAGTGTGACAGGCAAAAAAGATGTCTAAGGAATTCCATTTCTTGTTACCGCTGCCAAAACCGAACAGCAAATAACTTCATTAGTTTCGTAAATTGATATGCTGGTCGAACGTAGCGCTATGCATCACGATAAAAGCGAATGTAACGGCAAAATATTTTATTATTCGCGATTTATCTAAATTTGTTCGTATTCGTACTCGTATTCAAATCACATATGTGGCTTATTGTGATACATCCACAAATTACAATCAAAAATACAATATACATCCAACAATTTACTTTGACTTAAATTTGGCAGTGAATTGATCACAGAACATTACATGTCATCATGAATAATACGAACATCTTTTAAGCTCAACTAATAATATACGTAGTTGGAGTTTCTTGATTTTCAATGAAGAGTTTAGAGAAGTCTCAGTCGAAGAAGTATTCACATTTCTTCGAAATGGCTAGAAATCTCGTATATCTCAATTAACGTCCACTTGGGAATGCAGATGATATTCATGTTATTGAAGTACGGGGCTTTGGTAGTTTTTTGAATTTACTCAATGACATTGCTACTGAAAAGTTGCTATCGATTGTTCTAGTCAAATGCATAAAGGCATAAATGTAGCACTAAAAACTCTCATTAGCATTTGTAGATCACAAAAAATATTAATAAATGCTCTTAGGTTCTATTGTTATATTTTGAAGTCTTTTGTTGGCTGTACTCTAAAGAGTTAAGCATTCGGGTAATTATATTAACATGTAAGCATCACCATCAAACACGTCGTCATGGTCGCTAAATTGCTGTAAAGATTTTTTTAGCTTTCTAGTAGAAAAATCCAAAATGCTATTTTTGGATTTATTTCTTTGCTGGATGAAATGGGATTAGGATTCGTTGCTTGTTGTTGAATATAGCCATTTCGTTGGCACTCAATTTGATTGGTCTTTTGATGTCGTTTTGTTTAAGATCGTGGTCAGGTGTTTTAAAGTTGGCTGCTTATTTTGCGAAGCCTCTAACATAGTGTTAGTGCAGACATAGTGCTTGTTTTAAATGAACTTAGTTCTTCATATCTATCGATCTTCCCCCATGATGCAATAATTTTCAGTTTCAATTTTAATTAGTTCATTAATTTCCCCCATTTATCGAGGGCAATAATTCTCTGAAGCAAACAGGCGATTGTTGGAGTTAATACAAGAGTTACGTAAAAATTTGCCATAGTTATGTGGATGTACTCTACAGTTTGCGTATGCTGATTGATCCTCACATCCTCTTATTGCGTGGCCAAAGCTTTGCAAATTTTCCCAAATCATTGCATTCAATTTTACATTGATATTAGGCAACACCTACAGAAGGCAAAAGGTGATAACGATTGAAAGTTAAGATAATTTTGCCTACTGAGGAGCGAGATTGATCTTCAGTGTACTATTTCGGAAATTATTTCACCTTCAGGAACATTATTTAGGCAAGAGGCATATAATACGTCTTTCACCGAGTTTAATGTCTCACATAGTTTCGATAAAATGGGGCATGAGTTGGAAAATGATTTAGCGAATAAAATTTTATGGGTAGCCTGAAGATTCCGGTAACCACTAAATTTGTTTCGACAAATCCGCAGCAATTAGGAATAAAAAAAAATAAAAAAAATAGCGCAAACGAAAACGAGTTTCATAGTTGTTGATTTTTACTTTTTTTTTTTTCTCAAAGAAAATAACTCTTAATATATGAAAATAAACCAATAATTACGATTGTATCAAAAATTTTGAAACAAACAATTTTTGATATACAATATGTATGTAACATGTGTGATTTCTCTAAATATATTCTTAAATTTTCATAGTATATGTTTTACTTATCTGTTTCGATGGTTCAATTATTTGTTGATGTCTGCTTCTGATCGTTTTATTTTTCCTTTAATTATTTTGATCTTTCAATTTAAGTTTTGTTCATCCCTTTGAAAATTTTCAACGTTTTTTCTATTTTATCTCCCAATTTACATGCTTTTTTTTTTGTTTGTTTTTAAACCTTTCTTTACACACATCACTGTTGTGAATCATCGCCTTTTAGCATCAGACATTGTCTTTCGTTTTCCTCCTTTCATAAAAAATGGCGTTTTAATAGATTGTGATGAGCACAACTATTTAAGAAAGGAAATTATATTATAATAGGTGCTTACATTAATTTTGGCCAATTTTTCACTTGAAAAAAGGGTTTATTAAGAGAAAGAGAGTGTGGTAGTACATATAGTTTTCATCGTCAGTACCAACACACCTCAGGGAACTTTTTTTTTACCTGGCAAGCAATGAAAGCAATTGGAAGTAATGAACGTCCGCAATTTTAAACGTTCTATGATTAGCGCCTATATGGACTGAATAACTCAATAATACTAAATGAAAAACTGTTATTCTATATATAAAAAGTACAAAATCATCAAATTTAACAGTTATGCACGTTCTACTTCGCATTACTTTGCTATTTTTACCTGTACAAGTCGCTCGCAAAAATCAATGCAAACACCTAATATAATAGACAAATTTATGTTTATATCTATATATGTATATATACATATGAAATTAATCTTTGAAAACTGGTATAAACCTTCATTGAACGAAATTGAAATGTTTGAAATATTACGCGAGAAAATCTTTTTGCGTCCACAACCGAAACATGAAAGTAAATTCATTTTGTCATCATGTGTGAAACACCCAAAAGGAAACTTCAGGGGCACCATAAAATAAATAAATCAGTGTCAGATTCTGAATCAACCAAGCTATATCTGTCTGTCCTCCTAGATGTCTGTTCTTGACACTCTCGAGGTTGCAGAAATGAAGATACCGGCTTCACATACAGCACGGACGTTGGAAGCTCTTGCAGGTAAGTAACAAGCTGAAACTTTCTAAATATATTATGAAGGTCCCTATTATCCATCACAAAGTAATCAAAATCCACTTTCTTCCCCTTTCTTAAGATTTTCTACGTATTCTTCATGAGGTAAATTGGACACATCACTGACAATTATTCTGTCCATTCTTCGCATGTAGAGCGTTTGTCTTCACAAAGTTATAAATGGTAACATTGGTAATGCTTTTCGTTTTTTAGGGGGTTCCTGCTTATTACTCCTAACGTCAGCGAAATGAAGACTAACGATGCCATGAGCTAAGTGATTTAAATAAGTACGAAAGTACTTAAGTACTCAAAAAATAAGAAAAGATGTATTTTTTTATTACTTATTTAGTATTTTTTATAAAATATAAGTATTACATTTTATTTTATTTTTTAATTAGAGAACTTGTAGTTTGATAATTCTTAATTAAGACCCAAATTATTATTTTATTGTTCGATAGTTAAGTATCGAATATTGGATGAGAATTTTGCTCATGGAAAGGCGCTAACCGGTAGAAATCCCCATTTCATTATAATATGTGCAGTATTCAACATAAATGAACACGTATTCTAAAACTAAACTTAAGATTAATCCAGAATAACTATAGAATGTGTCGAAGGGTGCCAATTTTGAGTGCTCCAAATTGCTTATATTTTAAAATGCCCAATCTCGGAGAGTCTGTCCCAATTTACCGTCACAATTTTATTCAAATTAGAGAGGTAATTTTTATTCATTGTCATTTCGATCACATTATTACCCTATCTCCGGATCGATTAAGAGCACAATATATCGAATTTGATCGTTACTACTTAAAAATGCATTTATGGTCCCAACTAAATTTTCCCTAAATTCGCTTTCTTGGTAATTGGAATTGCAATATATTATGTATATGAGGCATTTATACTTGGACCCTGCATATTGCAGTGTCCGGTTTCCATCAGACAATTCAGATAAGAATTCCTGAATGGAAAGTCAGCTTTGATGTAAATCGTAACGATCCTTTTATTTTGCAGGTGATGCAAAATTTTCGTACGTTCGTCGATTTCTTCTAGTACAGTAAATTTTGTAGATTCGCTTGGTAGAGTCCATGTTTCCATGAAATTCAGCAATTCGGTTTTCAGTAATAACATTTGTCCTTCAATATCATTTAAGTATCCATGCAATTTTTAGATGTTGTGGGAGTGGAAAAACACATTTGTAAGTTCGCCTATCCATAAATTAAGTTAGGATTCGGAGTCAAACGTCATTCTATGCTGAGTCTATCCAGTTCTATTTTTACTGGATTGGAATTTCTGAAGATTTCGGAGCTATACAGACGCCTACTATGTACAAGTCGGTAGATTGGATCGGCCTTCTGTATGCAACGTAAGTTGTTGTTCTACTCTTTTTTCGAGTTAGCGACGCCTTGGCTTTTGTAAATATCTTTGCTTCGTGCGGGAACGAGCAGGCACTGCTTGCTTTCAATATTTATTCCTTCATTTTTTTTGAACGGAAAACATTTGATAAATTTGTTAACTGAAAGAATATCTCTTCTTACGACGATCTTTGACACTTAAATATCTATCAAAAACCTACGGTCTACGTCATTGAACTCGTTTTTCATTTTCATTAATTCGATTCCCGTTGCCCCACTAACTACTTCCCCAGAAGTGTCAACATTTACAATAATCACATTATATATTTTGCAGTCGGTGTCAATATCGATTCAAACGGAATTCCTTGAATGTCGGATGTCCTCATTTTCCTAATATGTGTTAGTATATGAATTTTTTGGTGTTGGTTCATTCATGGGACTTTTACTATATCACGACATTTGGATAATTGGATTATTCTTCATGTTCCTTTTAATCACTTCTACCAGCTACTAGAAATAATAGAGTTATCGCATTTTATTTTATTCTTATTGAAAACCGACAACTATTTTATTAATTCCCACAATAAAAAACTACAATTATTGGCTTCCAATACCAATCTTATTCTACTGAAGCGTGATATTCGAATAGCGGCGATGCACGTATTTATAACTTTCTTACTTGTTTTATAGAATAGCAACATTAAAAAAATGATGACCATGTAAAATTAGGAACAAAGGGTATAGCGCCATTTCAATAAAATTGAAACACACATCGTTGTTTTAAAATTTAAACGAACCTTAGCAGTCGGCTTGGTTTGCTCTTCTTTTTTTATTTTTTAATTAATTTGTAATGTCTTTGGAAGAACTCTTAGTCGAATATACGTCTATTATTTGATTTCTAGCTATGATTATTAGGTTAATATGACTGAAGCAATTCAGAATGGAATACTGACCTCCATATTCACATTGTTAACTTTTGGTCCACCCAACTATAAACGTAGATAATCGACACTTAGAATAGGTACTTTAGTGAGACCTATTCAAATTGATAACCTTAACTAGTTAACTTCATTTTTATATTTCTTCGAAAGAGGATCTAAGAATATTGTTGGCTGAACGGGTTTTTTTCGCATTTTAGATGAACATTTTCATTATTTATTTTCGATAGCATTTGGGATTGCTAACCATGATAGTTATTGATAGATATTTTGTTTTAGGGCGAATGTCGTAATATCAAATAGTACGTTGCATAAAGTAAATTATTTCAATATACGCTGAACTAGACCCTTTTCATTTTTATCACCTTTTATTTAACGTTCATCATGACAACATTTCGTTCGCATTAAAATCTTGAGCGTCCCAAGTTTTGATTTTATAGTCTAATAAGTGCATTAAAAAAAAACTTATTTAAGGAGTATTTTTTGTACAACCCATATTGTCAATTTTTCCATATTGAATCTTTTCTCAAAAAACAATGTTTCGCCTTTAACCCGTTGCATGTTAACATAAGGTTTTTTTCTAGTTTTGTATAAGGTATCTTGTCACTTATGTGTGTAAACTCTAATTTAACTTCGTTATGTAGCGTTTACGTTGTAGATGAACTAACAGATCTCAAAGTGAAATTGAAATACTCTCTTACGAATATAGTTATGCCTCTTAGTAGTTAGTTTTCAGTACAAATTATTAAAATATTTTAACCGGCAGCCACAGATGTTTAAGAAAAAAAATGAAATTGCAATGTTGACATCCTTTTCTAAAATTTATTATTTGTTTTGACACTATGTATTAAACTTTTCATTTCACGCTATAGCGGATTCTATTTTAAAATCTTTCTTCTTTAAGCTATACGGTATATATAAGAAGAGTAATTTGTCACCATTTAACGACACGATCAAATGAGGGGCGACGTTAACCACATGGGTAACCCTACGCATATCGATTATAAGTTTCGTCTTCTTGATCATCGCTAAAATTTGTAGTAATGGACAATATCCCAAAGCAAAGAAAAATTGCTTTCGTTACCCTCTTTTTCCCAAAAAAGAAAATATTTGTACTGAAAACCTAAGCGAAATGGCAGTGATTTTGTGGAAGTTATGAACATCTTGGTAAGTTTTACGTAACATGGGACAAATTGTGAAATGTTTTCAAATCAACCTAGACAGATGGGCACTGGATAATCCATTATAAAAATATTCTGCGACTAGATTTACCTCTTCGCGCAAGCACCCAGCCAAGTCACCACGCCATCGATTGAAAGATTGTTGCAGTGAATACATATATAGAGAAAATTCCACAGTATGCGGAAGCATTACACGCAAAGTTCATTGAAATCGAATGTTCAACGGACCCAATCTAAATTGTAAATGATCTGTCGGAAAATGACACAGGCTTTCTCATGAGTGCCTTAAGTCATCTCGTCGTAATTAAAGTAGCTAATGTACGGTAAAGGTTCGTGCAGTGCAACTTAGAGGTGAGCTCCTGCATATATGTTTAAAAAAACATTTATAGAGAACGGTTCCAATTTTAGAGCGAACATACTTGGAGAGGAAAATAAAACAATGGACTTCAGGATATTAGGCCACAACAAAACATAATCAAACGGATATTTAACCGACGGCAACCGCACACACGGAGAGCCTGAGAAATACTCGTAACATTGATTAGAAATGTTCTTGTCGCTACAATCGCATCGTATTGTTCCATGACGACACTTTAAGAATTGTACTCTGCGAAGGAGAGTACACAGTTAATTCATGTCCGCCAACATTTGCGGCGTTAAGCAATAATGATTTATTCCTGGAAAAGGAGCAGTGTTTAGTTTGACGAGCCAGTCTACGCGAAGAAAAGACAGTAGTATGCATATTACTTCTGGAACAGTATGCCTCCAATTTTATACAGAGAGAAAAATAGTTTTTAAAAACCCCCCCGTAAAAATGGCAGATATTCGCATTTTTAAACGAACGCTTCGAAATTACAGTTGAAAGACGTTATAATAAGAGCCATAGAAGCCATCGGTACGAAAAGTAAAAATAATAACTGGCTTTTTGGATAAAATAGCTTGGGCAGCTATATTATATGTTGGCAAAAGTAGGGTAAAACGAATCATCTATGATTCACTGACACGGAATGTTGACGTCCTAGGCAATCCAATACATACCGATTAAAAAATCTTTTTGACCATCCGAAAAGTCATGACTTGTACAAATGGTGAAATATGCTTTACATCTGTCACTGAGTGGATAAGACATGAAAGGTTTACTTAAAACATAACAAATTTTTTGAACTTAATATTATAAACCCAAACTAAAACTGGATACAGTTAAAAATTGAGTAGAATACAGGTATTGCTTACTAATGCGGAGTTTTTCAATGTAGCCGAATCAGGTAGGTTGGGTCACATCCAAGTTGTTAATCATACGATGATACCATCAATTTAATCATCCTTGACCATGAAGTTTATTTAAGCTTACTTGAGAAATATTGTGTTTTAACAAGACGAGCAAAGCTTACCGTAGCTGTTTAGCTTTGTTAAAGCCGGAAAAAAGTCTCTCACTCATGAACGTTGATGTCGATCGCGACTATAACAACAAGTAAGAACATTATAGTCTGACAAGGCCGACAATTACCTTACACTACAGTATTTAACACAATTCTTATTTTTATTCTAGAGCACAAAAATTATATCTCCTTTCAATGTAAACGCAAACTTTTCGTTTGCGTTTTTGTGAGCAAGCGGGCCCAAAATGCAAACCTAATGTAACTGCAATTTTTTTCCATATAATGACTTTTCAGAATAGGCTGTTATATGGGCAGTGGTCGAAAACGTGGACCCATCCGAACAATTTTGAATAGCGTTCGTCCTTGAATGAAAGTATGTCAGCGTGCACAATATTATCAAATTATCTAAAAAATTGCGGCCGGTAGCGTGAACATAAATTATATGGACTGGGAATTATGTATTAATTATTAAAAAATTATGTATTAATAATTAAACAAAAAAACCATTCAATCGAACAAATCAAATCAAATGTAAGCAACAACCTACGTGTTTCACTTACAATTAAAGCTTTTTTGTGGAACCTAGTCACAAAGCCAAACTGTGAAAGTAAACGGGATTTACTTGATTGCTGTGGTGAATGTGCATAGTTTTCAGGGTACGTTTACATACGTTTCATATCAACCACATATTTCATAATATATTTCAGTAATAATTGTTAAGGCTGTGGGACTACTCCAATTGTATTTCCGCTTCTTTTTATCATGCGTTTATGATATCTAAACAGTTTTCCGCGAATTCGTAGTATGGCAGACCCCTTTTAAGCCTTCTTAGCTTTATGTTAACTCGTTTTCTCTTTTGCCCTCCACGAAAGGTATTAATGTCTTTACGCAGTGGTCATCCCTTCATTCAAATTACCTTCAACCATTTCGATAAAATTTGAACGCAAAGATAGCAGGGCAAATAATAATAGCCTTCTAGTGCTAAATTTCACTATTCGTATTATCAAATTATAACCGAGGTTATTCTTGTTTCGAATTTCTTTACAAAAACATATTCGCATGTTGCAGCACCATGCGTTTTAAGTAAGGTATTAACAAAGAAGAAGGAACTAATCTAGAATGTGTTGATTATTAATTATTATTAATCTTGATTGTCATAGACTTAGCGAAATTAATACTTCATAAAGTATGTCCATTATGGTTTGCGACTTAGATTTTTCATCGTGCGCTCGATGTACATGTCCTGCGTGACGAATTTCGTTGACATTTTTCAAAACTGCTTCGAGTGACTTATGCCAATCAATTAAAAAGTCTTTTTGAAGGCGGTTTGAAGAATGTAGATGAGATGGTCTTTGCCAAAATTATTATCGATTGCTATTTTTCGTGGTGCTGCAATATAAGCCTGAAAGTTTTCATTAGATTGTTGAGCACGGTTGTGAAATTTGTAATATGCCGCTATTCCGGATGGTCAGAAAGAAATGTTATCTTTGGCTGTTTGCTTTATCTCTGAATACGATAATGCATTCACCTGCCTTGGCGTTGCTAATGACGCCAGTAGATCATACAATGGAGACTCATCCATAGTCACCCAAATTGCTATTTTTCGCACTTCACTTTGACCGTCATTATCTAACATATAAGATAGATGCTGGATGCCCAACGTTCAGGGTGTCCGCTGTTACATGATTCAATAGAGCCAAAATTCGTGAAAATTTTTTGACTGTTGTAGAAGTTATAGATAATTCATAGTTCGGTGATTTCACCATTTTAACTTTGTTGCTCGGTGTATCAATTCGAAGTAATTATGCTATTGACTATGCCAGCATTATATTGTTTAAATAAATACACTTTCAATATTTTATGTACGTAACGTATATTTTTAATTATATTAAACCTCAATTTTAACTATATTATTTTAATTACATTAAAAATAAGCTTAGGATAATTAATTTAGGAGTCTTCGCTATGCGTAAGCATTAACCAACACAGTGTTAAGAAACGGCCGGACACAGTACAACAAAGGGTGATGACAATAAGCTAGTAAATAAGCAATCGCCACGTAAGCAGGCAGGCATGCCAACTTGCTGGAGCTGCGAATCTTATCATATTCTAGTGTGTGCGTACTGTAGCGTGTCCACAAAAGAAAAAATCAACAATAATTAAGCCGGAATAAACAAAATATATGGCATGTGGGGGACAAATATGCTAAAATTGCATTTTGTATTAACAGATGTCACATACACCGAAAATATTGACTTGCGATAAGTATCGAACAAAATAGTAATGAACAATAGCATAGGCAACGTTCAATTTCAATAAAGAACAATTTCCTATTGCTATTTCTAGATGAGTATATCTTGGCTCCAATAAGAACATAAGAAATTCAACCTTTCGTAAGGATACTTCGTGCTGAGTCAATCTTCGCATATATGAAGTAAATGACTTGGCGGAAAAGCTGATTGGTGTAATTCTATAAGCACGTTGAAGCTTTACGTCATGTATTCTCTGCATCGGCAACCTGCTGATCCGTCACTGTTTTATTTTCAATACGTGAAGATCCTAAAGCTAATCTAATACCTTTACAATATACATAAAATTAACATTTCTTCGGCAGTGATGGACGGGTCGTGGACACCAGAATGTTCATTGTAATTCAAACATAATTTTATATTATAGTTAACAGTAGGCAAAATGTAAAATTTTATGAGTTTTATGAACTTTTGATCTTTGTTACCATTGTATTGAAAATATTTTTAGAAAATTAAGAAATTCCGGGGGCGCAATAAAACGTTTTTCATTTTACTACAGATTTTTCTAAATACTTTCTAAATTAGTAAATGTATTGAGGTAGAAAAATTGGAAAAGTTAGTTCTCTAATAAGCGAAGCGTTTGTTAATGTAGGATGACATTAACAAAATAATAAAAGAAAAAAACTGTTGAAGCGAATAATGAGCATATGAAATAATTTTTCTCGATGGAGTTTTAAGTTTCTGTCAAGTGGTGTGGGGTATAAAAAGACAACGTAAAGTCATTAAATGTTTTAACCAGAAAAAAATTCGCAAATATGCTTAGTAGGAACAAATTCAAAAAGTAAATTAACGCCTTGTATCTCTGCAAATATAAAATATAATCCTCATAAACACTTAAACAATTTACCATTTGACGCAAAGAAAGATTTTACCAGCAATTTTGATCGCCTCCAAATATATATGTCAATTGAATTCATATTCAGTCGGGAAGTTAGTAACCCATTAATAATTTCCTTCATTACAATTGCTGCAGCGTTAGCTCTTGTGCTTACGACAACAACAATGTTGATGGACATATGTGGTTGTGGTCAATACTCAGAAAGCAGGCAGATGTGAATATTGTCATTTAATCACAGCTGGCAAAGTTGTTCTTTTTAATAACAACGTCACGGTCATTCTACGACAAAATTTTGTTATAATTTATGTTAATGTGAGATATTTGAATCGTTTGATTTATATTCCTTACACCTCGCTTTCTTAGTTAAACCAGTTTCCAGATTCTTTCAGCATAAATATGACGGGGATATATTAGATTTGTGAAAATCAATAATATCTAATTAATAGATACATTGAAATATCTACATCGAACTGCTTTTTTACATCATATATTTTACATCATATTGATTTTTTGTTTTGGTAAACTAGATACAAACGTTATTTCTTCTTCTTCTTGCGTTATTCAGCAAACCAACAACCAAAAGTTCGCTGGAATATGTAAACAGTGTCTAACGCGAACACAAGGTTCTTTGTTTGGGTTTTAGTAAAGTAGGGGTTAGATTTGTTATATAATATTATTATTCATTTATTTTAGTGTTTATTTGATTAAAGTCTTTAAGTTTGCGTGTTATACGTCCGCCACGTTGTTTTCTTTATTTACTTTTTTAAATTTGTTTTAAAATATGCATATTACTCGTCTGCCACGTAGGATAGAACAGAACAGGGCGGAGTAAATTCTGTTATGTAAGAAGTAGTGTTGTACATGAGTATAAAATGTCATATGAAGGAATTGATGAGTGTGAGAGTAAAAAAGTGTAAGAGTAGGTTCATAACTTGGCTGTAAATCTATATATGCCTTGACGACATGATCTAACAAAAGAAAAGATTGCGAAGTAAGCTGTTAAGTTGTGAGAACGCAAAATGTCGAAAATGCTTTAGTCACGAAGATCATATATACTTAATTTGCGAGCTGTGGAATGGCGAATAGAAGTGATAATATTCGCACAGACAAATATTATGTGATCAGGAGATTGTAAAACTCCACATGTGCATAAAGGGTTGTTTACTATGTTAATTTTGAAAGGATGATCATTATATCTCGTGTGATTGAACATCCGCCTGTTAATAAGACAAATAATCTCACGTCCGAGTCCGAAATTGATAAATCAAGGAGCTTTACCTATTTATGGGAATAAAAAGTATAAATGACGATCATAAGGTGTATTGTCCCACCGCTGTTGCCAAGAAAGAACTAAATGCTTTTTGTTGATTGTCCTCAGATACGAAGGAATCACAGCACGATCATGAAAATGAGATAGTCTGCAAAATGCAATTTTATCTGCAGTGTTGTCAAGAATGCCCATTTGACTGGGCAAGTGGATGGCTTCTAGGATCGCAAGACATATAGCCGAAAATGTAGTGCTACATGGGTGATTTGAGAAGTAGGCTTTTATGTTAATATCTGCAAACCAAACGCCGCTACCTACAACATCGGTCTTAGATCAGTAAAGAAGAGTTGAAAATGTGTCCCTCTGGTATTGACCGAGTACGAGTAACGGTGGTGTACCTGTTCCGACGTAACTGTGGATTTTCTTACTGGTAGGAACTTAATTACTTAAAATATTGAGAACGAAAAGGAACTTTGGATAAGCTACGTAGATCAATTCCCAGAATGTTGAACTTATTAGTTTTGCCAGCAAAAATTTTTAAGAAGGAGGGATAGAAATTGAGACATATAAAGTTGTAAATGAATGGTAAAGCCGTTCTCAAAAGATAGAATTTTATTAAATAAAAAATTGGTGAGTAAATGAAATCTTTCTTGTACAGGCATAACATTTACCATTTGATCCAAGCTTAGTGTGTGTGTAGAATTCATACCACCAAGAGCAAGATTTCCATTGGATTCTGCATAATTTCACAAAAACCTTATTTAAAATGCCTAAAATAAAATAATAAGAGCGAACAGGCGTATTTTAATTTTGGCTTGATTAATCCGAAATCACACAAAAAGTGTTCGGACCTCGAAGAAATACCACAAATGGATTTTAATACATTAATGACTTGAAGACGATGCTTAACAGTTTTGCCAATTTGAGCTGCTGCCGAAATTTTCGAGTGTAGGACAAAGCCTAAAAAGTCGAAACTTTTAACAAACCATAAATGAGCAGAGGAGTAACCATGGCGTCTCTCCTTTTTTTTTGAAAAGACCAAGCATTTCGTCTTATTGAATGAAAGTGTGAGTTGAAGTGATTCAAAACGGGAGGAAATAATGTCGAGGGCAGATTGCAAATTGCGCCTACACAAATCTGCATCACAAGTGGAGCTAACAATGATAAGATCGTCAGCATAACCCAGGGTTGAGGTGTTTTCAGGAACGGAACTGAAATTTTTGTTCATATATAAGTTAAAGCAAAGAGGACTCAATACAGATCCCTGAGGGATCTCCTTTCTATAACAACATCCTTGTTAATTAACATGTTCCTATAGAGAAAGAGATTGTATAATAAATTACAGAATTTGGTAGGCATATTGGTGTTGATTGGTGTTGATATTGACAGAGTCACACGTTAAGATAATGTCCAGAAAGCAGGCAATGAGAATGTGGTGAATTTATTGCTAACCACAAAGTGACGATGTTGTCTTGGGTAGATCTGTATCGTCTGAAACCACATTGAAGATTGCTGAGCATATGTTTGGATCCGAGATACTATTCTAGACGCGAGTATAATATTTTCTCGAAAATTTTTCTAAGGGTGGAAATTAAGGCAATACATCTGTTGAAATTAAGATTAGCTAACGAGTTATTCTTTTTTCTTAAAGTGAAGATTTGGAGGTCGTACCAGGAAGAGGGCCGTAAATTAGAATGTTGTTAAAATCTTTTAGTAAGATTAATCTGTTTTCAATATTCAAAATTTTGAGGTGATTGTTACGAATACCATCTAAGTCCGAAGCTGAGTTGTTTGAGAGTTTAATGGTTTTATCGAGCTCAGAGAGAGATATCTCGCTTAAGAAAAAATTATCACGTTCCTCGTAGAGCGAAACATGTGGGAATACAGGACCAGAAGGTCTAGCAAGTTTGTCACAGAACTCGTTAAAGTGATGTGAGGGAATGGAACAACGGGAGGAAGTGGTAACTCTGAAAATTCTTACAGTGCGCCAAAGATCTGAGATTAACATGTCACTATTGATATTTTAACAAAATTTGTTTCCAACCCTTACGTTTTTCCATCTTGAGTGTATAAATATATTTTTTTCTAATATCGGCTAAAATTTGAATTTTATTCTAGAAGGAGATCTTCCATTTATTTAGAGCGAGGCTAAGTTAGGCGGTGATTCCACCAAGGACTAGGAGGGTGGGATTTTTCAGAAGACGTTCGGTTCAAGTGAAGCACTTTCAGAATCTATCAAAGAAACAACTCGAATAGTCGTTGATTTGGATGGTGTTTGAAATATTACGGATAGTATTGCTAAGTAAAGAAAGTTTGATATACTTTGGAACATGAGTATGTGAGTAGCAGCAGGTAATAAGACGTAAATGAAGACCAATTTCGATTAGATAGTGAAAACTACCTAAGGTGCCGTTTCATTATTGATTGGGTACGAACCCGAAGGCGATCGTTGGTTTAGAATACTTATGTGAAGATCGCGAGATAAGCGTGTGGTGGAGTTAATGGTGGAATTTGATTTAGAGGACGGCTTGATATTATACAGTTTTTGATTACGTTCAGAGATTTGAGATATGTTAGAGGAATTGTCAAAATCAGTGGTTATTTCGTGCTTGGAAGGTTTTCTGCGATAGGTTGTCTGTCTCAGTCTCTGGATTTGAAGATTTTATATTAGAAGGGCAAATGGTGTTTTCAGGATTTATTAGCCGTTTGATTGTAGATTGAGAAGTCGGTGGAGACAACAAACTTTCCAGAGAAATTGAAAAATTATTATTATTATTATTATTTGGATGTGCGGAAATATTTCAAGAGAAAGAGTAAACTTATAGCTTAAGCCGATCTGCTGCGTCTTTTTCGGATTTTGCAATTTTCTTAAGTGACTGACAAGTTTTAGACTTAGATGGATGCCCAACCTTGCAGTTGACGCATTCTTTAACTTGATAGCTCGAGGAGTTCGTGGCTTATGCCACAGCAAGGACCAGCAGACTTTTGCCGCGAGCATGCTTCATCCGTGTGCCCGAAACCCCAACATCTGCGCCATTGTAAAATTGGCTGCACATATGGTTTGATCGGAAAATTAATGCTTTCCAAACAGATGAGGTAGGGTTTGATCAAATTTATGGACGGGCATTACTTCTGTAATATGAAACTTTAAGAAGGTTTTTGGGGCAGGCAGTTAACTAAATCTCACGTTCCGTGAAAACCGGCGAGATGGAAGCAACCCCACGGCTTTGACAGAATTCGGATGGAATGTAAACGTTATAAACATTGTTAAGTGAAGCATTGGCGACAATAGAATTTGCCGTAGCCGCATCGGAGGTCGTCAACTTTATCTTTTTGTTAAAAAAAAATATTTAATACAAATTTTGGTCGAGTTCGATTGTTGACAAGCAATTGTTTCTGGATACACAATACTCATTTCTGATACAGGCATAAACTCTGGCACTGGGGATTTTAATGTTCCCAGTTTCGAGAGAGATAGTGCGCCCTTGTGGCCAAACCACATTTAGCAGATTGAGTTTTGTAGACTTAGAGATGAATAACAGTCAAATTATGAAATAGAATGGAGTCGGAGTGTGTAATGATATACTTTGGGAGAGATAAACTCCGCAGTGGGAGGTAACTTTGTTCTTTTGCCTAAATTGCGGTGTTTTATTTTTTCATATATTTCAGTTGTCGTTTCCTTTTTTGGATATAATGCACTTTTTGTTTCAGCTACCTTGCACCAACAGTTACTTGTTTTGTTTTTGTTTGGTTTTACAATGATTTCATATTGAAGATTAAATTTCAATTATCAATGTGCTATTAAGGTATCACTTTTGCACACTTTCACAGGGTTTTTTTTATCACAATTCAGAGTAATATGTAAAATAATAGTCAATTAGCAAATAAGGATACTTCTTCCTGATCGAAATTTTCTTTTTTCACGTTTCAAATATATTTCGATTTTCTGTTGACAATTTTCTTCAAACGTTTTTCAGAACTCAAGAAAACTCTTTATCTAATTATTGTTTACAAATCTTATTCTCAGACAATTGTATTGTAATGATTCTTTTCCAACCGCACTATAGTTTTTTTCCCAACATTATCCCAATGATATTGAAATTCCTTTCAGCTGAAATTACCAAAATCCAAAAGAAAAAATAAGACATATTCCTCAAAAATTGTTCCATATTAACACATAGCTATACCAACGTCTGACTCACTTCTCTTTACGTTTTGTACAAGAAGACTGACATATAGCACTCTCTCAGCGAATTTCAATTTCAACCAACTTCTCACATTTCCAGCTTGAATGTTTTATGCATTTTATATGTGGTCGCTTTACTGAAGTATTTCTATGTGCTGCAAACTAGAGGATAAATGTGCCCCCTTCACCCGGAGGTGGGCATTCATTTGTATAAAAGTCGAAAGCATTGTTAACAGCGTGATCGAATGAGTTTAAATATCGCGCCATGGCTCAGGACGGAACTAAGGTTACGTGGAGAAAAAGTATTTTAGATGTGTTTATGGGATGATACATTGCGAGCACCGTACGCCATGAATGTATACATGTCCCTGAAAGATGGAATATATAGGATTGAACTGTTATAATTCATTGAAATTTGCTTCAACACAATTTAATGACGGAAATTGAAAAGTTTGGAGGCAACCTGGTGCGATTTCCGTCACAACAGTAGAAATATACATAAACTCCTTCGATATATACACAAAAACTTCTTGTCTCACGAAGCCAAAGATAATGAACATTAGCTATGCATCGCATACCAATGTTGATGTAAGTGAAAATATTAATTAAAATGATCGTCCGAAAAATGTACAAATCATTTCCCATACATAATTTTATTTTGGGGTTTATTCTTTATCCCATTCATTGACGAAGTTAAAATAATGCAGTCGCTTAACGTAAGTTATATACAAAAACGAATACTCGGAATCTAAATCTTCTGTGTTTTCAGGAGTTGCCGTTAATTTTTATAGCTTTTTAGTCTCGCTAGTTTTACTAATTATTATCGACTGTTGGTAACGTGAACTCTGTATAGTTTGTCCACAGATAAATATTACGTTTATTTGCAGGAGAAATTACGAGGCGGAATGTATGTTATAACTTCTGAGCCATAATATTTTTTTTTAATTATTAAAATATTACCTGTAAAGTAATAAAAACTATCTGTAAAGTTTAATTTTGATTGTGGAGAATTGAATATGTCTAACATTTTTAATACAGATATATAGAAATACCCTCCTAATTGCAATATGCAATAATGTAAATTAAGAACCTTTCGTTAGCATAATGAAACGATTCAAACAATTGCAAAACTCCGGCTTTCAATTCTAGTTAAATTTCAGTTAACATAAAGAAAACTATTTCTTTCTCACACGCTACATAGTATCTACCTATTTCCTTTAAGTGACTTTAATGAACAGTTAAAATAGCCATAAAAATATGGATACACGAAATGTATGCGCTGTTTCTCTTTCTAAAAACTAAGTAATAGTACATTTTCAGGTAAAGTAATAGATGGCGCATATATCGTACTTACTTTTTTTTTTATTTTCGCTCTATTTTTAGAGTCAATTTATTTTCAAAATGTATTTTATTGCTTTTTTAAACCAGTGAAAGTTATATTTTTTATTGGTAATTATATGTTACGAAATCTTTACATTTTCTTTCAACTTTTATACCTTTACTTTCAGTGCTAATATAAAAACAAAATTGCACACGACCATCTCGGATCGCTTACTCTGTAATGTAATAACTAGAGTGCTAAAAAAGAATTTAGTGAAGCTTTTTGCACGTTCTAACTTTAGAATATACAGTTGAGTGCGCTCATAAATCTATTCGTGATATACACAGTTGTAGATAGAAATAGCTAGGAAACACACTTATCCTCCAATTTACACGATATTTTTTTAAAATAATCTCACTTTAAAAGCAGCGGGCTATCAGTCGGGAAATACGCAACGTATAATGTCACATGCAAAGGCCATATTAAAGAAGCGAATGGTTTAAAAATAATTGACGATTTGGAAATATTTTTTAAAAATTTTGTTTACGTTTTTTATTTATGATTATTATTTATGCGCGCTCAAGTTATTTGCCATATTTCACCTTGTAATATATACAATTTCGTTGCACTTAACTGTCTTAGCTTCTCCATTTGTTCTGTTTAGTTGTAAGAACAACTATTGGAATTTGAACGATTTTACAAGGAACTGATCTTTCGTATAAATCGAGACAGGTGTAGAACTCATCCATCAGAAGAATGCTCATTTCAAATATTTCTTTGAGAGAATATTAGAAAAGTGACTGAAAAATTTCATTTCAGCAAAACGTAGGTAGGTATTAAAACATTAATTCACCCACCATTGATAATTAATAAAAGTTCTTTATTTTCGTTTTAAAACAGTGTATGCTAATTTATTATACCCACCACTATAAAATGAGGGTGTACTCATTTTCTTTTTTTCTATAATGTATGTAATACCCAAAAGGAAGCTGCAGAGACCCTATAAAGTGTATATATTCTTGATCAGCGTGAAATTCTGAGTTGATTTAGCCATGTCTGTCCGTTGGTATGTCTGTATAGTGTGTTGTTGACGATCTCCTCTTCGCAAAAATGAAGATACATTGGATGTTTCTGCACGCAGGTTGATATTGAAAAAGGGCCACTTTGGCCAGAGCAGAAACCTGCAGTGGACCATAAACTGAGCGCAACTTAGTCTTTCTTATATTATAGGTTTTTGCGCACTACTCGAAAATAATTAAAGTCAGAAGGCTGAAATTTTCCACAATTACTTTACAAAACACTCTACTCCTCACGTGCAAAAATGGGAAAAATCGGCCATGCCCACACAAAGTTACAATCGTTTAAATTTTATTTTTTTCACTTCTTTGAGATTCTTTTGCATTTCTCAAATGAAGATACATTCTCAGCCTAAAAACGAGTTGATTCTAAAATGAATGCATCGCTACCTGGTGGATTAATTTTTTCTTAATAATACCGACAATATGGGTACCAAGTAAAAGAACTTGGGGAGTCGAATGCGAAAACCTTAGTAGTGGGTGACGAGATTCGGGCCCCGCTGAATATAACTTTCTTACTTGTTTTTAACTGGAATAAAAATTTGAATTTGTGATTGTTAAATGTTCCAAATTTTTTTTAGGAAGAAAATAGTTTTTATGGACTGCAGAAACTTGCGCTAGAGTAGTTGCACAGCTATAATACAGGTTAAAAGATTAAAATAAGTTGTGACTTTGTAAAGCAACTAACCTTAGCTACCACATTATTTAAAAAGTTGTACGGATCCTCAAATAATTTAATTTGCATTTTACTTTCAGACAAATAAAACGAAACAACATTCGTTCAGATATCGTGTATTTCAATTAATTTTTGATTGATTGCGTGATTATATTCAAAAGTCAAAATAAATTTTATAGTACATTGGAGGTTATTGATGAAATTGCAACTATCGGCATTCCTTTTTTAGACTGTTTTCGTTCTTACGTTGCTGTTAAATGAATATTTATATACGTGATCTAAATTAGTCTAAAAACACATCAGAAAGGGTGTGAACATATTGCTTGCAATGGTCAAAAATATAGCAAATGTATACATGCTACCAGATCGCTGAACGTGGACATACACCCTCTGCGGCTTTAATCAATATAGGAAAAATCGTACTGGAAAATAAAAAAAATATATTTTGTTAGCAAACACATTAAAATAATCTAGAATCTTGCGTAGTTTGTGCATAGGAAACTTGAAATCTTTCACGTAAATAGAAATAGAGAGAAGAAGAAGAGGCCGGATGGGATTTGCTTGATTACCATGTCTGATAATATAATAAATCTCAAGTTTCTCTAACAAAAACTATTATATTAAAGAAGCGAGTGAAAGTTTAATGTTATTTTTTGGTTTCTTTATATGCAAATTAAACTGAACACACACGATTCTGTAATTATTAATTATGTGTGAATTAACGTGCGTTATAAAACTTTACATTCCCACAAAAATTACTTCGCTAAAAGCACGTTTGATTTCCACGGAATGTATAGCCAATTAACAGATACATCTAGTCAAATTGAATTTGATATATAGTGCTCGACTTTTTGTGAGGTCACCAACATATTTCAATGTATTCTAAGCATTTGGCACACCTAATAGATTCCCTGGCAACAAGCAAAATCATCATTTAATAAATAAAAAGGGAGAAGTTATGGCTCAGAACGCAGTTTACAATTCTGTGTTTTTAAGTGAATATAGGTTATGGTATGCAGATAAGTATGTTTGTGCGAAAAAAGACCAAAGAAGAAGAATTGGAGAATTCTAAATTTTATGTTCGCCAAATGCTTTGACAAATTTCAATAAAATCTTTGATGAAGAAGGTTTTAATTATTAAAAAAATGTTGCTTTAGTTTATTGTATATATATTTATCTACTTTAATTGTTTTATTTTAATGTTCATTAATTTTATTTCCTTACACGGATATATTTGGCATATACTATCCAATTTTCCATATCATACATGAGTTATTCTACGCAGCGTCTATTTATATTATATTATTATTATATAATTTATATTCCGCATGAGTAGCCGAATAGGCGAAGTATCGTGACTAACTACTCAACGGTCGCGGTTTCAAATCGGTAGAGTCTTCAATACAGGCAAGCATATATTATATATATATTATATGTTCGGCAGCCTTTTAAATCCATACTTTGTGAATTTATATACAAAATGTATAGACGATAAATAAATAAATAAACCTTTTGTATTGCGGAATTAAACAATTAAGCAAGTGACTAAACTATTAAAAAATAGTTCTTAATCCTACCTTATGCAGTTTGAATTGTTTTTACTCAACAATTTCGATTTTTTTTACAATAAGATTCTTAATGTAAAGTCCAGCAAATGGTGCCTATGCTCGCTGCAGTCATAGTCCGTGGTGAACCAAGCATTCGTTTTCTCCACAAACTTATCAAAAATAGCAAGAACCATTATAGCGTAGTTATCGAAACTGATTGTTTATCCCTCTCCAAGAACGCAGATTGCGAGTTGGTTGGCAGCGTTGCCGAGTCTATGATAGTGCAGAGATGAACGTATGTTTTAAGTGTGGAAGTTTTAACCATATCGCGAAGGATTGCAAGAATGCTGCTATCTGCTATAAGTGTCACGGTAGTCACGACTCCAAAGGATGTCATAAAGATCAGGTAGCTAAACGCATCAATTGTATGAGGGCAAATGACCAATTTAAATTCGGCCAAGAAATTAATCACCGTACGTAAAAATATGGATTGTCAAGCATATCTAAACGAACAGAAAATATTGATGCAGAAAGTTGGTTATTTGGACAGTCTTAACTTACATAGTAGTGGTATTAATGTGTAATTAGCTGTGAAGATTGTTGGCGAAAAGCATAAAGGGTTTTAAATACGTCGTCTTAATGTGCGGAGTGTTAATAAGCCTATAATTGACTACTTTAATTACTTGCTGATTTCTTTAGAGATAGATGTCATTTGTATGACTGAAATATGGTTTACAGTAACAATTTTGTCCGTCACGATAGAATTTACACTCAACTAGGGGGTATCGCTTTCTATATTAAACCGGGTTTGAATTTTAAGATTGTTGAAGTCTGAGGAGGACAGTGTAGTGAGTATCTTGTGTTGAAGTAAGTGCTAACAATCCCAAATGTTTTGTTATGTGATTATATAATCCAAACAAGTGTAAGAGTTTGCACGTAATTTTGGGTGCGTTGGATGAGATGTCTGTTGCGTATGAAGATATAATATTCTATGGGGATTTTAATGTTGATATGCTCTTGAATGATGTACGTGCCAGGTAGTTACGTGATTTGGTATTAGCTTCGGATTGAAATTGGCAAACTCAAGCCTCACCCGTTATGCTCCTTGTTGCAGGCCGGCTTCGTTAGATCTTCTTTGTTTTACTGACAGCTCCTCAGTTATTCACTACAATCAATTTCCCTTAGGTGGGATATTCGATCAGGAATGGATGCTTGTCTGCTTGAATATCTCCATCAATTGCAATACTTGAGAGCGGCTTAGAGATTTTGTGTCCACTCAAATACAAAGGTTAATGGCTTCTTCTTATTTAGTGCATCATATGTCTGTGTTATTTGGTGACCATGTTTCCATATAGATGTGTAAGGTTAGACTCTCTAAGCTGGTTTTGCTCTGAAATTAGAAGAGCTATTAGTATTCGGGGTGGGGCCTGTAAACGTTAGATGAGTTTGCCTAATGCTTGTAATTGGGAAGCTTTTCGGAGACTTAGAAAGAGGGTGCATAACATCACTCGATATATGAAACGCCTTTACTACTGTAAGGAATTTGATGTCAAACTTCCTTTTGAAGTTTTTTGAAAGAATTTACAGGAAATTATAGTTAGGAGTCTGCCGGTGCGCGAAATTAACGCTGATAGATTAAGTGACGATTTTTTGAGATCTAATAGGGTTCCTTGGAATCGCTCTTTCCCTGTGAATAAAGAACTATTGTATCGGTACGGCAATAACTTTCAATTTAGAGCTTCCACTAGTGACGAAGGATGACGTACGGTATATTGTATTAAGTCAAAGGCTGCCGGTAATGATGCTATTAGTATGAAGTTCGTTAAACTTATTCTTTCTAATATCATCCTACCGTTGACATATTTCAGATTATATCATTACCACTTGTGCATTCCCTGATCGTTGGAAAATCGCGATGATTATTACCCATTAGGAAAAACCATCGTTCATTTTTCTTGAAGACTTCCGCCCAACTAGTATCCTCTCTGCGTTATAGAAAGTTTTTGAACGGTTAATCATATCAGATCAGATGGTGCTACATATACACACGAAGAATTTACTTTGTGCGAATCGGACACAGCTGCAATACTGCGATGCTTAAGGTTCTGAAGGATATTCGTCTAAAGTATATTTTGGTTTTGGTTCCTCGGCGATCATTCTGATCAAAGCTTACTTGATGAATGGATATCGACATGTAGTGATAATAAACTCCTCATCTGATTCAAAATTGATTACTCCCGGGATCTTATTTAGTATCTTTATCAACGACTTAGTTGCGTGCTACCACAACTGTCACATTGATTTATATGCCGGTAACGCTCAAATCTATCTCTCGAGCCGGCGTGGTGGTGTGGATGATCTAGTCCCGCGTACTAATGATGATTGAGCCCGCGTTACTCCTTGGTCTAATTGAAATAGTTTAATGTTAAATTCCAGCGAACCCGCGCCCATGATTGTGTCAGCTGCTGCCTGGGATTTCCAACTTTAACACCCGATAAAATAGTGGATGCAGGTATTGAATTTGTTAGTTCTGTTTCTAGCCTTTGTTTTAATCTCAACTCTCGGTTAACTACTAAGGAACATATTAATTTTGTGGTAATGCGTGCTCACAATAGTTTGAGGAAATTGTGGGTCTCGTCATCTTATGTTCCCTTGTTCACTAAACTACGTCTGGTTGAAAGTCTCATATCTTATCAGGCCAATGTATGTGGGAAACCTTCTTGTAATAGGTTGCAAGCGGTTGTTAATAAGTGCGCCAGATGTGCGTATGGTGAAGAAACCATATAATATAATATAATGACGATAATAATTATAATAATAATAGCAATTTTAAAAAAAACATTTATAAATGAAGTTAATAAAAAACGCCTTGAGCTTGGAAACTCCACAAACATGATAATATAAATTTTTAGAAAATCGTAATTTGTAGTGTCGAGTGTAAGTTTAATACACAAAAGTAGACAAAGAGTAAGGAGAAAGCCTAATACAGCGATGAAAATGCAACATTTATTATCAACTGTGAAGCATGGCGAAGGGCCTGTCATATATTGGGGTTGCATACCTATGAATGGTTATGAAAATCGCTGGATCTTACAACTTTTCAATGGTTTGGGGATAAATTCTAATTGGCTTATACTTTTCTAGGTTTATTGCAATGTTAACAGCACTAGTTTTGGGTTCATTTCCTATGATTCTAATAATATCTCGTTCTTCGCGCTTTGTAAGTTTGTTTGCTTGGCCTGATTGGTGCCTACTTTCCGGAATATTTGTGTTATTGTAGTTTTTTATAATAGTTTGGTTAGTATGACGATTAATTCGAATTGTTTTTGCCGTTTCTCCATACGATCTTTCCCCACTTCTTAATTTTATAATCAGATTTCTAACTTCTTAACAAATTGCCTTGCGTTTTTGCATATTTTGTGACATGTTAAGGAAAATAAAGAAATTCGATTTAATTTATGAATTATTTTTTACATGTATGAAGACCAAAACTAAATATTGTTAACTAAAGAAGTTTTCTTCGGACGTTCTAATGATGTCTTATCGCCCTATGTAAACTTCTTTATGCTCTTTTTGATGTATATTTTTTATTTATAAATTTATCCTAACCCAAAAAAATATCTTGAATTCTTGTTTAATATAAGAATTTGTCTTTAAAGAATCCTCTTAATAGGAGAACCCTCGATTTTTCACCCTGTATGTAGACTTTATTGGGCTACCGTATACAGCGATATAATTTTCTCAATTAAAGCTGGGAACTCTGTTAACTAAATATTGCTTGCAAAATATTTTGTCTTCTTGTTATATAGGTTTTTTGTCGTAAATTAAGAACAACAACAAGCTTTGGGTCGGAAAAATTTGCAGTTAATTTATTTACAAAAAAAGGCAATATTTTCATTTGATAATATTCTTTTAGTATAAACCAAGATCTGAAACGTTTTTGATAAACGAGATACAAATATATCGTATTGATACATTTTACATAATAGTAATGCGTTGATATATACATTTAAACGATTTTGAGTGGATATTTGAGCAATGTGAATTGTATATTATCTTGCCCATGTTGATATATATATGTTTCTATACAAACATATATAAATAAATATATGTATATATTTATTTATTATTATATAAATAAATATATGTATATATTTATTTATTTATTTACATATACATATATATATACACGTATATACATATATATCAATACTACTTTATCTATTTCTAATCAACAATTCAATCAATTTCAACAAATAATATCGGGTGTATCTTTGAATAGTAATGCTTTGGCTAGTTATTATTTGTGTTTTGACTATCCCTATGCAAATTGCTATGTGTGTAAATTTATGTATTTGCAAGTGAGAATTGATTTTTCTATACACTCCGCCATAGTAGGTTTTACTGGTAGTTCGAGTCGTTTGTTATTTTAGATTTGTACCATTAAAGTGTGTGTTTACTAGTGTTTTCGCTGAGCACAATGGAAAAACAAATGAAAATATATTCCAGTTAATAGTAATAATCGTACAGGCAGAAAATCTGATAAACCTATTTTCTGCTTTGAGATAGATTTATTACCAAAGTGTGATATTCTTATTGATTTAACAAATCTCGTTATTATATTTGAAAAATGAAGAATTCATTACAAAAAAAGGGAAACGCAAGAAACAGAATTAGTTGCTTGGTTTAAATAATATCATTTCGTTTAACTAATTTTTATTTAATACAATGTAGTAGATTGTATAAACTTAACAGGAGTAAGTGTTTGTATGAAAAAAAAATCCGCAAAAGGAGAAGAACAAGAAGTCATATATAAATATACAAAGCCTAACTTGGGCATAGCAGTAAATAATAACCAAAAATCAGAGCAGTGCGAACAATTGAAACATTTGCTGAATAGAGCAACTAAAAAAAGGAAATGATTAAATATAGACTCTGTTTTTATTTGTAATTAGAGACTAAACAATGATTAGTAGTTAATGACGTGATATGTTGCTCATTTAAAAAGCCATTTGATAAAAAAAGTTTTTTTTTTAAAAAAAGAGAAGAGACGTGGCCGAGATCCAATGTTGGTTGCAAATACTCCGCCGAATCTAGAAAATGAATTTTGCAATTTAAAATTACAAACCGTCTAAATAGTAATTTTTCCACCGATCATCTCTCGTTGCAGTTAGTTGCCATTTTTTGAACAAATGTATGTGCTCAGGTCTCTCAATTAAATACCGAGTTTTCGAAGTTAGGAGTTTTACGGCCTTCAAATTAAAAAAAAAGTAGTATGCTTTAAATCATTACTAACACATGTCGATGCTGATAAAATGTGCTTATGTGTGAACGTTATAAATTTTCAGAATGCATATAATGCTTTCTCCCAAGGATGTTACCCAAAAATTGCAAGATTCAATAGATGGTACAGATGGTAATTGTGACAGTGGTATGCACACTAATCACAATCACCAGCATCCGTCAGTCCACGTTGGGCAGCAATTAAAACACATCCCATTAACACGACGCGAAAATAGTAGCAGCAAGAGCAATGAAATGAGTTGGTCAAGTGCTGCAAATATGAATGACGTATGTCCTAATAATATGCGACGAAAAACGTCCTTAAACTATCAGCAAAAATTGATGACTAACAAAGACAAAAATATAGATGAGCCCGAACATGTTAACATTAATACAAACGAGTTATTTTTGAATCATTCCAAACTGCCAACTCCGACAATTGAACGCTATGAGGACACGCTGAGTTGTTGTCTTCCACCTCCTTCTCCGGCGCCTAACAGTGATCATTTTGTAAGTGACACATGCATAGTTACTTCGTCCAAGACTGCATCTGAGATACAACCTCAACTGCATCATCAACTACCATTTTCCTCGTCGAATTCCACCAGCGCTCTAACGACTAATTCTTTGCATAGTGGGAATAGTTGCTCTGTCTCGAATGTAATGAAATCTACTATCAACAATGTTAGTGGTATTAGTATATCAGTAACGAGTGCATGCGGCACACCAAATGTTCATCAACCCTCACATAAATATTCGTCGTTCAGCCATTCCTTATTGGGAAATTTCAACGTGGCAGAGCCAATTGTGCAAAGACCAGCTTCACCGAGTTCGAGCCGATATCGCCTAGCGGAACGTTATCGGGAAAGTGTGCAATCTCTTAATTGCGGTTCAGTATCTACTGCAGCGCGTTATGGACCATCAACCATGTATTTTCTAGGTCAAGGTACCACTCATATGGTGTCTGGCGACACATATTCTTATATGTCCTCTACTGTACATACACCAATTAAACGCTATGTGCCAACACCACCCCCGCACAATGAATTCTATCCAACTGAAACTAATGGAAATCCTCTTCATACTCCAGCAGCTTCGATGGTTATGTCAAAATGCGACAGTAATAATAGTAGTGACGGTAACGATATTGAAATTAATGCTACAAACACTACGAACTTTGCAGTGACCACTCAACATATAAGTACGCTGCCTATTCGCATGAGCATGCGCATGAGATGTTGTTCTAGTGAAACTACTGCCGGTGATCTTGAGCAGGAGTTGATGCCAGCACAACCATTAAATACAAATCAGACCTTGGCCCCTACTGACTTATACAGTACATCGCCCCGTTTGCAAACTTCAAATGTTTACAATAGTGGTGCTCTAAAAATGAATGCTAACAGCGCTAACTTCACTGCCGTATCTTCGGCATTACAAACCACGTCTAGTTCTTTAATAGGTGGCAAAGATTCTCCTTCCATGAACTTACATGATCAGCAACAACAAATCTCTCTTAAACGAAGACATAGTCAAAATTTTAACAACAGCATCTCTTCGTCTAACTATATATCAACTGCCTTAAGCTCATTGTCCCCTACTTTGGTAGTAAATGATATTGCCAATATCGCTCGGCATACAACATCACGTACTACGTCCTGTCTTCTGAATGATTTGAACGAACATCCCACAAAACATGGGCCGGATTATGTCAGCACTTTACAAGTCGATGACGCTTCCGGTAACTGGAAAAATAATATCAATAACGGTATAGGCAGTGGCAGTTCATTGCCTGCAACCTGCATGCATTGTAAAACTGTACGGCGCACTACTGGTGTGCATCAAACTACGCAGACTACGGGACCCATCAGCCCAACACCAATGCTAACGTCAACTCAACCAACAATTCATGTGAATAATCGCGTACCGGTGAACTTAGTAGGTGGTGTTGCAATGAATCTGTTAGGATCCAACGACCAATCAAATTTTAATTACGTTTTATCGCCTTCAACAACAGAATCTCATATTTCGCCCTTAACTCCGCAAGGCGCCAACGCAATTTCTGCTACTTTGCAGCATCCACAGCAAGTAGAACGCCTATTAAATAAAAAAACGAATGTATTTAATCACCGACAGCACCAACAATATTCCGAAATCAAGGCTGATAATCATGTATTAACTACGCCCGACCACCTAATGCATTTAGAACAACAGCAAATCACGTCAGCACAAATTATTTCAAGCAGTGCGGGACATATCAACGCTGTACAGCAATTACAGGTCCAACAGCAACCAACAGCTGTAGCGCCTCAATCATCAAAGCACCAACGTATTTCGACGAAAAGAAGCTTAACATACTACGTTCAAAAGAAAATTTCGCGTTTTTTTGGAGTCAATTTAGCGACAGAAATTCACGACTATGCCTTATGGCAAAGTCGGCAACGACGGTTAGCCTTGAGACGATTTGGAACTCTGAAAACTGATAGTGAATTGCAAGACGATTTCAATGATATATGTAGTGTAACAAACGATGCTGGACGAAATACTCTCTCAAATAATGGTGGCGGATTACCTATTGAAATACAATTCCCCCAACACCATCAATACCATCACCATCATTACCACCAACAAATTTATGAGAGGCCGGACATCTTACCAGCACGTGACGCAGACGAGGAAAATATTGGATCCATTAGACATCGTCACCAGCTTTCTTACTTTAACATTAACTTTCACTTAGGAGATAATGTCGAGCGTAAGGCATCAGTGGCATCCATGTTGATATCTAGCTTCAGCTATGTCGTACACGCCATTAATAATCATCAACCACGACTTTTCCAAAGGCAATGGTCACGTAGCTTTTTACCCGCGCATGTTCAACAGCACATTAACAACGATCTTGCGGGCGACAACAATTGCAATATTATATATGACGATATTGTTGCCTTACAAGAGGATGAAATATTTTATGACTCCTCTCAAATCACTGAACAGATCGCTTCTTCCTCTATAAATCAATGTAGCGACAACAACTTCGCTGCGGAGAGCAGTGGAGCTAAAAGGCGTTCCGTCTCAAGTATTTCCCGCAGAACGGAGCGACAATTGTATCTAGCGGAACGGGTGAACGGTTGGCGTATTAATGCTATGTTTGATACAAGCGATAAAATATCGCATTCAAACTCTCAATCTTTAAACAATACCCAGCAACAACAACAATCATCATCACACCGAACCTCTTCAATGCAACAGCAGAAGCAATTGCACCATGCAAACGGCATTCGCGCTTGCCGTATCTCATCCCAATTGTTAGACAGCGTGTTGGAGAATTCGCGACGTCCGATAGAACGACGAGTTAAGTTATTTTGCATCAATGATTTAGATGATCGCACAGATCATCGCCCATTCTTCACTTACTGGATAAATACGGTGCAAATTATTGTGCTGACCCTTTCACTGTTGTGCTATGGCATTGGTCCAATTGGTTTCGGCATTGAACAAAGAACGGGACAAGTACTAGTAACCAGCCTAAGCTTACAAACAGTGCAGCATAATGAACAACGTAATGTTTGGATAGGGCCACGAAATAACGACTTAGTGCACATGGGCGCCAACTTCGCCACTTGTATGAGACGCGACGTTAAAATAATGGACATAATGAGCAAAACACGCAGGCAAGAGCGTGAAACAGCATGCTGCATACGTAATGATGACTCGGGCTGCGTCCAAAGTTCACAAGCTGACTGTTCTGTGCGTGGTCTTTTCCCAACGGTATGTGGTAGCGAATGATAAATATACGGTATGCATAGTTATCGCATTATTTGTTTTAATAGAAGTCAATATCAACATGGAAAAAGTGGTCGCCGGGGGACTCGGGACCGGGCGGACGCATTTCAGGTTCTGTTTGCGGTCTTGATCCAAAATATTGTGATGCCCCTGCTTCTATAGCACCTTATGAATGGCCGGATGATATTACCAAATGGCCAATATGCCGCAAAACTAATTCATTCTCACAGCGTTTTCGTTTCAAAGACCACACTGCTGAGCATATGGTATGCGAAGTTATCGGACATCCCTGTTGTACCGGTGTCTATGGTGAATGTCGCATCACAACTAGAGAATATTGCGATTTTGTTAATGGTTACTTTCACGAAGAGGCGTCCTTGTGCTCACAGGTGCTGATTGAGTTTTCTTTTTACTTGCCTATGGCATTTTTCACTTTTTATTATTACTTTTTTTCTATATTTTAATATTGTTTTGCTTGTTTCAGATTTCTTGTTTAAGCAACATATGCGGAATGTTTCCTTTTGTAAATATTGAAGTGCCAGATCAATTTTATCGTTTATTCACATCTTTGTGTATACATGCGGGAATTTTGCATCTAGTCATAACAGTGGTATTTCAACATTTCTTTTTAGCAGACTTGGAACGTTTAATGGGCCCTCTAAGGACTGCTATTCTATATATTGGTTCCGGTCTTGCAGGAAATTTAACTAGTTCCATTCTAGTGCCATATAAAGCAGAGGTAAATTCACTGAAAGCTGATATATTTTGTATAACATAAATTTTTGAGTTTAACAGGTGGGCCCTTTAGCTTCGCTATCCGGAGTGATGGCAGCCCTAATTGTGTTGCTAACTTTTACGCATTGGAAGCAATTGCGTAAACCACACTTTGCATTATTCAAACTCTTAATAATTTGTGGTTTTCTGTTAAGTTTGTGCTCCTTGCCTTGGCAATCGAATTTTACGGGCTTATTAGCGGGTACTTGCTGTGGAATATTTCTCACGATGGCCTTGGTACCGTTTGTAAGCATCAGTAGATATCGACGTAAACCAAAGGTAAGTTAAGTGTGTTCATTAAGCTTTGTTCCGTACTGTTGCGCTTAATTGCTATTTGCAGATTAACATAATTTGGTCTTGCATCATCTTTCACATGGTAATCTATGCTACGATGTTTATTACTTTCTATATGTTTCCTATGGAATTGACTAAACTGAATTTGGTCGATGTGCTGACGAGCACAACAGATAAAAGTAGTATGATTAATACGCATGGCGACATTATAAGTGACAGTTCTGATGGAATGAACAGCAATAACAATCGTCATTCGTTTATGCCGCAACAGCAACATCATCATCATCACCAATCAAATGATATTATTAGCAACAGTGTGTCTGCAGCGTTTACTGCAGCTGTGCTGTCACTGTTTAATAGAGAAACGAATGCGAGACTGAGTACGTATCCACAATCGAACTCTTCCTTAACTTAAATTTGATTTAACCAAAAGAATTAATATGTCATAATACTCATTACTCCGAAGTTAGGGCTTTGTAGCAGTCTTACGAACTTCCTAAGGGTTCTTATATCAATTCGCAAGGTATCATATGACGCATACACTAAAATGAGAAATAAATAAGTTAGTAACAAAAGCTTGAAAACGACATTGCTGCGAAATTTATAAAGGACCTTTTCTAAAACAAATATCTATAGCAAAATAAAGTTTTGCAATATGTTCCTTTTCTATAAGAAATTTTTCCTCTCTTTTACGAAATTTATTATAGAAAAGATCAAAAAGAAGAATTTTGGTGTAGTAATTATTGTGTTTGTTGTTTCATCCTGGACTTTTTATTCCTAATGTAGTTACTTCTTATTTGCGTTACTGTCATATATACATGATAATGCTCCCGTTTTAACAACTTGATGATCATGATAAGAGTATCAGGGTAAAGTTTGCAACCATCTTCGTTTTCTTACTTATTAATACCCATGAAATGTATCAAACACGTTATGAGCTGAGATTTCGTATACGTTATCGAATGTTTTTCAGGGGCGACTTTAGCGCGACTAAGATACTTTCACAATGGAAAAAGAATAAAAACTATTAGAAAACAAGTTCCAAAGACTTCTAAGTCAATTATATGTGTTTTTAGAGTCTTGGATACTTATCGCTTAATCTATATACGCGAAAATTCATTACTTCTTTGCTGGGCTTACTGCCAGGTTAAACGAAACAGTTTTGTAGAAAATTTATCTGGTATTTATTGGTTATACTCCAGTTCAGCAAAAAATACATCTCGAAAATTTTTAACAATATATTATATATTTTCCGCAACTAACGATTAACATATAGTATATGAATATAGCCAAAGGCAAGTATTTCCTTATCTTGAAGACAAATTTTTCGTGTTTTTAAATTCAATGAACGCGGTATTCAACATGGACGACAGCAAAAATTTGCACATTGTTGAAATTGAAAACTCCAGTTCATTTAAAATAAGAAGAATTCTCTGCGTTATGAATTAACTTTGGCATTGTATTATTCAGCAAAGTTATTGTCCAATTTGCGGTTTTAAGCTGATGCTCACAGCTACATTGTTTCTGAAAATTTAATTGGCAAGTACAGCAGTAAATTGAAACACTTCAATATATTTGAGAAAGTTGATCCAGCGTTGGGGAATACATATGATGTTTTTGCGAATGGTTTATATAATTCTTGGAAATATTTGTTTCAATTTTCAGACTGATATTTGTATATAGATCATAAGATTTCAGCTTTTTTGACTTTTTTGTGGGCCTTGTACTTTCTCGAAATTGGCTTGTCAAAATCAAATGAAAGGACCCAACATTTGAAGTTTTGTAATAACTTAAGGGAGAGAGACGCAAATAGTCAGCTATATTTGACGATATAAATTTTGGACGTTTCAAATAACAAGGAATATTTGAAATCGATCTAAATGCCTATGTGTATACGTAACCGAAAATATAATTGTGTGTAAAACGTACATAAAGAAATTGGTGTTAGCATTAGCGAAAGGGTGAAGTTTTCTATTACGTAATTATAATATTCTAATAATAGTAAAGTTGTTTTATTATTGTATGCATTTTTGCGGAGAAATACATGTAAAATAATATAATATATGTGTTAGTTTATATATTTAAAATAAATTAAAGAAAACATATAAAGAAGTTTTATTATTGACGAAGTTAATTATAATGGTAGGTTTATCTTTTGAGTGCTAAGGTCATGTACGTAGATTGTGACATATTAAGTTTTTCATTTATTCATCTGGCAAAGTAAATATTTAAATTTTGTTACTACAAATCTTAGTATCCTTACGTAATATGTACTTAGCAAAGGGTTTTAATAGCCAGTTTTCTAAATTAAACAGATCATTGCTAAGTAAGAATGCATGATAGCAGTATACAAGGTGCGTTCAAAAAAAAAGTGACTTCCAATTTCGTGTCATACTACATTCGGCTTTGGAAATTCATTTTTTTTTTTGTTACGTTTGTACGCATGGCCTCAACTTATGTCGACATTATCAGCCATTTTGCATTTTCAATTAGTTTTTGACAGATGTAAAGGTTAGACGTGCTTTGCGATTTTTTGCTATCAAAAAAAATTAATCCAAGAATCTGCATTTGTTTTTGTATGAAACATAAAATTAAGTGCTTCAACTCACTTCAAATGTCGGGATGTCGGCATATCAATTGGCTCACGCCATGCAATTTTTTCGGATGTTTTGGGTATGAAACACCATGGATATTGCAAGACGATAATACACTAGCCTACACGCCATTGCATGTTCGTAATTTTTTGGCCAAAAACAACACCGTAATCATGTCCCATCCACTGTATTCCAGTGTATTCATCGCAGTTGAGTGCTTGCGACTTTTTCTGTTCTCAAAACCTTTAAAACAAACGAAACGACGGAGTTTTGGCACGATTAAGGCGATGAAGACTGCATCGCTGAAAGAGTTCAAGGCCATGTCAAAAAGCGCATATCAAAAGTGCTTTGAGGATTGAAAAAAGCACTGGTGTAAGTGTATTATATCTAAAAAAGATTACTTTGAAGGGGACAAAATAGATATTGATGAACAAATACATATTTTTCGAGAAATATAGTCACCAAGTTTTTGAACACACCTCGTATATATTCTAGTTTTCAGAGAGGTTTCTAAAATTAATTTTCTCTCTAAGCCGATAGCCTTAGATGCTAGTGCTTCAAGACTTTAGTCTTATTATAGTTATTTCTCTGCTAAATTAATAATAATAACAATAAATATTGTCTTGTTTTTTTAAAACATTAAGGGAAAATCACTGACACAGTCTACAAAACGCGTCGTTTTGACCGTTTTATTTAGATGAAAGAAAAGTTAAGGGAATGTTGTGAAACTTATTAAGCCATTCTCAAAATGTATTTTTAACTGAGTAGGCGTTGTAAACCGAAGGGTAACTGATGAAAGTTGAAAAAAAATCATTTAATCTACATGTCTAGAGCTAGAAAAGTATGGTAGTTCTCTCTTACATATAGGTATTGTTAGTGAATACATGTGCAACGTTTAGTTACTTCTTCCGGTCTTGGCAGATGAATATTTCATGGTCCGGTTTAGGCAAACTCATTTCAATATCACATGTAAAATAGAAATATCAACCAGAGCATCGGGTGTTTAGTGTAATGTTCGCCACTTTAAAATATGGATTCTTTAGTCGCTGAACCTGTTGAGCCGCACTGAAAAGCATTACTTCTTATTTAACTTGTATTAAGCATAGATAACCATTGCTTCTTGCCGAGTTTAGCTTGACAATTATAGAAGCAACCAGACTTGGCGAAAACAGCCGAGCATTCAGGATAATATGCTGATCTCAACAGGACGAACTCTGGTGCTAATTCCTGTTGCATTTATGAGAAGATCTGCTTATCGATACTCTCCATTGTAAACCACATAATTTGATCATTAAATGGCGGTCCTGTTTAACGTATTTAGGATTTCCTTTTCATACTTATCAAATAGTGTACACATATTCAGACGCATTAACCAGGCCCCCGAAAACCAACCATTGAGGAATACTTAAAACGCCAAAAACAAAAAGAAGAAAACGAAGCATCCCTAAACAGAGGATCGGAGGAGTTAAATTAAGGCGCAACAAGAAACGACTTTGACGCATCAAAACGTCAAGTGCAATAAGTGATCCCATGCCACATTTCCTTCAGATCATGGGTAGAAATATATTCATTAGAAGCTTGGTTGAAAAAAAAAAAAAAAATTGTAATTGTTTGTGTACCACTACAAAGCTATTTTTAGACAAAAAATTCAACCACTTTGATCTAATAAACAATGCAATTACATGTTATCATTCTTTCTGTGGACTAACCACATACCTGAAAGTCAGCTGTTGTTTTCGTTTTTTTTTAAATAAAATAAATAATATGGGTGCATTTTTATTATTTCTATTTCATTCACTAATATATTTCATACTTGAAATAAATATATGCATATATTAAATGTATAAATACATTCCTTTCTTGGCTTTCATGTTGCCAGCTGCACCTAAGAAAAAAAATGTTACACTTCTTAAATAAGAAATCACATATTTGTACTTGCTTGCGTTCCTTAGTTATACTTAGCATGTCTTCTTTAGACGTTACATCTATTACTCTGCGGCTTCTGAACACATAAAAAGCAAGTACGAAAATTATGTTTGGTAGTGATCGAATTCTTTCTACCCATTATCGTTTTCCTATTTTTGTAAAATAATTTTGTGGGAATTTATATCATGTATCTGTTGCAGTTCATGCGAAACGAGCAAGGGGGAAGGAAAACAAAAGTGTTCACTGTTTTTGTTAGACAGGAATTTTGCCGTTGTAGGCGTGTTTTTTAAAAGTTTGAGGCATTTTCAAATTCCTTTGCAAGATTGTAAGCGATCGCTTCATTTTTCCGGACGGGAGAATGTTTACCATAGATATTACACATCGTCGCAGACAGACAGATAGATAGAGATGGTTAGATATACTACGCACTTGGAATTGGCTAAGAATGTATACAATTTGACGATTTTTTAAGCTTATTTCTGCGCGTTATAAAGGCACTGGAAAAAGAGAAATTAGAACATTGAGTAGGTCACTAGAATGTACTTTTGAATTTTTGTAGAATTATCTCTTAGCTATCTCTTAGTTTATCGGTAATGGACAAAAAATCAATACTCTATATCCTTTGGAAAACAGTACTGCACGCGTGTCCTTTGATCGATTTGGGCCATTTTCGATACCAAGCTGTGTTTAAAAGCTGAAAATGCTCCTAATCAATTTAGAGTCGATAGCTTCATAGGAGAATGTTTACAATTATATACATACAAAGGCGGACAAATGGACACGCTTAAATCGATTTCGAGAATTCGTGAATATATATACTTTGAGGGGTCTCTGAAGCATTTTTCTGACCGTTGCAAACGTTTTGAGAAATTAAATATATCTGTCATTCATCGGAGATGGGTATAAAATTAAAATAATTGAAAATGAAATATTGGAATGGAAATTGTAATTGACTGACTTTCCGCCAATCTTCCGCTCTTTTTTTTTTTTTTGAGTAAACCCATTGAATGGCCGTTGTCCGCGACAAAGGCCAAAGACTTATAATGTAGCGGAACACCACTAATCAGTTGTCGCTCTATACTCCTTGTCTAGTTGAAGTGTCCTCTGTATCTAACAGAAAAGAAAAATACCTATAAAAATAGAAAAAGTTCAAAGTTCGTCTGTAAAATGCAAGAGTAGTTTTGCCTTATGCAATTGCTCATTGTCATCAACACTAAGCCATTGGCAAACTTAAACTTGAGACAACGTAGCAGAGCAAAAAAGTGAACGAGAGAAGAAAACGAGAAAAAGAAACAATAAACTAGTGAAGATTGAGCACTAATGAAAAAGAGAATGTGTACTTATTTTCCAATCAATACAGAGCAGGTTCGTTGACTAGTGAGGACATGTCGTTGTGATTGAGTTTTTTTTTACATATGAAGATGGCACAACACACAAAGAGACAAAAATAACATGATCCAAAAAAGACAGACTACTGGCCATAAAATAAATATTAATAATTAAAATTCAAAATACTTTGGTGAAACGAAGATTTAGTGAAAAGACCTGTTTTTTTTACTACAATTAGAATAACATTTATAGACCTTGAAGAAACATAAAAGTCTAGTGAAAAGGAATTACAAAATGAATTACAATATGAATGTGAAAATTTTTACACCTGCAACTTGCCTATAACTATCAGCTGTATAGTGCGCATATTAATTTGGGACTTTTATTTTAAAAGAGCTACTAAATAAAAATGCAAAAAAGGAAAAAATGTTCAATAAAATTTATGATTGGATTGCCTTAAGTTGAAGAAACTAAAAGGACATACGAAAGATAAAAGGTACCGTTAATTGCTATAACAAAAATTAACGGAAACGGTCAGCCATTATGAAAAGGACAGCCGAAGAATTTCACATACAGCAGTTGAGCAGTGGTCAAATAGCGTCAGCAGTAGTGTGATATCGACGTCAACCACAATAACAACTTGATTGTGACATGTATATACACGTATTTTCTCGTCATTGTAAATCATAAAAAATTAAATATGACATATTAGCAAAAAAAAAAGAAAGAGATAGCAAAGATCCTGCAACACGAGGGAGACGTGGTAGGCAATGTGAGCGAATGAAGATAGTGTGAATAACAAGGAGCTTACCCATCGAACAAGTACCCGGACCGACTAACGGACATGTAACAGAAAATAAACCAAACACGGAATATAACGTAAGGGCAAATTGAAAATATGGCATTGATAACGGACGGACACGAAGTGTAGCAAAGAGACCATGCTATCATATTAAGGGGGCAGAAAAGTGATCAAAATTATTATTGCTAGCGAAAAACAATTGTGTATTCAAGAAATCTTAAATAGCTAGCCAACAAAATAATTTCCATAATTTTCTAACACTTTTTGCCAGCCTAAGGGCAGTTGTTTAGAAAAGTGCGTTTTCATTTCTCCAACAATGTTCAATTTTCAACTTCTTAATGTATACTCTAACGATCCGACAAGATGGTAATATCGGGTGAATAGGGTGAGTGAGGTTAAAATTCGAATCCAATCTCCCTTATTTTTCCTGTGTTATATTTGCAGCGCGAGGCCTCGCAAAAACACATCGTTTTTAATGGGCTTTTGCTTCATTCGCCCCAGTTGTTTACAATACACTGTCGCTGCAAAGCTCTGACGAGGTCCGAGCAATTCATAATGTATGATTCCTAAAAAATCTCACCACATACACATAAGAACCTTCTTAATTGTTAGTGATGGTCGAGGTGTTGATCCAGATGCTTTTCCGGAAGAAAGTCATTATCTTTTTCCTACAGGATTATTCTACAGCAACCACTTCTCACCTCCACTTACAACTAGTCGCAGAAAAATATCGGCTTCTTACCGAGACAAAAGAAACGCGCCGATAGTACGCCGTTGCTCGAAGGCCGTCTTTGTCAATTCATGAGGAACCCAAACTCGGTGCATGTACAATTTTTCTATACGACGAAGATGATCCTGAAGTTTAGATCATGGACACCTAATCTTCAATGGTAATTCCTGATAGTTATCCCTATGGGAAGCTTTTCTTATTTGAAATACCAATTTTTATTTACGTTATCTTTTACAGAGTATTTGGCGAAACTCCTAATTTATGAATTTTTACTTGAACTCAAATAATATTGATTTCTACATCTTAAGTGAAGTTTTTCTAAAAAGTGAAAATTTTTTCGAAGTTAAAATCGCAAATTATACGTGGCTATGTTGATATTAGTACACTAGTTATCACAATAATTAATTTCAGATGCTGGTGTTACTATTCTTGATAATAACTTCCCCTCTCTGGAATATTCTTAACAGTAAATGTGCAGTCTTCATGAATATCCTTGAATCGATATCTACGATGAAGCAATATGTCAATCTTTCAAGTAAATAAAATTATTACAACAATGACTATAATATATATGCTACTGGCGATTTGGTTGGACATAACGTGTGCAGCTACTCGGTAGTCAAGTGTCTATCTGAAACACATAAGGTCAAATACTTGGAGGAAGTCAACGCTACTTTTATTTAAATGTTCGTCATCAAACGTGCTGTAAGGGTGGCCATGTTTTCCAAGTGATACCTGACGGAATTATGGCTCGTGTAGAAGCCTGTGACTAAACATAAACCGCTCCTTCTTAGTTTCAATAATATGTGTGCTCTACCGAAAGATTTCACGAATCGTTTTGCTAACCGTTGTTCTTCACATTGCTTTCAATGACAATCCGATGTTTCCGTGTCCGTTGAGCTACCAGCGTAGTTACATGGCTCCTCGGTACACCACAGAAAGTTTTAGCACCTACCATGGTCCCTCGGATCCTCTGTTAGCTAGACAGGCAGCCCTTCCATCGACCTTAACGCACTATGCTTGCCCAAGTGCTTCGTTGTTTGAAGGTAGTCCAAGGCAAACCTAGATGTTATTATTTGCTCTTTGATATCCTTTATGGCGGCTTGCCTGCCGAAGTAAATTGTAGTGTGATCGTATACCGTCATATGCATCGACTTTGAAGTGCGCAAAAAAAAAAATGAAAAACAAAAATTTTGTCGCACTTAAACTGGCTGGGTATTGCATTACGAAATGCAATACAATGCCAGGCGCCCTAATTAATTAGTGTTTACGGTAGCATTAAGGTACCTGTTAGAATTGACTATAAAGAGCGCCCTTCTCAATAAACAAATTCAATTGCTATCAAGCAACTCAAAATAACCAAGCGTTTAATTCGCTGAGAAAATTAACAGGCGTTCAACCCGCCTACGAGCAAGATTTAGGGACTGTCTCTTACCGAGCTTCATTGGCAATCTATGAGACGGAAAGACTTGGCGTTTTGAAGCCGAGCAGATTAGGGATACACTTACATCTCACCCCCTTAGATAAAATCTATACAAAATACAGGTAAGCTCTCTCGTGCATTGCCTTTTTAGGCATTCTGAGGCGCATGCGGAGATTGCGTAGACGTAGACTAGTATGGCCTTTTGAAAACTCGGACCACATATCTCATTCCCAGTTTTTATTCTCCAGTTTTGAACCGTCGCTGTACCGTTTCCCCACTTCCATACTGAGTTTAAAAGCTGCCCGTTCCAGCCCGATCTCGCCGATCTTACAATGAACCGATCGGACAGTATTAGGTTTGGAGCGTACTGGTCCGGTACTGTGATAAAGGGTTCCTACATGAAGTTTTTGGATATCTCTAGGCAGCTCCTAAAATTTGGCGGATTTGATTGATGTACGACAATGTAAATACACCTGGCAAAGCAAGCATGCAAAAGTTAGTTAGGGTTAGTGCCAAGCAGCGCTTCTAGGGAATTCAACGCGCCAGTCTTTTCAGTGCAAGCGAGACGCTAGACATTGTTTAGTGTCGTAGCCGTCGTTTTTTGCTTTATTTAAGGTCACCAGGCCAGACTTGCAGAGGTTAGCATAGGCAGAATTATGTATAACACCAGTAAATCATTTTTGGCCGTCCTCCTCATGTTTTACCTTATAGATGTTGACAGGCAAAGAGTGCTTTGCTCGCCTTTTTCGTATAGGCGTTTTAAGTAAGAGTTCTAGAATAGACTTTTTGTTTTATATCCGGATAATTCGCCTCATTTGAATAGTCGAGGACAATGTCAGGAAAGTGGGCGTTGTTCAGTGTCAAGTTTCTATTTCTCAGGACGGTTTATTGAGAATTAATGTCTTTATCCTGGCACAACTTATGGGTTATGCGCAGGGCTTAGAGGACGCGTTCAGTGAAAATTCCTTCATGCTAACCCGTTATAGAAACTGTAAGATCGTCTCTATAAGCTAGTGCTTTAAATCACACATCGTTTGATTTCACCAGCAACTGATCTATGAATACGGTCCAGGTTAGAAAAGAGACCACGCCCGCTTGAAAGCAGCCTCTATAAGTCGAAATTCCCGGTTAGCTCCGAGATTATGGACGTGGAATTCAGCATGTTGATTATCCAGTTTATAATAGAATATAATGATTATAAGTCTTGCTGAATTTACCGCTTTGATAAAAAAACTGGTATTTGTGTAGGGGCTTTACTCCGAAGTAGATTTCCTCTATAAAGTCGTCACAATTGTTTTGAGGAGAAAGGAACTCAGGAACGGTCTATAAGCTTTGGGCAGATGCTCATTTTTTCTTCCCGTTTTCGGTATAAACACCACTCTCGCATTGTTTTAATCACGGCGTAGATACTCCGTTAGAAGGATACCTTTGTTAACTCTAGCAGCTTGTGGAACGAAAGCTGGTGCGATATGTTTCAGTACACATGGTCTTACCACGTCCGCGAGAAAAATTTTATTAGCGAGATCGTGGTCCCTAGAACTCGACATTTCTGTTTCCCGAGGAAACGTCTGGTCCCTACGTCCGCCTCCCACACGCAACCAGTAAATTGGGTCTCCAAGAAGGGGCAACAGATTTTTTCAGGACTACCTGTGTAATCTCCGCTTGGCGTTCTTGAAGTGCGCACTGTCTCTGGAAGACTATTTTTTTTTCGCTGTGCTGCCTCCAAGTGGCCCGCTTTGATCTGCCTTAGCTCAGCATTATATGTGGTTTCTTTGCACTTAACTCAATCCTTGAACATTTTAGCCCTGTTGAAAAGTTTCATGGCCTGGAATCGGAGCTTTTGAAGTCTCTGATTCCACCAAGCCACATCCCTTTTGACCTTTTTGGTCTTTTGAGAAAGGCTTTCTTGATAGTTCTCCCGTATTTTGCAAGAGAGCTTTTGTGCTTCTAGTTGAGTATCCTTCGCGCTGTTCCGGAGATGCGGAAACGTATTTATATTTTTCGGAGAAGAGAAAACGAGATAATTCCCACTTCATACGTTTGGTATCTCTGACAAGTCACCTGATGCCCCAATATCGACCAGTACTTGTGGATTATTCGACAAGGAGACCTCGCGAGATTTTCTCTCCAATTATGTTTCTAAAAATGGGATCTCTATCTATATTTAGAGTTATAACATTGTTTTCTAGAAACTATTCAAGAAGGCACTCATCTGTGCAGCTGTAGTTTGAGCTGCCCCTTACTGTATGGTAGACGTAGACGGCACAGCCAATTAGTCCCTCCAGTCTGCGGGACTTGTAGTATTGAGCAAGACTCCGTACCTTTGGTGCGGGTATTTCTGGCTCGCCCGGTAACTAGGCGGAGGATAGCACCACTGTGCGGTTGCCATCGCGGAATGGCATCACAACTCAAACCGCCAACAGGTTTCTGGTATTAACTATGAAAGTGTAGAGAAGGTTATATTGTCTCCAATTTCTAAGGCGGCTCTGGGCCGCTTGTATTGTGAACCAACTTACCTTTCCTGTAACGCAAACCTTAAATAGCGCCGCTTTTACTCAGGGTTCCTGGATAACAACTACATTCACATCCCCGTTTGTGAACTGTCTAGGAAGAACCGAAGTGCCTATTTTTTGCGCTTAGGGCGCTCAAACGCAAATTCAGCGGCGCGTATTTTAAGCTTCGTGTGCCTCTGGTTAGTCCGGAATGCAGGTTGCTACGCAGACAGTTCCGCCTTCGTTGGACTATGCGTCGATGCCGGTGGGCCCTGAATTTTCGGAGCCGTAGACGGCCTCGGCTTTCCATGAGAGCTCGACCCGGTCTCTGCCGTCCGTCGAGTTACCAATCGGAGTCTTTGGTGAAAGGGCCACACCGGGGTTTTTTACAGCCTTGTGTTCCCTCCAGGTCCTTTTAATTAACGAGGCACTCACCGCACTCGGACAGAGCCCGATAGGCTTTCTCCGTCGACTGTCGCAATGTTCCCATTGTGCTCCTTTGATTTTCCCGCTGGGGTTCAGCGTCGAAACCATCGTTGCCTATCATTCAGCATTGCTGCCAAGATTCGTGCAGTTCCATGGTTAAGATCGTTGTGCTCTATCTAACCTTTTTCTGGAGTACTTTCTAGTATTCAAAGTTTAAGCTTTTGTTATGGCCCTTGATTTATCAATTTTTCCTCTCTAGATCCATCATGTTAAACAAAGAGTGGAACCTCGGGAAGTGTACAGCACGCGTGCTGCTCGTGAAGGTCTCGATGGATGTTATGTTTGTGCAAATTCCTAAGGCATATGTTATTGTCTTCATTCACCAGGTCTTACGGGTGCATTCCTCATGTCACACCACTTGAGCAGATATATAAAGGGCCCCAGAATACGCGACCATGTTATAACTAAGAAAGCTTCGAAAGTGGATGGGTTAGCAGACGGGTAAGACTTTGGAAACTGAAAGAAGATGCCTCTTCGTAACGATGAAGGTCATTTGTTAAAGCTGGAACGTATTACAATATTTATTGCCTAACCAGCTGACGTAAGGGGCTGATATTAAAAGTATATTGAGAGAAACAATAAATTGAAAGGACGATTGCTTGGACTGAATTGCAGGGCAGTAAAATGCGTCCAAGATAGTCGGCTTCCATAGCGGTTAATGGATTTACCGACAGATCATTTTCGACGACTTCGACGCAAAAAACTGCCAGGACAAAAATATTCACAAACGCGCAATAAACAGAGACAAAAGATATGAAATTGAAAGAATATTAAGATATTTGATTTATCTGGATGAAACCAGTAAGAAAGGCGTTCGTACCCAACATTGAATCAAAGGCTTTAAGCAAAGATCTGTGACGGAGTATAAGAAACTGTATTTTTTTTTACGGACAAAATGAACAAGCATGCTCGTTACGAATTCTCTTGTAGGTTAAGTGCATCCTTAATAATACACGTCCTTCTCGGCATCAAATTAAATGTTTGACAGCTCATCAGCTTATGTCAATGAAAATTCTTGAAGATGAATTTGAGCATAAGGGATGGAGTTAGGAGAAAGACAAACACGAAATGCTAGAATGAACAGCCGACGTTGATTTAAAGCTGAAAAATACGATAGATGACATGGCGAACGAACAGAAGACTAGCAATTTAATAGCTGATGAGGAGTTAGGAACTGGGGAAAGTAGTGTAATTGAGGCTCAGACGCAACGATATGTATTATGTTATATGATATATAAACATGTGGTGAGAAATGTGCGAGAAATGTTTACAATTGACGAGTAAGGTGGATGGTTACCTAACGGACTTGTCCGAAACGTTTATAAAATTAAGGTGTACTCAGGAGCAAGTGCTACACATCTCTGCTATTCGAAACATGAATGGTTTGAGATGTGTCATTCTCAAGTACGTTGGTTTAGGATTTTATTTGACAGGTATATACATACAGAGGGTTTTAATCATTTTAACTGACTTAAAACTAACGGACAAGGACTACCCCTAGCAAGTGACGGACAATGACTGTAAGAAACAGCACCTTAAGTGCTTCAATGTATTCTGGTCACAACTTGTCGAAAGAACGAGATTGGTTTGCAATTATCGACCCATTTTCGAACTTCTTCAACATTTCGAAACAGCATTCCAGCTAAGCCATGCTGCATCGATTTCAATAAGTGATAATCAGAAAGAGCTTCGTGTGGTGAGAACGCTAGATGCGGCAAAGCTTTCCATTTTAGCTGGTACCGTATATTCTCGACAACTCTTGCAACTTACCACGCAGAAGGATAATTTTCATCTGTTAACCCCTATTACTGGTCTTTTTGACAGCAACCCTGCGTTCAATTTATTCAACTGATGTTGGATGACATCTGCATTAAGAGTTTCATACGGTTTTAGCAGCAGAGTACACGTTGTTAATCTCTCTATATGTATAGCAAAATTTTACGACCATGGATATTTTGCCTCCGGGTCGATGTGGATGGTTCTCCTGGACTAACCCATGACTTTTTGCGCTTGTGGTTGTCGCAGTACATCCACTTTTCATCACCATCTACAATACGCCACAAACAACTTTTTTTTTGCCTGGCAAACAATCCAAACGCAATGTTGAAACGATTCAAAATGGCACTCGTAGTCAATTGGTGTGGTAGCCATTTTCCTTCTATTTTCATCTTTCTTATCGCATTTAAATAGAAAGAACTGATTCACTCACTTCTATGCTGTTCGAAAGCTTTTTGAGGGTTCGAGATAGGTTTTCGCCCAATAAGTCCTGCAATTGATTGTCATCTGGCAAAGCCGACAATTGGGATGTAATCGAGCAGCATTACCATAAGTTTCTACAAGTGTTCGGTGGGCTTCGGCAGCAGATATCTTCTAGGTAAACAACAGAAGTACTGAATGTCGTAAATTAAATTTTGAGCTTTTTATGATTAGGGTCTATATATACTGAATAACTATACAATATTAATTGAAAAACTGTTATTTTAGGTAGAGGAAGTTGACAATCATCGAATTTGAACGTTGTGGACATTGATACTTCGCATTACTTTATCATTTTCAAAATACATGCAAGCACCTATTAAGAGCGGCTTCAAAGATTGCCTCACCCGATTCAAAGATTCCGCACCAATTTAAGATACTTAAATACTAATACTATGCGATTTCTTTCGTAATATTGTAACAGTCATACTATGTTTTGATATAACTACTTATCAAAATAAATTGCTATAGGGTGGTTGAAAAACTAGACGAGCGGACGGACTGATGCATAGGATAGGTTCTGAATCAATCGATATATGTCTATCTTAAGACCTTCTAAGTGTTATATATATTCGCACAAACGGAATATACTCTATATCACAAATGGTGTAATGTATCACCATCATGGGAAACTCTATAGCTCAAAATAGAATGTTCGAGAGTATTTTTGCCAGTCCACTGCGATTAAGTTTACTTTGGTAGTAGCTATAGTGAGTGCTCAGTAGGCAAAGGCAGAATAGTTATCGAATGGCCTCACGTTCACTACGCTATGGCCATGGCCTCTGTATTTCCTTCTCTCTTTCTCTTTCCTCACTTCTTCCTGATCATCACGTTACGCGAATATGGCACATTCCCTGATTAATTGATTATATTAAAAAAAAGTAACCAAACTTTGGCGACGAAATATCTCAACACAACTCACACAAATTGTTTTATTTATTACATTTTATAGTAGTGCGTCCATACCATAAAACTGCCAACGCAGGAACTGTATATAACGTCACCCAGCACACTTGTTCTGGGACGTCTCTAAATGACGTTTCTTATAAAGGTGCTAATTTAGATTATTCCATATTGACAATAATAATAAATTATTGAAAAAATATATCGCCAAATCTTAATGTCGGGTTGCTATAAGCCCTATCAGACAGTTATATTTCAGCGAAATCTTGGTGAGCCTGTGCAATATTTTCTCTTAAAAACCGCCACATATAAAGTCAGGTATGCATCTTTCTTGTTAATCAAGACTCTGTTACAGCAAACGGTCAACCATGGAAACCAATACCATATAGCTTCTTCCATATTAAGAAATGAAGCATATGTTGATGACTTTCTCTTAGGTGGTCATGCCATAAACGAAGCGTGTAGTGCAAACTGAATTCGTAAAAATGTAAGATTCAGGTGGATTTCCTTTAAACAAAATAATTGACAATGCCACCCGTATTCCCAAAAAAAATTTCGGTGACTCCGAGTCTCTACACTTTCATAACAAACAAAAACTTTTGGAGTTCATTGGATGCATTTTAGGATAGTTTCCATTAGGAACATAATTTGTTACCACTTCCAGAAGACTTTGAGAAAAGGGAACGGCTATCAGCCATAGTTAACTAACTTTATCCAGCTGAATGGCTTCGCCGAATTTACATTAAAGCAAAAGTGCTGATGAAACGATTACAGTTGGAACAGAATAATTGCAATAAATCCTTAACGTTATATAAATTGCAAGGCGTGGTTTTAAATTTAAGGAAATCTTCCCCACGTGGAAGAACTTCAAATACCACGATGATTAAATTTCAGTCCAAATGAAAATGTTCAACTGCGTGCCTTTTCCGATGCTTCTACTCTAGCTGTCTGTATCTACGTTTGCCTACGTCACGTCACGTATCACATTTGCTTATAAACAAAAGCAACCCGACTAGTTTGCCTCATCTGGTGCTATTAGGTGCGGTCCTGCTAGTCAAAGTCATGCTATATATACCCGATCCAATCAAGTGTAACTTTCGTTCAATTATATTATGGACTGATTAGAAAAGTTATCAAACGCATGAAAGACCTATGTCGTTAATTGTGTTTCTCAAATGACTTAGTACCAACAGATAAATGGAAACAAGTTTATTTATGCCCGCTGATATAGGCATGTAAAAATGAAGATCTCCCTGGACCTCCTATTCTCTGGAAAATTGGCCAAAAGGTCGCTCTACAATCGATCGGTCTATCGAGCAAAAGCCTTACGTTTTCATTTTAAACATATCAGCTAATGATTCCGTACTTGAGAGAATGATTCCGTACTTCAAGAGAAAAATACAATGCATATAAAAGCAACATGATTCCGCCAGATCTCTACGTTTCAAACTTACAGCATCCTTAATAAGGCATTAGATAGTATTCTTATCGACATTCCCATTTCATAGCACCATGCTGGTAAAACGTTTTTGGCGTGGAGCATATTATAAAATTCTTCCAGAGGCATGTGGTACTTTTATATATCCTGCGTTGGCTTTGTAAAGTTTGTTTAGCACTCATGTATCAAAATCAAAAATAAAACACGGAAAAATGGCAAAAGCAAGCCGGCAGAAACTGGATGTTATAACATATTGGTGCTTATTTTGAGCATGCTGATTGTCAACGTATGTGTCGAATGACCCGACTGAATTTTACATCGACAGTTCCAAGCGTTGAGTGAAGAAAATGACTGATTTATGAAAAATATGCGTTTGTGCAAGTGTAAGGCAAATGTAAGAAATATTTGAAGATCCCTTAGTTATGAAAGTTTTAACTCCAGGGCATTTCTAGCGAGGAGCATCAATTATGGCCCAATTATATTTGGCACTTAATTTTTCTCTCATAAATCGTTAAGAAAAGTTAAAGGCACTTCGTTACTTCTTTACAATCAAGTGGAAATCGTGGAAGTTAAAAACATTCCATCAATGTCAAAAATGGGCAACATATCAAAGAAAATGATTTTAGGGTCATCACAGAAGAATGCCTTTTAATGAGATTAGATTGCACCCGGAAGTAAGCAATATACTTATTATTGCATTATGCTTTAGTTTCTTTAATTTTCGTCATGTGTGCTGTTTCTGCTCCAAGTATTCTGTCCGTTCCCCTACAACAACTATTAATGATATTCTGTTCGTTACTATTTGTTTTTAAAAATATTGCAAAAAACAATTCGGCGCATCACCATTCGTGTATTATACCAAATAAAAGTCTTATAAGTGCTCATAAAAGTGAATATTCGGTATAAGTCAAGTCACTTCTTTCTTCTAATCGGGGTCCTGTTCTTTATTTCATACACGATGGTCATGAGCAGTTTTAAACATCCAAAAACATTACAGCCAAGAAAGATCTTTAATACTTTAATTTTATTCAAAATACTATTATGAACTAATTTTCACTATAACATATTAAAAGTTCGATTTTTCGCCTGCTTTTGGTAGAAACGGCTGGTGTGAGAACCAAAATCACAAGTTTGTTTTGGTTCCAGATTAAGGTTTAAACTCGTACATGTATATTTGACTGTGCTTTCTATATGAAGTCTAGCAGTAAAACCGCAATATAAAAATTGCAGAGCAACGACTTCGAAATAACACCGGTCAAACTTGAATGTGATTCCTGGAAACGAATGGTAACGCAAATCGCCGTAATATACGGGCGTCATAATGTGAGATTATTAACATCAATATATAAAAAAAAGAGCAAGAAGCAGACAGAAAAGACAAAAGTTTTGATCACGGTAGATAGTAGTCTGGTGTTACTATAGCGATAAAAGAAAAGCCGCAGAGAACCTGTTGACACCTATCGAGGACTGCCTTGCGTACGCCATCTCTTGTGGAGAGGGAAAAGATCATGACTATCGTAAAATTTGGGGAAGTCGAGCTTGATGTTTTTGTTGTGGACCACCTTGGTCCGAGAGTTTTAGTACACTCCGTCTAGCAAAAGTTAGATCCGTCCGCTTTACGGATAAATTATATAAAGTTAATTTGAAAGTTTTATTCTCCGGCCATCAAGAATTTGACAACAAAGTTGTTTTGCTCGCTAGTAGGATGTACGCCAAGTGAATATTGTTCCCGGCACACCCCTATGATGAGACGACAAACTATTATGGCTGTCTCAGCTTTGATTATATGGGCAAAGATGGCGGAGTAAAAGATAAAAAATGCAGGCATTGTAGTCAAAGTGGATATCGTGTGTGTACGAACGCTGTATACTGTAGAAATTAGACGTTTAGGGAGCTTCTAGCGGTGAATCCCTTGATGTCCTGTAAATAAAAGGATGGTCACGCATAGCAGCTCGACGTTAAAATGGTCTTGGTGACATTGGCGCGACCGCAGTTAACATGCGATGTGCGAGGTTAATCATTGAATACGTGAATTTCCCAGTATTTTTGCGCCAGTACAAAAAGCTTGGGCTTCGGGAGGGAGGCTTAGATGCTTATAACGGGAAATGAGGTCATTTCTTGATATTAATAGCAATTCTGCTGTTACTGTGAATGATGTGAAGGTGGAACGTTCGTCCTCAGTAAGGACAAGAGCGTCTGTGTAGCCATGAAATTGCACGTACAATCAGCAACTAGATGATTAACCGAAGTATATAGACTCCGTATTGCTGCTTGCTGGTTGCATCCCATTGATTCTGGGACCAGATGATAATGCTTTCTCACTCTTACCGTTTAGTAAGATGCCAGAACGGGCTTGTGGCCCAAGCAACGAAATAAGTGGTGAAGTATCTAACTGCAGCTAGTGACATTGATGTCACTATTGTTTATAGGGCAGCTATGAAGTTTTTTCATTTTTTTGGGAGGTTAAGGTAAAGATGAATGAGAATTAGTGATCATAATATTATTAAGTAAACAGTTATTAAGGTGCCGATTGGTGGTTTTCAGAGTACACCTTTGGATGAACAGGTAGGTCACATAACTGAATCTGTCTGTGATGTATACGACTTACTTTCCGAGAGGCAAACCGTAAGAGAGTTAAGTGGTGGATAAGCAGTCTGCGCGATAAAAGAAAGGCCGTTCGCAGCCTCACAACGCAGTTTCGTCGTGCAAGAAGTTCCAACGTAACGAAAGACTAAAGGGGACGATTGTTACGGGAATTATCGAAGTATCAGAGGCGAAATGTTTTTGGAAATTGGCGGTCTTAGCATAGGAAATGGTGTATTAACCACTTGGTGTGAGTGTGTTGAAGCGTTAATGGCTGAATTCTTAGCTGCACAGGATGGTTTGTTGCTTTTTAATATTATGTTAATGCCGACCCCACATCCATTGAATTAGGTTATGCGATATGAAAGCTTAGATTTAAAAAATGGGTGAGGGTGTGAATTTATCAATGGACAAAACTGTGATGATGCTTCTCTTAGAGTGCCTCTGATCCAGTAGACCTACAGTTAAAGAGGCTAGTCTTAGGTACAAGGATATGATCAAGTACTTAGAAATTAGTATGGGTGAAAGAGGGGGAAATTCGTTGCACCTATAGTGTGAATGGGGCTGGCTAGACAAGCCGTTTGAATCATTTACGGCAGCCTGTTTGCTGCATGTGCAATCTACGGAGCGCCTGTACGGCATCGGCGTGTCATGTCTATTGATGGGCGAAAGAAGATATTCCTGACTAGATCGTGATTTTGTATATTGGTAACGGCTATACAATGGGTGATGGGGGTGGGGTGGGGAGGGGGGGGGGGGGGGGGGGGGGGGGGGGGGGGGGGGGGCAGGCAGTCCGTCTACTCTTATTTGATGAGTCAAGAAGTTAGGATGAAGAAGGATTAAATTCTAGGGACCGTAAATCGCTGAGGAGCGTGTCCGTGTCTCATGGTAGTACCGTTGGGAAAATAGTGAGAACGCCAAAGTTGATTTTAATCTTAGCCGTGAGGTCTCATTTGTGGGGGAATACTTAGATTTTAATCTTAACTTTTATTTTAATTTTATTAAGGGCCGTTGATCTCTTAATACGTTTTTGCATGAAAGACGCCGTTCAGAAGCTATGGGTTCATGATGTGGCGGTCACTTTGGAAATTGGAAACACGTGCTGTGGGAAAAACTCTTTTCAAACTAAATGCAGAAGCTATGGGAATTAGGGAAGTGAATGGTGATATTGATTGCAGTTTTGCCATCTACGCCTTAGACGACTGTGCCATGGGCCGCATTTGTATCTTGTGTTTTTCTTAAACGCCGGGCTATTGGACGCGCAATTCTGCTAAAGCCTTCGACTGATTTATCGATATATTGAGTATGGACTGGCATTGAGTGACTAGGGTGTAAGCCACGCGGAGCTTTCCTAGTCTTACCAGAAGCTACACTTCTACCTGGTATGGACTTGCGGTCAAAACCCATTTCCACGTTTCTCTGCATTGGTATTATTGTCGGTTTAAGCTTTGCTCTCATTCTTCCAAAAGGGTGTTGTTTTCCTTACATAATGAAAGAGTTCGGAATAAGCCGTCCCCGCCGAGTGAGAATATCATGTCCACGTAGATATTATTAACTGGTTCTATATTTTGACAGCTTTTTCTGACGAATTTATTCCACGTTGAAGGCGACGAGGGGCAGAGGTTTAAGGTAGACCTCGTTCTCACCAGAGGGAGCTATACGTCCGTGTGCAATCGGGAACCGTGGTATTAAGCCTTCGTGGTAGCGCGCACACATAAAGCATCTCGAAACATATCACGACGCTTGTCGCAGTAATCAGAGAGTTGCATAAGTTCGTGGGACATACCGTAAATAGTTACTAAAAAGAATACACGCCCTTCGTTCGGCTGTATTTACGTTGAACACTTCGAACTTAAGTCCTTAGATCTCTGTATCCACTTTGCTCTCATAATAAATTCTTGAACATTTTAAAATTTAAATAATGTATATTCTAAGTTCGCATTTTTTATTAATCTTACCAACTATATAAAAAGAAAATACCAATTATATAACTATTTGCTTGCGTTAAAATATTTGTTAAAATAATTTTTGATAATATAAAGCTTACAGGATGGCCACAGTGCTGCTGCGGGTATGCTGGGTTGCAAGCGCTATATTCGGAGTTTGATGAAATTACAGGCCTGATATTGGCCTAACTTAATGATGATTTTCATAATTGAAGAAAGTGATTCGTAGAAGCATTACAAACACGCAAACGTGCTTTCGTTTTTTATTAAAAAGATCATAAGATTATAAACGATTTTTATCTTATATTTACCATTATTCGCCTAAAAATTTCAAATTGCAGAAAGCCGTAAAGATATCTTGATTTAATATTAAAAGCGCATAATATTAAAGTTATGGTTCACTAAGTCAATCAGTTTGCTAAGATCAGTAATCTCCCTTGGTTTAAAGCAGTCAATTTTGCTAAGATCACAATTAGATAACTTCACCTTAATATAATCATTAAGCTGCTCCGTAGTTCTATCTGCAGCCAGGGGCCAGGTCAATAAGTTAGGAACCCCCTTACCCATACCGGTTTAAGGTAACAACAACTATAAAATTCCTTATGTAATGGAATGTAGTTTGCTTGCAGTTGGTAGCATTAACAATAGGATTACCAATATCGTCTATATTCGATGTATTCCAATTGATTTTATGTGTATATATAAATATATTTATTTAATTTATTTTGCTTATATAGTAAGTTATGTACATTTTAATAGGTTTATTGGGCGTTTAGCTTCGGTATTGCATTCACGCGAGTTACGTGTCCAAATATTGATCGGACAGATACATTGTATGTTGGCTTTGTAAGCGCATAGCTCATGGTAAGTATTTTAGGTACGTCGCAAGAGTCATGGATGCATTAGCTGATTCATCTAATTAGATCCACTGGTCGTGCCCCAGTTGCATGAAGAGAACAATCGGATTCTACGCTTTGTTCTCACAGACCAAGCGTGGTCTTGAGAATTTGTCCAAAAAATTAACCACATTTTGTGATGGATTTAACGAGCAACAAGATTTGTTCAATAAATCTAAGCAACCGTTTTAAAACGTGTCGCAATGTCGCTTGTGCAAGACAACCTCCTGCTTCACTTTTCGTGCCTAAACGCCCTACGTTCACTCGCGTTGATAAAAAAAGGAAAATAGTGGTATATATGCCGCATCTGGGGAAGATTTATTTGATTTGACCTTTCCAAACCCATCTTCAAATACAACTCGTGCTCTTTCCCATTAAGACATAGGTGATTTGACAGTGCTGTTGGTAACTTGCATAATTTTTTACCATATTTCCAATGTCAACATCTATACCCTTACGCCACCAGTAACTCACAGCCACACATTTCATGCGAGTCATCCCAAAATGTGCTGCATCCAATTAATGTAACTACACTTCTTACTTCGGTGGGATGTACACTCACAGGAGACAATCTTTTTTCAATAGATCAATACCAAACCATAAACGCAGATGTATTATTTTGCCTTGTTGAAGACCAGATTTTAATTGGGATTTTTCGACGTCTTGCGAGTAGCAGCAGCTATCTCTAATACAGGAAGTGGACCTGTTTCATTTTTTTCACTGCTTCAATATTACTATGCTTATCTGAAATTATCAATTTTGACATAACATGTTGTGTCATAGTTGACAAAAATTTATAAAATAATAAGGTCAGTCAGTGCCTTCTCAATGTGTTTCATTCTTTCTCAAAACTTTTCTACTTGCCGCGTTAATGCAGATTTCCTTTCCTTTCCTTTTTTTTTCTTTTCTTTTATTTGAAAATTCAAGCCATTAAGTAACTACGTTGATTGTTAAGTAAAAAAAAATGTAATATTTTTTCCTTCATATTTATTGCAATATGCAATAGCTGCACGGTATACTAACGTTGGGCGCCATTTCGCCATAATAGACAAATATAAAAATTTGCTCTTTGTTCTTTTCTATTGTTTTTTTTTTCTTTAGCGTCCTGCTCACAAGCAATGATCTGACCCACGATATAAGTCCGTCCGTAAGGCCCGCTGTCTGTGCTGTTCACTGCCCGTTGGTTCATTATTCCATATCCCGTATTCCGTGTCCCTTACCCTCACTCACACGCACACCTTCTTATACCCCGTCTCAGCGGTACCCACAGACTGTTTAGCTACGCATCATTCCTTTTTTTGTCATGTACGTTTTAAACGAATTTTCCGTTTACTTTATTGGTCGGTGATTGATATTTATTTTGATGCAATTGTTTAATGACCATTGTTCAACAAATTTTCTTTTCCACATATCTCTTCATATATTTACGAGTACACACATATAAGAATTGCCATTTTTCTTGTCATATTCATAAAATTTTTCTCTTTTCTCCTTTTTTTATATTGTTTTGTTTTTTAATTTATTTATTCTTTGTTCATATACTTTAAGACACATTCCATATTTAAACGAATTGTTTTCACACAAGCAATCACTCAAAAAAAATCAGTAAACCTTCTTTTGTTTGTTTTGTTTGTTTGATGATTCTTCTATTCTCATTAATTTTTTATTTGTTGAGTAACTAATTTATTGTGAGAATAACTATAACAACAATAGTACTGTAAAAAACTCGGCATATATTCCATGAAAGCCGGCCGTACACTTGAGACTTTTTCCTAGACACAGGAACGCTGTTGTCAGAGACGAACGGGTATTTTGTATAATCCAATGAAAACTTTCTTTATAATTTAACGACATGGCCTCTATTTGTGTTGTTTTGCTTTTAAATGTTCATTTTAGTACAATTATTTAATGACTATTATGACAACAAATTCTCTTTTTTTTTTATTAAGAGTTTATAGGAATGTTTAATTGTTTCGTTTTGTTCTACTTTGAAAAACAACGTTTTTAAACATATTCGATAACGTTCTCGTTAGGGGACAAAGCCATTATATATATATATCCACAGGTTTATTTATTTTATAGATTTGTTATAGATGATTTCAGGTACAGTTTTCTTTATAAACACGTAAGTTTTCACGCATGCAAATCTGCTCTAAAGTATAGGTACATGAAACTCGTCTGCAAGTGTGTAGAATTTAAAAATTTTTTTTTTCTTTTGTATATATGTCCCATTAACAATTCTGAATAAGCTCTAGCACATTAAATAGTAAGGGGTTTTACATATAAAAACACGTATTTTATATAATTTTATTTAAGATTTCAGGTTAAATTTTTGCACCATTTAACTGGTAGTTATTACAAGAATGTGCATAATTGTTTCATTCTACCCATTGGTATATATACGTATATATATACTTTGTAAGGAAGCGTTTTGCTCTCTTACCAATAACAATTCTGTCTGCGTAATTGTCCGTCCACAGTCTGCAATAACCCGTAACTCATTAAATTTGAAAAGCAGTTGGTCAGTCGGTCCGATCGTGCGCTAAGTACATATGAAAGTATAAGTTCCTCTCATCCGATATAGAGGTGGGTAAAATATCCTCTCTGTGATATGCGTATTTGCCTCTACACTAACTAATATAATTGTATTAGAATCATGGAACATACTCTGTTCGTATATTCCTTTAAATAGTTATATACAATTTCAGTGTTATTATAATAATTGTCACAAAACTCCGACATGCATTGTTAAGCATATTGATAAATTTATATATATATCAATGTTTCTACATCTGTATACACGCATAAGTGTATGATTGCGCTCCAAATGGACGTACACCTAAAACATTTACGAATTTGAAACAATACAACAATAGCAGCCACCTTATTGTCGTTACTATTGTTGTGTTATTATTCTTAAGATTGGGTGAAGTTAGATTTTTGTTGTACAACTGCATTACTTGAAATGCAATCATTTCAATATTAACAGTAAGTGAAATATGATGATGACGGCCCAAAAATTTATTGTAAAAATATTACCTGATCGAACGATTCTCACTAATTAGGGATTGCCGGTTACATATTTTAATATTTGCAGACCCATAGTTTCAATATATAGGCATGTTGATGGAAAGGCACATACCTAACGGTTTTGTGGTTTGCAAAATCATGCAATTGTCTCGCATGTTTTCTAGGATCCTGGGTAGGTCCTGAGCATACCCCAGCAAAGGAAACCCGTTACAACTTTTATTTAATATTTTAAGTTAAACTTTTACACATTTTTTTTCGTAATTATTGTAAGTATACGTATTATGGTTTCATTTTTGCACGTATGTATACATATTTATTTTATTCTTTTATTGTTCGACATAAGTCTGCTCACTTCGAGATTGTATCGCCAACCTTTGCAATCTACTCTCCCAAATTAACTGCCTGCTGACTCTTAAAACATCAAAAAAAAAAGAAATTTTCTCAAATTATTCAGACGGATTTCGGACTTTTCCCTCGTTATTTAGCGAGAGAGCTATGAATAGAGATTCTTCATAACGGTAGTCCGTTATTATTATTTTATCTACTCTATTGGGATAGAGCAGTGGACAAAGCAGACCGTCTGTAATCAGAATTAATTTTCGACCACCAACGCGTCGATACATTTTTTTGTCCCAAAAATAATAGCGTATGCTTTACGATCTATTTAACTACAGCGATAGTGAACGTATGACAATGTCTGTGAAGCATATTGAATGAGTTTTTCAATTCATTCTGCGGAATGGTGACTTCTAACAGCATCAACACTGTGAGGTGAAATGTCTGCTGCTAATATCAGCGTTAATTTAGGACTGTAGTGCTGACGCCTTCCCGTAATCTGTACTCCATTCAAACGATACGTTTTCTTTAGTAAGTTATTAATTGGAAATGATACTGTGCTCAAGTTAGCAAAAAATTGGCCATAATAATCCACTATACTTCGTCTTTATTGAGCGCATATTTTGTGTGGCATTTAGTGAATGCCATGTTGATCAGTTACATAACCACTGTTATCTAGTTTATACGTATTTAGTGTTAGAATGTGTCGATCGTTCTCGACGACTTCTAGTTGGTGATACGCCTTGGCTGGTATATCAATGTAGTACATTTTTTACCACCAGCCATATATGCGAATATTTGGTTGGTAACAGGTGCCCATCGACAATTAAATGAGGCTTTACGGTTGCTTTATAATCGCCGCATATTCGGACTTTACTGTTGCTTTTCCTTGAATCAACTGTTTTGTAAAATTGACAAATTCGTTTATTTTACCTTCGATAGCTCATCTGTGCGCAAATGGTAATCAGCGCGATTTTAAGAACACTGAGTTAGAGTTGTTTTTAACTGTAATTCTAGCTGGTATATCTGTTAATTCTCCAGCAGATTTATCAAAAACATTTTTGTACTTTCCTCCTCATTTTGATAGTTCAGCTAGAATGTTTAGTGAAATTGCTACATTCAATGTATTATCAGCCCTAAAAAGTTTCATATCAATCTAATTTCAAGACTGGCACCCACTCAGTGTCTATCACAGTGCAGTTCACTTTACACACACGCAATACGCTTTTGTACTCGTATTACAATAACTAAATAATTCTCGGTCAAGCGCCCCGTCGCGTCTGTTGCATCGATCAGGGTTACTTGTGATCCTGCATCTATATCAAAATAAAGAATTACATTGTTATTATTCAAAGTTGTATATAAGTAAAAATTCCTATTAAATACTACACAAATGTCTTCTAACGTTTCATTAATTTGTTTGGAACGCCCATTTTTTTCTTGCACCTTCGATTTAGATTGGATTTTGTTTAAGTAACCATTCTTTCATTTCTTTTTTTGTTAAGTAACATATTGTTTTTACGTGTACGCTTATCCACTAAATGCGCCCCATTGCTAAATTGAAAACAATGTTTCTCTCATTTTTACTTTTATTTATGTTGACTATTTGTTCCTTTTGCAATCGTAGTTTGTTTTACCATGTTTAGTAATATGTCCTCTTGGATTTGTTCTTACTCACCGCCTCGTTCTGACATTGCCACGGTTAAGAATGTGTATAGTGGTGTCATGAAGAGCACAAAAAGGCTATGTTGAAAGTCGTACTGTATGTCTAGCTTGAATGTTGCATCCAAACTAAATCAGCTTTATGTGTTGCCCCTCCGCATTTGTAACAAAGAGGCAGCAAATAGCTAAAGAAGATCGGACACAAAAAATAACTACGATCAATTGCACTCATAACCAAAGTAGAGTTTATTGAAGTTTAAAAATTATAATTAAATTAAAGTAAAGAAGAATTATTCTAAAATAAATTTTGACTTTTTGTTGCAATATCCAAATCATATTTTGCTCATTTTGCAAAACAAAATAATGAAAAATTAGTACAAAGTGTAACGCAAACAAATAACAAGATGACACACGTTGGAGTGAATTGGAGCAAGTATTTATATATTATGCTCAGTAATTAAAGAGATCTACAGGAACGAACAAGCAGACAAACACGTACCATTGCAAAGTATGTTACCATTTATAGTTAAAAGACCATTAGAAAAATATGAAAACTAAAAATAATAATGCAAGATATATATATATTAAATCGTAACAGGTTGTATTTAAGGCTTTATCCATTGTTAGATCCTTAATTTGCAACAGCCGATTTTGTATCCATTTATTACGGACTTCAAACACAAATTAATTCTGTAAAGCTGGATTTAGGTAGGTTCACATATAGCATTTAATAGACAATTTGCGCAGTTCAACCCCAAAAATTTCTATCAATTTTTCTTCTTCCTGCTGCCGCAAATGAATTTGTACTTCTCCACTATTTCCAATTGCTCTGACTCGTAGTGATCACACATGTGTACAACGAAATTTTTGTATGTAAGTATGATTGGTTTCTTCAGACTCATTTTTTCGCGAGAAACATTATACGTCTTGGCCAAGAATACTAATTCGTATCGTATGTCTTAATTTGCAAAGATGGTAAAAGAACGGATGTTTTTATTTACGCAATTTTCAAAAATATGCGGCTTCTGATGCGGTACTTGACTAACATGCACACAGTTGCCTCGTACTCCTAATTCTCTTTTTACAAAAATTCTTTCAAACGAAATCTGATTTAACACGAGTTAAAACGAAAAAATCTCTCTTTTTACACGATCTGTTTTGAGTAACTCATACCAAGGAAAAGCAGTGTTTCTGATTTTACCATATCTTACACTGATCTCTGTTGGAATTGTTGAAATTATACGTATAAACATAGATGTCAATTTTATTAATGTGTTCTGTAGCTACACCATATTTTTGCTAGATTCTTACGTATAGGCTTACATTGAAACGGTTTTTCGAAGTGTGGGTATTGAATTGTTGGAGGAGATATCAATTTGATTTTTAAAACTTCTTATTATTCATTCTCGTTTCTATGTTCGCATATTCATATCTTTTAATTGTTTTATTTAAATATATCTCCATATTTACTTTTTCTTCGTTATACTTTACACCACTTGGAGATATTAATTTTGTGCGGCTATACTTAACATCAGGAAGGGCTTAAGATTAAGTTTGGTACACTGACGTGCTTTAATCCAAGGACGACGCTATCGAAAATGGTTCGCTGAACTTTTCCGGCAAATCCTCATATAAATCTTAATGTGGAAAGGCGTTAAATGGACGCGTGATGTTTTGTGTATCCTCTAGCAAGGGAAGCAAGTGAACTATATAGTGAACTGAAAATGGCATCCAAAACGATACCTCTCTTCACCGGTAACTACAAAGACTAAATGCTTTCCTAAAAGTTGTGCGATCTTAAGATTAAGATTAATAAATTTACTGTAAAAATTTATGATAAAAAACAAAAAGAATTAGAAAACCAAACAAATTCGTCTCTTATCTGTCAGATAATGGTCCGTTTGACATCAGTTTTACATCATTTATTGCCCGTCCTCGGTGTCAAGTCTGTCAAATGTTACTTATGCATCCCCGTCCCTTGACAGTGTCGTCCGTTTTTCATCAGCTAGAGTCATAACCACGAGTTTAACATCCATCTGGACGTAGCATGCGAGTTACATATATAAATGCTGAATGAACTGTCAACAAGATCGATGAGTTTGTTAAAACATTAACTAAGGTAATTTAAAATTAAATATTAATTATTTAAAAAAAAAAAAATAATTGAAACAATTATTAAGCTCGCGCGCTATACCCATTTCTCTTAACTGAACATGGCGGATTCGCAGAAAAATATTTGATAAATCCGCACTGGAGAACACTCTATAAAACCCGTAATCGCGAGTGTCACACGGTGGTGAGAGACGAATGGCACTACGCGGCTTTGAACGGTGTAGCCCAGTACCTGTCGATCTCTCAGGAAGCAATCAGCCCTCTGTCTCGATGGATTATTTTCCCTTTTCTTTTAGCACAATTCATGGAGATTGGTACTCAAGAAATTCTACGTAGATGTACGAATGTCTTAAGATAGTCTATGCATTGGTAACATACCGACTAACAAGGAGAATGTGTTTCCCAGATCGGTGCCAGAGTCGCTTGGGGGTAGAAAAGGTACCGAGTTCATTCAACTGCTGAGGAATCTTTGGTAGGAATTCTCAAACGAACATAGGTAATCTTAAGACAGGAAGAAGAGGCTAAGTTCAACCGGCCTCCGCCCTTTCAGAGCAATGGTAATTGGCGGCATGAAATTTGAGGAGGAACGTAGATGCATAGAGTAGAGACGTGGATTCTCCGATGCGGTGAAGCTTGATACCAGCAGTGAGCGGCATAGGAAGGACAGCTCTTCGTTCTCTAACACTAGCAACTTGCTAAAGCGTGCAGCAGATGAAATTGCGGGGACACACTGCAGAACCACTAGCAGACAGGCTCAGACATCTGGCGCTGCCCCTACTTATAAAGAAGTGGCGATAATAAAGTAAGGGCGGCACTACGCTCACTTCTGGACAAACCCCGCAGTCACTTTCCTTGCACTTTCTGTCTGAGTTGACTTATACTAGTCTGCAAAAGATGGAGACGGTGTGTTTGATAAACGTTCAGGAGGACGCCTCGCTGAAAGCGGTTTCTAAAGAGGAAATACCTCGTCCTCACGTTTTCGCCAGATACTTTACCTAATACGCAGTGCACAGCTAATGGACCTGCTAAATCTTTGGAGGATTGGGCTCGAGGTCTAGTACTGGAAGGTACTCCTGAAGGAAAAAAGAAATAAAAACTTGCGATTAAAGTTAAATATCACAATATTGCTTTTGAAATAGATTATATACAAGACTTGCAAAAAGTTAATTTATAAGAAAAATTGCCAGATGGGAGACAATTTAAATAATTTTTTTTTGTAATTCAATAACTTTTTTTTGCGTTGGGTCTACATTTAGTATTTTATGCAACTTGTTGGCAGAGAAGTACCTACGCGAGTTGAGCATCATTTTCAATAACTTATTTTGACATGTTTGTAAATTCTTTATGATGAAAAATATTGAAGTTTGATGCATGAGTTAATTACAGAATTAAAAAATCGGATTCCTTCGCAAGGGGTATCTTTTAACGCTATGTTTTCGGCTTTGCCTGTACCTAGAGAGTTTCTTAGGTGTATCTCGCGCACTAAAGATTCAACGACGTCATCATTTCCTTCCATCCTTCTATCCATTCTTCCTTGAGACATGAACTTTAACTCAGTCTTGCTGTCGCAGAATTTAGAACATGCCCTCTCGTGAAGAACTATATGACTATAAGTTTCTAACTCGGAAAATATGGCCCCTCACAAGGGACGCGTAATTCAGAATGTTGTCGACGAGTATTTATATAATCGACGACAATAGTTGAAGATAACCAACTCCATTGGCTTCTATACAAATTTCCGAGTCTAATTAAGCGCAACATATGATTAGGAAGTCCAAGAAAATTAATGTTGGGAAACCTTTTGGGCACTGAGCGTTGGGCAGCGTCTGTTAGGCTGGTAGTAAGCAACTTGATGGAGTTATTTATATCCTCTGTCATAGGTATATAGGTAGCATAGCTTTGTTGTCCATTGAAGGTATTAGTATGAAAGCATCGGTAACTTTTTCAGTTAGGCTTATTGTAAGGCATCGTAAAATTTTCTTCGAGGAGTGCTTAGAAACTCATAGAAATTTGGACTAGTAAATTAGCGTCATTATATTAGTGAAGACTGAATCCAAAAAAAAAGCACAGATCTTTAAGGAACTGGAATGGCTCGTTGGTGTGTAATGTTATCCCAAAAACTAGTTCATAACCAGCACCTATTACGATGCTTAGCTTTTAAATCGGCATGAAATCATCATTTTGTTTCAAAGTTTTACGTAAGCCTCTTTCAGATTTGCACTTAACCTCATCTGAACAAGATCATACTCAGGAGATAAGGGGGAGGATTAAACTCAGGAGAACAGACATTATCGAAACACTTACAATTATCATTAGCGATGCGGGTATCTAGACTGATGATTTCAATTACGTCAGTTTCCACTGGTGGCATTTCGTAGAATGTCGAGCTATTGTGAATTAGTATTGCAACTTCCAGTTTTCGTTCTGTCATATCTTATACAAGGGCAGTTCCGGTGTAATAATTTGTAGGAATATTTTAACCAAGTTTCAGAAAGTGGACATGTATCGGTCCTATTGAAGAATAAGAGATCAAAAACCTGAACAGTTTTTTTGCCGACGCTACGGCAGTTCCAAAAAATTACTTTAAGCATTGCCATATCCATTATTTAACATTTGAATATAAACACTTAATAGGTACTTGCCTTACAGCAGTAAATAGTTTACATCTTAAATTAAGTAATTGTAGACATCTTAAGATTATTACAAGCCGAAAGCCTTAGATGCTAGTGCTTTAAGACTTTAGTCTTAGAATTTTTTTCTAGCTAAATTTATAATAATAATAATAATAATAATAAGATTATTAGCAATATCAAAAGATAACTCAGTGATTTCATTTTGTGTGAAAAGATCAACACTACCCTTAACCACTAAGGCGAGTGATTGTTTATGCTGCACGATCATTGCAGCGTTAACATATACTGAATTATTATTACTAGATGTTACACCAGCTTTACAATGCAAGGCTGGAAACATCAAGCTCGACAGTGAACTGACCTGAAGATGACTTATTTTCAAATCTACCTCTTTGGGCAGGATTTCTAGTATACACTTCGTCTTTTATTTAGAGATAAAGAACACGATTTCGACATCCGCTGTCCATCGAGCTATGATTTTGGTTACAATTTATACACCTTAATATGGAACTATCAGAACGATCAGCACTCTTATGCTTCCCAGCACAAACGTACATTTCCACTTTATGTGATGAGAATATTTTCCATGTTCGAACATTTGGTCGATATCGACGATTCTATCTGGAATTTATAAAATATTTTTATATGCGGTATCCAAGTCTGTTTCTGTGTGTACCTCTTGACTATTCAATGGATTATTCGTGTGGCTTAACAATCACCTAAAAAGGCTTCGTAATAGAATGAACAGACTTTTTTAAAAAATTTGAACGGTGTGGATGCCTCTTAGATAACCCTCGGTATTCTGAAGCAAGACATGATTTAAACTCTGCTGAAAATAAATGTTGCTCCTAACTATTTATGTGAAGCCTACAGACTTATGTTAATCCTAAACTCTTAGTGATTTATCGATTCAAGACATAAAGTTAAAATCTTTTCAGCGGCGATGTATTACGCAAACTCTGAATCCTTGAATGCGTCCGTGATACGTGATCTATTTGCGAATTTTTTTAAGAAATCCTCCGCTACTACTTTGTTTATACATCGCAGATGTAATTCTAATTGGTATTCTCAAGGCCTGCGCCAATTTTCGTAACATTTCTCTCTTCTGTATCTGTAACAGCTACCTAATTAAAGCCTACTTACCAACTTTATGAAACCTCAACCTCATCATTTCACTGGAGAAAAGTGTCCCAAACGCTGAGAATTGTCGCAGGATTGCAAAACTGAAATTTATTAGAATGGAAAAATTTTTCTAAAGCTTCCGATCGATCATGCAAGGGAAATTTCCTTCAATATGCTATCTAGGCGTGCATATGCCTATGCACATATGTTCGGTTATAATTGGGGCGATGCATGCACGCATTAAGCCTGACAAATACATAAATAAACATCAGCGTCTTTGTAAGTCAATAACCACTTTCTCCAACTGGGCTGAAACTGAAAATATTGTATAGTTGCGCTTTTAACCAACCGTGTAGGAAGGGTGAGATTAGCATTAAAAATTAGTGGGTTTGCGTTGGCTGGTACGGCTAGATATTAATTTTATGCCATTCATAATTCAAAATGAATAACGACAGTTTTCCTTGGTGATTTACAGTGCCGATTAACACAATAGAAGAAACTCCAGCAGGTCAAGTTTCGCATCATAGTGGGGAGGACGGTTGGTTATTGTTGTCAGCAGACAGCAAGGCAACTATTCGCCAATTCCTCTTGATACTTGCTCTGCATAGAGGCTCGGCAATATGTAGAATAGTCCTAGTATTTTGTTGCTCGAAAAGAAAATAGCAAAAGTTGCTTTTAATGTAAGAAGAAATAATAACCTGAAACTCGATGTGGGAGAAAATATAACTAGACTTTACTAAGCACATGGATAGAGTAGTCTTAATGGCTGCTGTGACATCCATCGCTACGATTTTCGTTTCGTAAAGAAAAGGATAGCCTGATAAATAAATATATGGGTAAAACCAAGTTGAAGTTAAAATAACAATAGAAATCCGAAGAAACGTCGCAACGAATTTCCACCACACTGCTATATCATATAGCAAAATTTCGGAAGCCCATTTGTTAGTTAGTCAGTACCTGTTTGTATTCAAGGAGGATTAAACACACATGATGCAAACGCGCCCGGACCAATCTCTGCCTCAGTACGGACATGTTCCTTTAACAGCAATTGGGACTGACATTTAGCATTTCTACATCCTCATTGCTCATTACGTCTAGTGAAGGCGGACCCTCTCCTCATCCTGAAGGTGTTACTAATATGTCATATTTCTAAGATCAGACGGATTACACAAATCAGGATCAGTTAAAAGCGTCTTACAATTTAATTCTATGACGCATTTAAGTTTATGTCGTTCGTCGAAGAGCAGTTGGGCAGATGCTTTACACCTTGCAAAATTTAATAACGAATAGCGCGCATGCGGTGTGCATAGATATCTCAATAAAATTACTGATCAGTATAGATACCCTGTACCACGTTCGCACGATTTTCAGCTAAATAACATATCAAGAATATGATTTCTAAAATAGATTATGTGAAAACTTTTGTCCAAATAACTATTCAAAAAGCTGTTATACCCAAAATGCTAATTTCAATGGTTTACGCACCAAGTCCTCAAAGGACTCGAAATTTTTTATGTCCGCATTGACGATATTCCTATCGCTTCTACGAACTTTAAAGAGCATAAAGAACAGCATAAAATACTCTTTAATCGATTAAGATCGCATGGTTTGACAATAAGCGTTATAAAGTATGAATTTGGGAAAACTGAACTATGCTAGCACATTTGATAGCATTAAAAAGATTATTACTAAACTCAGAACGGAACAGAAAAATGCGAACTACCAGAAAACGTACGTTTTTTGGTCTTATTAATTTTTATTGAAAGTCCATTCCCAAAGCAGCTTAGACACAGGGCGTTCTCCACGATTAGAAAAAAGATCATAAGAAAACAATAAACGAACAAATTTTTGGCCATTTAAGCACATTCAACCGTTGCAAAAAAAACTTACCGAAGCTTCGCTTCTAGCCTACCCGGTTGAAGCATCACCCTTACCACTTTGGGTTGACGATTCAGATTTTACAGCAATACGTTAATGATTGCTGGGTATTGATTGGATTTTTCTCAAAAAAATTTACAGGAACACAATGCCACTATAGCATTTACAAACGAGAACAACGACCAATATACACTGCTTATTTCCATTACGTCTTGGAAGACCGCATCTGTACAGGTCACAAGCCTTTTATGCTTGCTTTCTGTCAAAAATTGGACAAAGCTTCCCCAAGGCAACCACGTCATTTGAATTATATTGAACAGGATGGCACCGATATTAGATATGTCAAAGGAAAGAATAATGTATTATTATTATTATTATTATTATTATTACATAAATTTAGCCAGAGAATAAATTCTAAGACTAAAGTCTTAAAGCACTAGCATCTAAGGCTTTCGGCTTTATTTTTTTTTTTTTTAATAATATTATTATTATTATTATTATTATTGTTATTAAAAACTCTACCACACCTGAGATTTGAATCCACGGCCATTGAATTGCTAGTCGAGACTCTTGCCTACTGGGCCACTCAGGCGGATAAGAATAATGTAAAAGTTGACTTTCTTTCAGCATTGACATAAGATCAAGAATGTGATGAATAATTAGAAAATTTACTTCAAACTTTACTTGGCAAAGAAATATTTGACATTATGCAAAACTTGTCACATTCTGCTTCAAAATCTCCAGTTAGAATGATTACTGAACGGTTGGTGTGGCCATAAATCAAAGCTGACATGGCAAAATGAGTTAAGCTTTGCATATCAGGTGAGGAACCAAGCATAGGGAGACATACCAAAACGCCAATCGGAGGCGTAGAGATCCCTGAAGAACGTTTTAAACATATGAGCATCGACATCATCTCTACCTTCACTGCCTTCGTCACGTTCTCTTACGTGTATTGGCAGAATCACAAGATAGCCGGAAGCAATACCTTTGCAATATATTACTGCTTACTTACTTACTAACACTTTCCACATGATTGGATTTTTAGATTTACTGTACCAACCGCAGTTACAACCGACCAAGGCACACGGTTTGAATCCTCTCTATTCCGAAAATTCTCGAAAGTGTTTGGTTTCAAAGTCGTCCACACCACATCATATTACCGTCAAAGTAACGACCAAATTAAAAGATGCCATTGAACTTCGAAGAATTCTATTAAATGTCACCCTGATATGAAATTTTTTTTTTATCATCTAGTCAAAGTCAGACACTTTTGTATAAAGGAATTATATATTATAGAAATATAATCAAAATGTCGGACGGATGGAGGTTGTAACGCATAAACGCGCGTATATTTGTAAAGCTGGCTAGTTTAGCAGTAATGAGGAGGTTTCACTTCTTATCCAACAAAGACCCCACAGACGGTTATATTCACGAAACACACCTGTAGAAACCCTTATGGGGGCAGACGATCGGAACTTTCTTAACGGAAGGACTGATGTTATATCGTGGGTTATTCTATATCGTGTCCATATGTTTGTGTGAGAGGCCACGAAGCTGGGTCCCCAGACCTTTAAATCTACTTTCCTTTCATTAAAATAAATAATTCGCAAAATTTTTGTAAATTAAACACGATTGAGTTATCATGAGTTCTTAATAAATAAGAACAAAACAAAAAAAATAAGAACAAAAATTAATGTAAGATATTAAGTGATTACTAATATTATAAGATAACTTTCAATGTTGAAAAATGTTAATGTCAGAATAATACACGAAATAATAATAAAAAAAAAAAATTGGGTTAACTTACACTATGAAAACAAGAACCTACCAAAAAAAGTGATGATACATTTTGTGCTTTTCTCTCTTGCAAATTACATCAAAACTTTTACGTACAGGGTAATCACAAATGTGAAAGTTAACTTTCGTTCGCTACCAAGCCAATACTTGATAAACATTTTTATTGCAATCACGTAAGATTTCTATGTCATTACCCTTGCTATCATCATAAATGAAAAAACGTAAAAAGCAAATTGTTGTTTATATTTACTTGTAGCTCTCAAAATCCAATAAATAACAGTATCTTCTCATTGATAAATTAACACACCCAACTATTGATGAAGTAGTGATTTGCTTTTAGCTAAACGGAATGCGTGAACCGCGAGCCATTAAAGAGATTTGCGCATTTGCTGCGTTTGAGGTGAGTTAGTTTGTAGTGCATTTTTTAAATTGACGAAGCTAATAACTGTATTATTGTTGTTAATATATCTACGCCTGTTAGTGGTCGCGTGCTTTTAACTCGATGCCGCAATGATGATAAGTATTGTCCCAACAAATTATACACATTGAATAATTATGTTCCGGTAGCCAAATTTAAAAATTGCAAGCTAAAAATCTAATGATGATTACGGTTAAAAGGGGGACTTAATTTAATGAACAGAAAAAGCCTTAAATGAAAAATTGTTGACAATGATTTGTGCCACCTTCCTATGGCTTCAAATTTTGTGGTGTTCTAGTTCAATAAAAAGAATTGTTTAGTTTTACTTAAAAGATACTATTGCTTTTAGAAGTACATAGAAATGGAAAAAAGTAAGTATAAGTGAATATGGGGATATGTATTTATTTAAAATAATGTTAATTATTGTTTCAGGGCTCGTTGAATGGCGCTGTCCGCGGGCTTTTGAGGCAACAAGATTTGAAGAAAGGGCTATTGTTGTTGATTGTTTCAATATTTTTTTTTAATGTTGGCGTTGTACTATTGCATCACACTTTGTTATTATAATAACGACGCACAGTGACCTTTTAACGAATAGATCACGAACCATATCAAATTTTTGTAGTGTTCAAACTTATGTTTAAATGTCAGAATACCAACAGAACAGAATTCATTGTGAAATCTTGAAAGACTCACTTATTTAACTCGACTCTCTATAAGAGTAATTTTCAAGAATCCTTATGTACATGAATGCCACTTCTTTACAAACGATCATTGTAAAACTTTAAAATATAAATTTCTGTTTTTTTTAAATGAATATATGCTATAGTATTATAAGCGTATGTGTATGAAAAAAATCAAAGATTAGGCAACAAATACAATTTGTTTTGTGTCATCGCTTATTACATTCTATATAGAGTACACTGTATATTACGATTGTGCGGAGGTGTATAACGGAAGGATCGATTCACAACCATTTTCTGATTCTATTATTACCAACACGAGCGTACAAAGCCAAGAGAGACCCTTACTCGAATATAATGGCCTTGCTTGTTTCACTTTTTAATAATAATAATAGTCATTACCGAAACCTATAAAAAAGCTCAACGTTCATGTGACTCACACGAACAAGTGTAAATTAATTCTCACATCTTCATTATTTCACAATATATATATTAATTTCATTAGGCTACACATACGCTTGACAGATTTTTGCAATTTTCCACATCTATCATCATTGCTATAATTTATTTAATATCAAAGTACCGCTTGGTTATGAAAATCACCAATTGAAGTGTAGACACAAAAATAGCCGGCGTTGCAAAATGGATGAAATCGAAAGTAAACTATCAGTATGTTGTTTAAATATAGTGTTAAGACCTTTATTAACTATTTCGAGTGTTTACTAATGTTTATGGAATTGTGTTATTTGAAAGAGGATTGCTTACGAACTTCCTGTAGTGGATATATTTACTATCCTGCTCGGCTATTCCGCCAAGACTCATTCGTTATAATGTCAAAGTGAATTCGGCAAAGAGTGTCACTACAATTAAAAGAATTCAATTTATTTTTTTTTAAACACTTTTCTAATGTCAAGGCAAGCTCAGCGCGAAGTCTCAGGATTGAATTGATTTTCTTTATTGATTTTAGATTTCCTACATACTAGAATTTTAGCCTAAGTTTATTTACAATTTTTGTTTATTTGAAATATGAGTTGCTTTATTCCTGGTGTAGTGTGATGCTTTCAGCGAAAATGCAATTTGGCGTTTTCGCGAGCGCGTCGTTTGTTTTGTTTATTTTTCTTTTTATTTCATGTACATTCACTCTACGGTATGCATATACTACAACAGTACTTATTATTCCTTAAGTCATCAATAAAGAATAGATTAATAAGATTTTATGTGCCTACCTTTAATTATTTTCCACAAAGTTTCTTAAAAACATAGCATTTATTTTTCGTATATATATATATATTGTTTTCTATTTATATATTGTTACATCTACATTTCCGTAAAATTTTCGAGATTTAAAAACGACTTTTAAATATGTATTCCAAACGATTGGCCTTATATTGCTGCTGATCCGTTTAGCCATGACTATGAAGCTGTTGGATTCTGATAGTTACCAATGGTTGATCGATAATGTCTACTCTGTAAACGGAGCACAGAATATGCTTTCGGGTGTTATATTGGAAATTATACAAGTAAACTCCAAACGGAAATTAAGTTAGTGCCTTTTATCTTGTCACTGTTTACAATTAGAATTGCGTGGACTTTATAACTTATATATTAAAGAAATTTTTATAATTCCCAGCCGAATAGTACGTCTTTGTTTTATGGCGATGACTGATAGAATATTATGATTATATGCTTCTATTATATAATATTATTTGTCTTTATTAAATAGTGACGATGATACTAGTAAATTTCTTATGTTTTAATGTGTCTTTACTATGTGGGTTTACCGATTATTTCTCCTACAATCAGCTGAGCTAAAAACAATAGCATCTTAAAAGCAGAGCGTAACAACTATTTTTATTGAACTAGAACATAAACAACTCTTTAAGCTGTGGGGAGACGGCACAAAACATCGTCAACAATTTGCTTTTAAACATTTTCTACCTATTAGATTAATCCTCGTTTTAATAGCTAAATTAAACATTTTCAGTTTGAAAATTTTTAAATGTGGACACAGGAACATAAGTAATCAACGTATATAATTTATGCGGACAATGCTTATTATTATTACGACGTCGAGCGAACAATCCGTAGATGTATTGTTCTAAGAAATAATGCCATGGTCAGCTTCGTCAATTTCAAAAATACACCAAAAACTCACTTACCTCATACCCTTTAACGAGATGTATTTTTTCAAGCGCGTGGCGATTCTTACAACAGGAAATGCCCATTTTCACCTTAACAAATTTGCGAATCTCTTTAATGACCCTTTAGTTAAAAGCAGATCACCACTTCATCAACATTTTGTTTGTTCGTTAATTTACCAAAGATAAAAACCAACGGTTATTTTTTTGATTGTGACAGCCGCAAATGTATACAAACAAAAATTTGCGTTTTTTTCCTGTTTTTTTTTACATGTGAGTGATACCGACGAAAATGACACGAAAGTTTTACGTGATCCTCTTCATCGTGAACGAACGCTAACTTTCAAATACTTGATCACCCCGCAGATTGAAGTTAATGGTAAAAATGGAAAATAAATATGGCACTTGTTATGTATGGTTTAAGTAGGTTTCATCTTCGAGGTACAACTTTTTTATCTATACGTGAGATAGATACGAGAAAAGCCTTCCGATTGGTTGTTCTGCGTTAGTTTGGTTGTTCTAAATAAGTATTGCTTGTTTAGAGCTGCACTTATAAAAGAAATCAGTTAGAAATTGAAAATGAAATAAATTCTAAACAAAATTGTTTACTGACAAGCAGCTGAACCAAAATCAAAATTTTAAATTTGTGAGAGGTAAATTATTTTTTTTTTTTTACTTTTTCCTCCAATTGTCTAATTAATACTCTTAATTCACCAAAGTTTGTAATCAATTATGCATTATCAATCTTAGTGTATATAAAGATTAGAATTAAATTCATTTTTCAGAAGTATAAATTGAGCCCTCATATTTTTTAAGGTCGATCATGTATTTCAATAAAAAGAGGAAAAGCAGATGCGACCCAAAAAGTGTAGTGAAGTTTGCAAATGTTTGCCCAATTCTTAACAAAATTTGGGTGTACTATAAAGTGCAATATCCGAACATTCACAATTTAACTTTTGTGGCTCGCGCGTCTTATTTCGACGACGGTGTAGACGTTTCCCTAGGATTCCCTAGTTAAGGCAAATAAGTGGGGAAATAAAAAGCAGCATATAAACCGGAAGCTATTTAAAAAAAATTTCATTTTAAATAATATACATTCTTATAGGTAAATTCAGACGCCAAAGTAAAAGTATATATATTTGTTATTGTTCTATTATTGTAAACAATCAAGCGTCATGTTTGTCCGTTATTTTCCCATTATTTTTTCGAAGTAAATTTCGAATAGCTAAAGCCACACATAACTCGCAACCAAGTCGTCCTCAAGGTACATCTGTCAAATGAGAATTACTTAACTAAAAAATATACAATCAAGTTTAACATCATCGATCTTACCTTAACATATGGGTTGGCAGTTAGGAAATCTTCTTATGTTATTAATATCTTCATCTATATTGTCCTATTCATATATGTTAATAAGTGCTACAGCCGTTGATTTTTTCATAACAATTTGAATGTTTTCTACATGTGGGGGGCCCTTTTAAATAAAACGGCCGGATCGCGCGTACTCTTACCGTAAACTCTATGTCATAAAAATAGCAACTCTTACGTAAACGTTTGAATCCACATATGACAGAAGTATACATAAGTTTGAGAGAGCACCTAGATTTAGCGGAAACGGACTACCGATTTGATCTTTTATGACGTTACTTCCCAATCGATATAATAAATCGAAGGATTGTGGACTGATTTTTTGGGTATTTTAGAGTTTTTCATGGTGGTGCAGATGTATTCTTTCAAATATTGTTGCAAAAATTCCGTCAACACTCCATGCTTGACAAAATGAAATTTTTACTCATTATCTTGAGTTTTTATTTTTTTAGGTGAACAATTCTTTTGTTTTGCTTGACCCCTTTGGTATGATTCGTCTCCACTCTATTCCTTTTCAATTCATTGTTTACATTTATTTTGGCTGTTCATATGTTGCCTGCTTAGACTGTATTTTCATTTACTTATAAATTTTGGTGTGCTTACAGTGTGATTTCTATATTTCTAAACTGCTTATGTGATACCTTGCCACATTGGCTTAGTAGTCACGTCTTCACGTTAACATAAAATCTTTTCCTGCCTATTAGGCTTTCATGCTGAAATTAAACACACTGAGAACAAAGAGAAGAGGGTTATCTGAAAATACACGTCTTTTTTTGACTGAAGGTTCCGTTACTTTTAGTGGTTTTTTTCGCTCTCCATATAGTATTCATATCGAATTCGTGGTATAATTATATATGTCTGTAACAAGTCTATATACAAATGTTTCAACTCTGCATAATTTATTAGTAAATGATGCCACGTTTTTATTTATGGACCAGAACACAACACTAATTTTAAATGAAAAACTTATGTTATTGTAAAAGAAAAGAAAAGTGGAGGCAAAGTGACAATTTGTGAAAGACATGAAAAAAGTCGTAAAAATAAATTAAAGCAAAGCTTGCTTTACAAACAAAATATTTACTTGAAAACGAAACTGTAACAATTTATCTTTACAGTTTGTTTACGAAACTTTATTATTTCCTTATTATGAAAAATGGAGTCTTCTTATCTTTTACTTTATTTCCATTAACGTAATAAACAGTAACGTAAGGCCCTTATGCCAATGTATACATCTAATTCTCTTTTTACTCGAATTTTATATAAATGGAATTTGATGTAACACGACTTAAAAAGAAATAATAATTTTCTTTTTAAAAGATTTGTTTTATTTTTCTATCACGATTTTTAATATTCTATGAAATGACTGTTTCAATTTTTGTAATGAATATTTCTGATCTCTTTTCTTTTATGTTCTTATGAATGTTTTCATTCTCATTCGCCACAAATAAGCATTATAACTTGACCTTATATTTTTCACAATTCAGTCAGATTATGTGGATTATATGCGTATATGAGTGCAATTCCCGCATACGAATTACGCTTAGAGTAAAGACTTAAGGTATTTTTTACGCAGTTTAGTTTGGCTGTTCAAAGTAAATTTTTGTATATTGTTTTTATGAATTTTAATACTGTTTATTGCACTTTTCAGTTGCATTTTTGGGTCTGCAACTAATCTACTATTTTTCCTTTTAGCTAATATATTTTTTTGCACGAAAAAAAAGAGAATTAAATGTATTACAGAGTAAGTTCCTGAGCGTAGGATCAATAATACAAAATATAACATAGATCGTACCACATTAGATAAAGAAACCTTGTAATAAAAGGAGGAATGTTACAGCATTATATCATATTTTACAGGTGTTAACTTATAAATTACGAGTTAGAAGCTACAAATTGCAAATCGCGATAGGAGGATCAGAAAAAAATGTAAGAAAAAAGAATTTAAGGAACTGTCACAAAGAAGCAGCGAATTAGAAACGGTAACTTTAAGGTTAACTACAGAGCAACCAAGCGTTAAAATAACTGCTACTAGTTATAAAGTCAACGAGAAAGATGATCGATGGGCATACAGATAAGTTGCAGATCACAAATAAGGCTGCGTATCTTACTCATTAGCAGAAAAATGGGAATACAGTTATAAGCAAAACGCACTATTAGAATGAGCTAATATACGTAGGTCAAGTGACAAATAGCTCCAACATCGCGCAACTCGAATATATAAACAGGACATTCTTTATGTGAACGATCTTCAATGCAAATGACGCCAGGGTTTCAATGTACTAAACCACTATGCCAATAGTAAACAAAGAAAATCTGCTGCTACAAAATATGGAATATATGAAAAAATAATATAAATAAAATAATATAAAGTAATATAAAGAGAGATAAAACAAAAAGAAAAAATAGGATGACAATTTATATTAGAAACTTATTTAATAGATTAAATTTTTTTTTGTTAAGAAAATCAATTTCCACTTTATGCTAGTTTGAACATTGATTGGTGTTTTGAAAATTGAAAAAATCATATGTTTAGCGAAATGAATAGAAATACTAATTGTGTATGAATTCTGCACCGTCTTTTTTCGAATATTTTATACGAATTCTATCTATTATTGTTATTATTATTATAAATTTAGCCAGCGAATAAATTCTAAAACTAAACTCGTAAAGCACTAGCATCTAAGGCTTTCGCCTTCTTTTTGTATTTTTATTAATATTATTATTATTATAATTATTATTAAAAATTCTACCGCTTTTGAGATTTGAACCCACGACCACTGAATTGCTAGTCGAGACTCTTGCCTATTCGGCCACTCAGGCGGATCGAATTCTATCTAATTCAGACTCAATACTTGCAATGAGTGTGTAGTATCTATGCATAAAATCTAGTAAAGTGTGTAAATGAATGTCGTTTCAGTGACCCCTGTGTTTGTCGTAAGACCACTCGACTTAAGTAATAATTCAAGGTTGCTCTTAACGACACATATAAAAAGAGGAATGAAGTGTTTAATTTGAAATTACTAGTAATTTATTAAAGTATTTTAACGTTGGAAATACAACAAAATGGACGAAAGTCTAAGTATTCTTTCTTCAAGTATTGAGGTTTATGAATAAAAAGTGATTATTACGTAGAAAAAAATATTGTTCACTGTTGTACATGTAGGAGTTTTTTTGTACAAGGTTTATTAAATAAGAAAGAAAGAATAATGTAAAAAGCTTTGTTTATCTACTCTATATAGATCAACGGCAAGAATGTATATGTATCTAAGTTTCGTAGCGTGGACTTTTCAATTTAATAAACATGAAGAATTCATTTAACTTGGACACCTTTAAGTGTTTGTAAATCGACTCACTACGACTGCTGCAAAATTATGAAGTGTTTCTCTGCTTGTCGATCTTACATAGCATTAACATGATAAAGTTCAAGGAAAGGGAGGGGTTGTTAAGATTAATAAATTATTTACACATTGCAATAAAGTGAGGTACTTTGGAAAAATATGTACAGGTGAATTTCGAGGAAAATTATCGTAAAAAAACCCACATGTTTTAATCTTCAGGGTGGTTTAATGTGAATCTTGCGCTGCTGACAGTTTCATATGCATGATTAAATGTAATTATAAATTTCCGTTGCAAAAATGTTTTCATATTTGACCTGGACACATCCAATTTACCACATTTTAACACAAATTTATATGCGATACGAATTATGATATATCGGTCAGCATTATCCCGAATGAGATAAGTTGTAGTAGCGGTCGTGCAGGGTAGGCCTGCTTATATTTACCTTGTGTTTTTCTTTCCTACCTTTTACAGTTAAATTCTTGTTATGTTAATAATTCTTATGAATGATCATGACTTCAAATCGCGGTGCCTTTTCTTTATATGCCATATATAAGACGACGTTTAAGAATTTATTTAATGTATCCATACGTTCGGTTAATTGACAATAGTGTTGTTGATAGATTCCTGAAATTTCTTAAAATGTCCCTGTCGGAGTGCTTTCCTTGCTTGCAATTTAAGAAGGAAGAGGTTGTTGTAAAATTGGATTACAGTAATACTGTTTTACTGGAAACTTTCCCTCAGATTTGGCAACATGAACGTACCTTAGAAGAATTGAATTTAAATTCTACACGGGTGAGTAAATTTTTTCCTGACGCCCTTTACAATAATATGTATATAAATAAATTCAGCATATATCCAAATGACTGCTAATTGCGTCATTGTTCAAACCTTTATTAATGTTGGTCAGTGCGCAATGTCGACAGAATGTGGTTCGAATATAGAATGGAGTTAAAGTAAGTTATAGTCCTCACTTTCACAATCTTAATATGTAGTGCCTTTAAAACCAATGACTCCAGCCATGATACACACTGGGCGAGCAGATTTAAGGGACAGTTAAGTTAAGCATGGTTGCAGGTATTGCACTCTTGGTAATTTGGCCCTTAATTTTCAGTACTAATTTGGGCTTTTACGCTGCTCGCAAGTAGTTTTAAAGTTGCGTGGCTATACTCGGTATTCAAATATTTCTACCAATTTTGGTTTTTCATAAGCATCGCCCAGCGCATTTGTGTAGACAGCAATTAATATTGTTCTGACAATAAGTATACTAAAAAAATTAAACTAGTAAAAACTCAAAATATATTTTGCGGTCGTAGAATTTGTTAGATAAATAAATTGCTAACACTGTTTAAGTTCAGTTTACATAACGAAAGCCCCACCCTTTCGTACTTTTACTTTTCGGTGGGTGTCAAAAGATCCCGCTCAATCTATAAAAAATTCGTTTTGTTTTTTTTTTCACAGATCAATAATTTACCAATTCAATTATTTTATTGTCAAAACTTAAGGATTTTGTGTGTGAATAATAACAGCTTGGACAAAATACCGGAAGCCATTGGTTCTTTGCGCCAGTTAGAGCTCTTAAGCTTAAGTCGAAACTGTTCGTTAGTTCCTAAATTTAGTTTATTTGAATTAAAATTTTCTGTAATTATTAATTGTTTTCAGTCATATCCGTTTTACCAGACCACCTAAGATCGTGTAAGCATTTAACACATTTGGATCTGAGTTGTAACAGTTTACAACGTTTGCCTGATGCTATAACCTCACTGATTTCATTACAAGAGCTACTCTTGAATGAAACTTACTTGGAGTTTTTGCCAGCTAACTTTGGACGCTTGGTCAATTTACGCATTGTTGAATTGCGCTTAAACAATTTGGTATCCTTACCTAAATCAATGACTCGTCTCGTAAATTTGCGACGAATCGACCTTGGCGGCAATGAGTTTACAGATTTGGTAAGCCTGTGCACAATTGTGCTTAGCAAATATATTAGGTGCCCAATTATCTAAAATTTTGACTGAAATCTATTTTGTAGCCTGAAGTGATTGGAGAGTTAGAACAACTACGTGAGCTTTGGATAGATTTTAACCAGATACGCTCTGTACCATCAAATACATCAAAATTACGAGAATTAACGCATCTAGAGGCGAACGGCAATTTAATTAATTTTTTTCCAAACGATATTAGCAATTGGGTGAATGTGGAGGTTTTGTCAATTACCGCTAACAATTTGGTAGCCTTTCCCTTTAGCATTGGCATGTTGGTATCATTAGTGACTTTCAAGTGTGAATCTAATAAATTGAAAGAGTTGCCAGAGAGTATTTTAAATTTAGAAAATCTTGAGGAATTGGCGATAAGCTATAACGAATTGAAGTGTTTGCCTCCTACCATAGGTATGAAATTTTTCGATTTATGCAAGAGGCGACGACTTCATTTATTAACTTTGATATTAATTACTGCAGGAATGCTTAAGAAATTGCGTTATTTATTTGCTGATAGCAACGATTTGCGCGTATTACCAGACGAACTTTGCAAATGCACTAATTTGAAAGTACTTAGTATTAGCCGTAATAAAATTACCGGATTGCCTCAAAATATTGGCCACTTAACTCAGCTGAAAGTTCTGAATATTGTTCAAAATCATATTTCGACATTGCCAGCTTCTGTATTAAGTTTGGTAAGCTTAACTTCTTTATGGATGAGTGATAATCAGTCGAAACCGCTCGTGCCACTTCAATATATAGATGTCAATACGAAGACGCAATTGACTTGTTTTATGTTGCCACAACATGATTCTACATCTTATCAGAACACGGTGACAAAGGCGAAAGGCGACAAATGCGAAGGTGAACACACCTTAGATCAACAACGCAAACAGCTGGTAAAACCAGCTAACAGTTTTATGGGTCAGATGCGACGTATATGTTTTGACGAACAAACTGTAATAGTCTCAGCTTCTGATAGATGCACTGTTTCTAGGTCAAGTGGTAATTTAAGACATATTAATATCGCGGAAAAAGAAACCTCATTGTCCACTTCATTAAGCACTTTGCGGTCTACGAGTGTTAAAGCAAATGCTAAGATGGATGAAGCTCCCAAAGATGTTTTAACGCGTTCGCCTACGCCTTACCCAAAGGAATTGCGTTTAATGGCAAAATGCGTGCGAAACGGACAATGGGTTAACACCTGCTCCGCGAGGAGATTTAGTAGACTCTCTGAAGCTAGGTTTAACAACAATTTCCATCATCTCAGCAATAGGTAGGCGATTTCTTTAATGTTGTTGACGAAAATTTTAGTGCGTTACATTGCAGCTTGAATGAAACGACTGTGCGTTCTAAAAATTACGCCAATAGTAAACAGGCGAGCAATAAAATATTTCTAGGAGCAGCTCAAGAAACATCAACACAATTGCTTGACGACAATACCCCAGTAGTATATAGTACGAACTGTGGTATTACCTTCTGCAAAAAAGAAAACAATGTGTTACAACATATACTGAAAACCGCCAGCAACGATAGTTGGTATCAAAAAACCTTCACAGAAAATTCTACAACCCATGCTTTTGATAATGAAATTGACAGTGACGTTTCTGACAACTACCAAGAAGACATTGTGCCAGTTCTTAGGAAAAGTGAAAATCTTTTCAATTTAACAAGTAGGGACTATTATGGACCACACCTGCTAAACGCCAATAATTCTCAATATACATATTCCATTCCGAACATGCAATATCAATTACTTAAACCGCCGCCTTATTATATAGCGCGCAGTTTTACAAAAAAAAGCCCGGAAGATTTGACAAATTACGAAGCCGTACGCAAACAAAGGCAAAAATTACAAAATAGTAACTATCATCAAAATCAGCAACAACATCTATTTCAAGCGGAATGTCATACGCCAGCTAAGCATGAAGACATAATCTGCTTACGTCAGGGAAGGAAGACTCCTAAAATCACTGAGAAACCTGCAGTCAATAAATTCCTTGATATCCAAAATAATTTTGATAAACATCAATGGCGACTAGGTAATTGCGGCAATCAGCGAAAATACCTCACCACAGAAGCATTAAAATGTTATTACACCGAAACAAAAGTATTAAATGATACAACTTCAACTAACGTAAATGATTCCGATACTAAAAGTACAAACATTGTTACGTTAGCTCATTCAGAAGGATCATCATTTAATAGCATTTCTGAACGTAAACCTAAAACATCATGGCTATTTGGAGTACACCAGAATCCGACTGTGGTATGAGATTTTTAATTAGATTTGAATCTTTTATATGTGAACTGAATTCAATCAGTTTTGTTGTGGCCGGTTGAGGTTATTGAGAAAGAAATTTACCTAGCTTATTGTCGACCGTTAACAAAGCTAATTTTGAATTTCATTTTCAACGCGAAAGGATTAGGTTGCACGACATATTTGTCCTAGCGTGGGTAACGCTCATATATGTTGAGATTAAGATAAACCAATTTTTATTGAAAATGTTGAGATAAAAAATTAAAATATTTTAGTTAATGACAATATGTTTTAAATTTGCCCTATGTAAGCGGACTAGGCGCTGAACTTATAAACATCTACGAAGTTCACAATCTTTTAAAGTTATAAATATAAAACCCCTTTCATTTACTTCCTAAATCTAGGTCCTACGGTTACATAGCAAAGAAGATAAAAGTAAAGCTAATCTCTGTTTTAATAAAAGAAAACGTTCAATATGCTAATACTACCTCTGCAGATGTAAAATGGACAACCGTCTCGTGATGGGTCCTTCCGTTAAAAAAGTCAATTTATTAAAAGATTATGTTTTATGTCCTAATACATATGTGTATAAATATTGTATTTGAATGAATTATTATACCTTATTGAATATTTTTTAAATAACATCGAAATATTCTTTGTTGCCGTAAAATTTTCTTTTCGTTGACTCAATTATCGTTGTCATTTGTTGTTGTCCTGCTTGCATGTGCTACAATAGTTGGTACATCAGAGCGGCAAGCGACGCACTTGTATTGCCCCGCTTTCTGCTTTTTCTGCGTTGTGGTTGTATAGTCTGCCTCTTCGTCTACATTAGAATTCCCATACTTAAATGTCTTTTTCGCCTCTCTCGTGCTGCGCACTCAGCTGTGGTTTTACCTTAGCCTTAGTACCGGCTGTGCGTAGATACTTGTTTTTTAGCTCTTGTTGAGCAACTCTATCTCTGATATCAATATGGTTTATAATGCTTTGTGTGGTTTTTCTTTTTAGATTAAGTTCGTACCACTGAACTGTGATTTTTAGGATAGCATAAGGTTTACTTATAATTCTTTGAAGATCTCTTCGCAAAGTGTTTACAGAAGTATATATTTACAATGCCTTGTTTGGTCACGTACGTTTGAGTATTTTGATTCAACTCTCTGGACTGGGTTGACTTTGCGTTCCGCACATACTTTGTTTATATATCCTTTTACAAACAAATTACCAATACCACATTTCATTGTGACACTCCTCCTTACATTTGAAATGTCCTCGGAATTGTTAAGATTTGCGCTAGTTGCTGGATGCGTCGGCAGGTAAAGCATCATGAATATGTATTTGGCTTTACCATTTTTAATGTTTGGTTTCTTAGAAAATTTCTTGTTATATAGACAGCGATGGACTCGCTGGTCTAGTTCGGGCGTCTGCTCTTAGAAATGAAGTTATTGTAATTATAAAATAGACAGGTCAGTGCCTCCAATATTTAACTAGTAATATATACAGGAAAAGCTAACAACACGTAAAAATAATTTAAATTACGCTAAACATGTATTACATGCTTGCGACTCAGTGTAGAACCAAAACGAAGTTGTGACTTTGGTCTTCACACTATGAAACATACAACTAATAAAATTTATGTTGTTTTTTCATTCCGTAGTCGCACAACGGTTTCAAGGCATACAACACCCGTTTTAATTTACAGGCTTTTTAAATATTTAGCTTATCTTCGAAAAAGAAAAGTTTGCTTCGTATAACCTTTTTCAATTAAATCACTATTAAGAAATACTGCAGCAGCATCAAACTGATAAAGCACCATATATATGCTTTGTTTTTTTATATCTTGTAACCTTTTGCTTATATGTTCAAAAATCATGTAGTTTTTGTATTTCTGGGAATATCTTCAAATTTCCCTTTTTAAAAAATGAAAAGCAGAAAATACTTGAAGTTCGAATATATAATATAATTTATGTTATATATAAATGTGTATCTACAAATTGGCGATTCCGCCAAGCGAAATTAAATCTAAAGAAATGATGATGAACAATATTGATTTCCGTAAAAAAAAAGCAAAAAATAGTGGTGCAGCCAAATAGGTAAAAGCAAGAAAAAAATTTGGCAAAATTGTATGTAGTGCCTGCTAACTAATTAATTTAAAAAAAAAAAATCGATCGGTAGTTGAATATCAAAAAGAAAGCTTGAAAAAATGTTAAAATCTGGTTATGTGTTGTTGTTATTCGAACAGCAATGTATATGTTTATTTATTTATTGTCCATGTATTTTGTAAATAAAGAGAGTGCGGTATTGCGCGGATGCTGTGTATATTTTTTAAATTCATCAACCGTGCGAAAATTGTGGAAACTCCCAAAACGAGTGCGCGTGCGAATTAAACATTGACCGATAACACAAAAAAAAAAATGTCATTGAACACTAATTAAGACAAATAAAAGAAAAAAACTGGAAAGAATACTTATCATTCTGTGAGCTTCAAACGAACGAAAAAAAATTTTCCTTTAGCAATATATTGACACAATAGTTCAATTTTTGAAGGTGTGGCAGTCTAGATATATTAAAAAATCAAATAATTGTTTTGTAAATTGTAACCGTTCATCTGTGCCAATCCCTTCAATTTATTAGTAAATAAACGAAATAATAATAACAGTAACCAAGTAATATTGAGAAAATAATTTGAAATTCAAAACTTCTTTATTTATTGTACATTAACAGTCTTGTTGAAAATTATAAATAAATATAAATATTATTTTAAACATTTAATTGCACAGATATATACTTTTATCGCTAGTGTATACTTTTGTTACTATTGTGAGTACAAAATTGTGAATTGATGTGATTATAAAAATGAAGCGGGGGTAATCATGTAAGCAGACGATTGTCTTCGCAATTATCGCTTTTTTTTGGGGATGATTGTGTCATTGTCGCCAACATTTCAATGCTTGCTGTCAAATTTTCCGTTACAATGAATTGATAAATGAGAGAGGGATAAAAATGACAAGCGCATTAACATTTGTTTGTTTTGTATTAGCAAAGCACATATGGTAAATAATAACAAGGATGCAAAATTAAATGAAAAGAAAATTGGGTAGAATTTGTGTTAGGCCATAAAATTATAAATAAGACGATCATAATCTAATATATTGCTACAATACTTGTAAATTTTGTGCTTGCGGTCCTTGTTCACTCAACTCTCTTAAATGAGAACACAAATGTCAAAACCGCCGTCTTCATAGATCGCCGGTGCTGGAGTATTCCACTTTGTAGTGGGCTCAAATGTTGTGCCGCGCTGCACAAGCGGTTGTGACTATGCCCAGCTTCTCCGCTCTTCTTGTAAAACACACCAGCGATTTAGTTTTGCGGCACTTTAATTTATTTTTTTTCCGTTTACCGAGCAGCCAAGCGTAGCTATTATGCCCAGTGCAATCTTTCACCAGACATACGAATCGCGCAAAAATCCGAAGAAATTTGAAATTAGCTGTTAAATAAAAAAAAGTTGCTAATACACAAAAGTTCAGATTACTTAATTATGTTTGCAAATATTAGAGACTTTACTTACTCGTTTTGAGATCGCGTTAGTGATTCGAAAGCTTCCCGCCAAGCTTTTTTCGCCCGTCTCGTGGGGACTCCTTGTGCGGCGCAGTGCTCCTTGTTCTCCTCCTCAATAAAGTAACATAAAAGGTAGTTGTAATACATTGTGCTGAATATGTTAACATTGGTTAACCTTCCCCAATTAACCTCGATATAAAAAAAATTATGCTTACTTTTACCAAATTTATTGTTTTTTCGTCGTTTTCTTTACATTTCATAAACTCATTTACTAATTTAATTTCGCCCAGTTTGTTTTTCATAATGAAAAATAATTAAATTTTTAATAACTGTTTATATATTTGTTCCAGTTGTGTTTCTACATCCGTCCCGTGTTGATCTTTGTGCGCCGCGGTTGCTCTTGTTCTCCTCTTCAGTGAAGGAGCAGAAAAGGAAATACATTGCGCTGGGAATGTGCACATTAATTTATATTCCTTAATTTACCTCGATATTTAACAAAAAAATTTATTTTTACCAAACTTCTTTTTCAAAATGAAAAATAACTCGTTTTCTGCACAGCTGTTTATATGGTTCTTTTAGAGCTCTTGTTCTACAAAAGCGACTTTGAAAGAAAAGTTTGTGGTAATTTTTCTTGATTTATACTTAACACTTACACAGATGTGTTCCCGGCGTAATTTTTTTCCCACTAATTTTGTTCTCACCAGGTTTAACTTAATTCAGAGAGCACATTTGGCGACAATCGCCAGGAAATTTGCTTACATCATTACATTTTATTGGTGACTGTCGACTACTTCATTGTCAACTGCTTACATAATTACCCTCCGGAACTAAATTAATATGTGTTTTCCTATATTTGCAATTGATAATAGTAAGTTTTTAACGTAGACATCAGAATTATTATTATAAGAAAGGCAATTATTAAGACATTGACATAGTAATAATATTTTTTGCTTGTAATGAATCCAATTTTTTTGTGTAGTGGAAGTTTAATTCTCGGACCATTTCTAGGGTCGAAGGACATGGTTTCTTCGGCCTTAAACTTTACGCTTTTCCGTCTATTGTTATTGTGACCTTATTGTATTATGTATGCTCTTTGTGATTGAGATCGGCTTTTTGTGAGTAAGAACTCGAGTTTTTCGAACATTTTTGTACCCCTCACTGAAGGATGGGTGTGTGTTCATTTTGTCAAACCGTTTGCAAGGCTCAGAAGGAAGCATCAGAGACCCCACAAAGTATGTTTATTTTTGATCAGAATCAGATTCTAAAACGATTTAAGCATGTCCGCCTTTCCTCCTTAATTAAGTTAATTAACGGATTCGCCCATTTTACTTGATAAGATAAGCTTTAATGTCCTTAACCGCTTCTCAAGGCACTTTCCTTTCATTAAGCTGAGTTAATGTGAATATAATTATCAGCTCTTTAATCCGTTCAAAGATGTCTATCGCTTAATCTCAATAGCGGATTCTTTAAGTTCTATCAAAACAACTTTGCTTAATACGCGCGATTGGCCTATGTCGTATTTAAACTAACTTGCAATCTTAACATCTCATTATGATCCGAAAACTAACTGGTATTGTTTACTGTTAACGGTTGCTAAGCTTTTGAATGTTTGCAATAGCTTAGGGGTTCACTTGCAACTTGGCTTGCGCTTGAGCGTGTGCCTCTCTGCTAGTTGTGTCCATCCTTTTTTTCTTTTTTTTTCTTTCTTATTTATTTATACATGAGTCATTATTTAATTGTTTGTGTTATTTGTCTTTTCTCTTTACATTTTATATACTCCATACTAGTCTTTAATAATAATTAGTTTAAGATTTACTTTTAAAAGGCAATTGAATTCGACTGTTAATTTACTTTAGTTGATTCCATGTGTAAGTAAATATATAAATAGATAAACAAATAAGCGCGTCATGTTAACAACAGTTTGGGGACTGCTATTATTATTATTATTATTATTATTATTATATTAAAAACTCTACCGCACTTGAGATTTGAACCCACGACCATTGAATTGCCTACTCGGCCACTCAGGCGGGGATTTTGTTATAGGCGAGCACAGTTTCTACATCTTAGAGGCAGGGAATTGTAATCTGTCGTAGTCGAATTGTAATCTTTTCATATTTTATTTTAACGCTTTGTGGCAAATTGATTGCGAACAGCTTTAAAATCATTAAACTAGTAGTTTTAAACTTATTGTTTCCTTATTTTTAATTTTTTTTAACAAAGCAAATTATTTGATGTTCCATCAGGCTTTCATCTTGGTAAATGCCTCTGCGGTCGTTGCAATAAATCCCGTCTTTTGAAGTATTTAAATATTTATTTTCGGTAATTCCGATTTTTATGGAAAAAGACAGGCTTGTTAAACATATTAACTTAGAAGCCCGTGTTCAATTTTTTGTTTTTACAAGTGGGTTTTTTAAGAGTGTCCAGCACTACCATACCATTGATGACTTTTTTATTTAAGACAGGGGAGACATTGAATAAATTTTCTAGAGAGTGAAAACGTGTTGTTACTATGTACTTTGCATCTCGAGTGTAATTAATTAATGGTTTATGTTTATGGTTAGGTGTTGGATTAATATGAAAGAGCGGTTGGTTTAGTTTTACCGTTTAGTTGTACTGTTCTATCAGGAGGGTCATTCAAGTTGATTGAAGTAGAGGAACGCCAGAATTTTTTATATAGGAAGCGTAGCGCTCTGAAATAATTTATCTTTTACAATTATTTTAGTTTACCGTAAGCGAACTGGCCAAATACAAATTTATGCAAGAAATAGTTTCGCTATTGCTATTTGTTTTAAATTGATTATAAATTATTGATAGAAAAAGAAGGATATAAAAAAACATTTTTGTACTTCGTTGAGCACAGATACAATATACATACACGATTTAATTATAACATGTAATATTTTTCAGTCCATAGAGTATTTTCAGAAGGCATAGATATATTATTTCTAAAGTCAGATAATTATACTTTTTATACCCACTACTGTAAGATAGGGTATACTTACTTTGTTTTTTTCCATAATGTATTTAACATCGAAAAGGAATCTTCAGCGTCAAATTCTGAGTTCATTTAGCCATGTCTGTCCGTCTATTTCTCTGGGCGGTGTTTCTTGTTGGCATTCTCCTCGTCGCAAAAATGAAGGTATCGACTTGAAATTTGGTAGAAAGATTGCAAGTTTTTGCACGCAGGTTGGTATTGAAAATAAGCCAAATTGCTCAGAGCAGAAGCCTGCAGAGGACTTTATGCTTATTTATCATAAGAGAGAATGTTTAAAATTACTTTGTACATTCCTCAAATGAAGATATATTATCTGCCTAAAAATAGATTAATTCTAAAATAAACATAATAGACACAACAACTTGGTGGAGTAATTTTTTCTTAATAATACAAGCGGTATGGCTATCAAATAAAATAACTTGGAGAGTAGAATGCGAAAAGCATAGCGTTGGGTATGCGAGATTTGGCCCCCGCCAAAATATTCATTTTTTTACCGCAGCACTACAAATTAAATGATTCTTAAAGTAAAGAAGAGTTAGCACAGTTTTGATAGCTACTTTTCAATGGCATTGAAGAAAATCAACAAAGCTGCATTTTCATGGTAGGAAATCTCGTTTCTTAGATAACAATTGCGTATACTGAGCTTTGGGCGATTTTTAAGAAAGAATTTAATGAGCACTATATTATACTCGTGCAACTTCTTCATGTCAAAATACTTTCTTCAGGTTTTGTGCTACCCTACAAGCTATCTTGGTATTCATCTCGAAATCGTTCGAAATATTCTAAGATTCAACTCACTTTAATTGATGAATTATTATTTAAACGTACAAAAAGAAGTACAAAAATTAGTTACCATTGGCTAAAGTTGTTCTTTCTCGAACCAATCAATGATGACATTTTTGTGTATTTTGTGGGATTAAAGCATATTTTTTGCTTACAACTTCATCCTAAGTCGGAAAAAAGTCTTGAAGTATTATTTAATATAAGTTTTTGTTTCTTATAAAATATTTTTTTACTTTAAATGAATAAATGCAGTTTTTAATAAGAGAAATCTCAATTTTCGGTACTGTATGTAGATTTTATTGGACTACCGTACGTTTTCCATCTTGAAAAAATGATCTTTCTCAATTTGATTCTATTTGTTGTAGAAGATGACTTAAAATATATTTTGTTAATGGTGTTGAACTTATTTTAACGTGCCTATTTGCGCTGATTTTATTTTAGGAACAAGTTACTATTGAATGGGAAAAACAAGTTGGCTTTGAAATCGCCAATTTGCCTGGAAAAGTAAGTATTGGAATACTTGAAATTCACTTTTTTACGGTGGCTTGAAATAAATCATTTGTTCCATTAACAGGAAGGACTGTACGTCGTTTCCACCCAACCAGACACAAATGCATCACGTCTCTTGAGCCTGTATGATAAATTACTTGAAGTGAATGGGTGCGATTTCACTAACATTTGCTTAGGGAATGCTCGTCAAATAATTGATACATCCGGTCCAATGTTACGTATTATGTTCTCACGAACATAACTTCTGAGTGCTGTATCCCTAAAAGTCTAACGCATGTGGCGGTGTCATTTTTTTTATTACTGATAAGTGATTACCTTATATGTTAATTCCCAGCATCATTATTTATTTTATAATAGGCAGAATTTATACATTTCCTTTAATTTATGGTTATTCTTATAAGATTTATAGCCAATTGGATAATTATTATTATAATTTGTATTTGATTAATTAATTATTAAAGTATTAATATATTAAAGAATTATGTGCTTTTGATTATGTATTTTGGTACATTTTTGCACAAGTAAAAACAGCATTGTATTACAGAGCTGTTTGATTGGGGAATTTAGAAGGTATCCAGTTTTTTAAAATTCCTTGTTAATTTAACAACGTCAGCTATCAGCTCGTTATCTTTTGATCGAATTGCGCAAACACGCGGACTTGCGTGGACTATTGAAGATTTTTTGGGTATTCAAAATGGTGTGAATACTACCTGGAGCTTGAACCGAATCTATTCAATAGAATAAAATATTAGCGAAAACGTCCTTTAAATTTCTTTTGTTTTTTAGTTCAAAATGCGCTCTTATATTCTTATGTTTTCAATATAATCGGTGTGATTAGGAGAATCGCCATGTTATAGCAGGAAAACGTGATCGCCATGTTATGGATAAAACAGAACAGAACAGGACAGAAGATGGACAACAGGATCGTTAAGTAAGGTCATAGGGAAGGAAATGCCTATAATAATAAAAATTACACGAATGCTTATGCTGGTACAAATTATTTAAATGTTTATTTTAACGATAAAAATGAGATCATAAATATGAATTATAGCAGGAAAATGAGATCGCCATGTTATGGATAAAACAGAACAGAACAGGACAGAAGATGGACAACAGGATCGTTAAGTAAGGTCATAGGGAAGGAAATGCCTATAATAATAAAAATTACACGAATGCTTATGCTGGTACAAATTATTTAAATGTTTATTTTAACGATAAAAATGAGATCATAAATATGAATTAAAATAAATATATTGACTAAGAGTAAATTGCGGTAAAATTAAGTTGGTATATTAAATACATTACAATATACTAAAAGTAAAAGTAGTAAAGTAAAGCTAAAATGTGCATGTATGCTTGGTAAAATAGGCAAAATTAAAAATGTGTGTAAGCAGCAAATGCAATGGTTATCTAAATTAGGTCAAGCATTGACAAATATGCCAAAGAACATGTCCTTAGGGAGGGTATGAAGCTATTCAGTTTCTAATGATGCTATTATTATATAATAATAATATTTTAATAATAAAAGAAATAGCATGTAGGCGTAACGAGATAAAAAGCGGCTCCATGAACTTCCTTCCCGCCTTCATGGTATTGACGTTGATAGCTAAAAATGAGTCACAATATTGTTAATTCTCTGTTGTCTTGATAGAAAGACCTATACGAAACCGATTTTGTAAGCCGTGTCGGTTACTTCTCATTTGAAATCATCTTTTTCGAATAAGATCCAATCATATCTGTCATATGATTATGATCGTCATTTTTAAAGCTATTTGCGCTGTGCTTAAACTACTTACAAATACGTACTATAAACCTCAACCTAAACTGAAACATTAAAGTGAGCTCCGACTTTGGTCCTCACGCCCAGTGTCGGCCTCAAAACAAACGGACTCTGTGTTAGCCCTATCCAAATCTTACTGTGGTAGCTTCTCGGTCATCTTAATCCCCCATGACTATTATAGGCTCCACTCATGCTACACATGGCGTTACGTAGTTTCTTCTATTTATGGCGTTATTGCGTGTCTTCTAAATAAAACGAGTTCCATTTCGGGTTGTTAAAATTGCCATCGTATTGTCGCCTTTATCTTAACATCGCATGACATTTTTGGAACCTTACTAATCTATGCACATGGGGAGTATTTATATATGTATAGATTCTTTTTATTTCCTCTTTTTTTGCATAATTTACATTCTTCTATATGTATGTTGTTTATTTTTTTCATAAAAAAATTTCTAATGCATACCATTCTCATTATTCTCTTTTATTGTCTTACTTTACCTTTGATTACAATATAACAGCTTATTGTTTGCATTCAATTACATTATGATAGATTCTCTTCTGTCACATCGGCTTTTTTCCCATTTCGCAGTTTTTCCTATTTAGTCCAGTCGATATACAAATTTGCTCGGATCGTGGGTGGCGGCGCGGGGGTAAAAAAAGTATTTGCCACTCTCGCAAACCAGGTAGGACTAAACGGTAGCGTTGTGCTCCATATGGAATTAAATTTCCGATTCTATGTGAGCGTTTATCATTTTCTGCCAACGTCACGTCAGTCAGTGGTTGAGCTTTATATTGTGCTCCATCTGGTATATCCATCAATGTTCCTTATTTGTAGTCCGTAATATGTCTCCGTCGTTTCCATGGTCAATTCTGTCAATTTTTCATGCCGGGTGCGTGCTTGTCCCTCCGGTATCTTCTCGACGGAGATGGTAGATCGTCCTCTCAGCATTGTGCTGATGTAGATGGTTGATCCATCTTCGAAGTACTCTTCGTTATAACTGAGATCCTCTGGCGATCATTTAAGCAAAGGTCAACACAATATCTATCATCGCACACATGCACTTCCCGTAGGATTTTCGTCGATATATATCCTGCCCCACTGTCATATGTCATAATTTTTGTTGTAGTTTTCGGGAAGTTCATCCATACAAGCAGATCCGATACAAGTTACACGCCCTTCGAACTTATTTGCGGCAAACTACCGTACATGCCTGTCGACATTCCACGAGAAAGTTAACAATCTATTTTAATATTGATAACTATCTTATTGAGTTAAAAAAAGTTGGAATTACCTTTACAGAGAGCTTAGCATTAATTAACACAATCTAAGTCTAATAGACAAATACAATCCACAATTAACAGTACAGTTAGAAAAGGAGATGAACCACCACAGACTACTCCATATGCAGTAATTGATATAAATATTCCTAACGTTTTCGAAATTTATAAGAACAAAACAAAAATAGTACGTAAGAATAGCCTAAAGCAATATTCTGTAAATAAAAACATCAACGTAAAACGGCAAAAGTTTTATATATTTATAACAACAATATTATATACATGTAACATATATTACATATAAGATTACTATAACGCCACTAATATTTAAGTGCATAAAATTTTATTCTATTATATATTTTTTATTTTTGTTTTAGGGTAAACAAAGAAAATCTACGTACTTTTCCAATTTATTTTTAAACATACTTATCAGCATAATTTCGCAAGTTACATAATTTAGGCCACAATTCAGCAATTAAGTTGATCTTCGTGTTTTCCTTCCGCGTTTATTTTTTTCAATTGCTTGTGCTGTAAAATACGTAATATTTGCGTTTTCCAATGATTTTATTTTTTGTTATTGTTATTCTTTTAGTTATAAAAATTAACTATAAGCCACAACTAAAAAAAAAAAAAGATACAGGCATTAATTCAACTGTTGTATATACATGAACAGTGCATTCTTTTTTTTTTAAATTTGTTTTTATTCCGTTGGGATATTTGCGTTTAGGGGGCGGAACTCCATCCGTAACTTCCATGTGCCATTCTTTTTCTTCGCGAACGTGATTGGTGACCTATACAGGCCCACGATGGCTCTATGTATCCATTGGCTCGAAACTTACCCACTTGCATCGATGACCGCTCGTATAACCGGATTTCGTTAGACATAACGCAACTTAAGTGATTGTTTTACTATACGGCTGTGACCTGTATAGATTGGCCCAGTTATTTCTACAAATTTCTGTCATTCTATTAAGAAAAACTTCTCAATATATTTTTGTACTTTAGAAAGTTGTAACGAGTCTTCTTTTCGGGGTATACTCAGGGTTACCCAGGTAGTCCCTTTTCAAGAAAATTTATGGGAAGAAACTCTTGGACCTTCGGATTTTTGTTCTTACGTGTTTATTATTTACGAGGAAGTTACAGTTAGATAAGCGATTTTTAATGGAAGAACGAGAAAACCAGCGTGGTGATTCGCGACACAACTCTTGTTTGAAGCTTTCTACGTTTTTGTTCGTTCCGAGAGATTATTTTCCACGTTTTATCCGTATCGCGAGATTCTGCAAAAAAAGAATACGCCGCAGGTGTTATAGCAGACAACCTCGGCCTATAGGGCCACTCGTCCGTCCCTAACCGTTTCACGTCGCTGAAGAGAGTGCCCCTGTGTCATTCAGGGATGACGACTAAGCTAAGCCAGCCATCTCCTATACGTAAAGTCCAAAAAACATATTCCTGTCGGTAACGTCAACTAGTTATGTTGTCTGCGATTACTCACCTCTGGCTACTATAACACGACTGAAAGGATGAGCGTGTTGCGACGCGCTCTTTTATAGTCGCGATCACCATCACTGTCCCGTTACATAGATGTTTTGACTATACCTGCGTTACAACTTCAACATTCTCTTGTATGTGTGTTATAACCATATTCTTACACATCTCTGATTATGAATGCTATCCTAGGTATGATCGAACATGTGTACATTGTCGCTTTGCCTTCATCTATGTTATAAGCTCAGTTCTTACTTGTATATGTATTATAATGCTACTCTTACGTATATCTTATTATTAGTGTTACCTTAGGTACCAAATCGTATGATCGAACATGTATAGATGTTCTTATGTTTGTCTTATTGCTAGTGCTGACCTAGGTACCAAATCGTATGATTTTGTAAAGCGCGCAACCGTTGAGTATGCCTTCATATGATATGTCAACATGCATAATGTTATAAGCTCTTTTCTATGGCAATGTTTACTTGTTAACATATTCTTGTGTCTGCCTTATTGTTATTGCTGATATAGGTACCAAATCGTACGATTTTGTAAACCCCAGAATCCTTGGGTATGTGAATCAATTATTTTTATATTAACATGAGCTGATCTTTCTTCGTTGGTATCTGTTTGTAAAACAGACTATTTGAGCGATGGATTATACTCTCTATTGTTATATCTGGTTTGGTATTATGACTTCCTTGACCCCCTCCAGTGGTAATCTAGTCTGGTAAGTAACTTTTCAGTTCTACGTGATAACTCGGTTGGGGTTAGTTCAGCGATTCTATTTATTCTATGCATCAACGATGTCCCCTCACTGTTTCTTCCCTTTCCTTGGAATCGCATTCATATCAGTTTCAAATTGACTTAAATAATTTGATTACATGGTGATCGTAAATTTTTATGAAATTAAATTGAACACAATGCAAGAAGTATTCTTTCTCAAGTAGGAATTCATTCAATACTGAGTATTTCATCGATTCACCAAATTTGGAGAACGTAGATTCGTTCAGCGATTTAGGGGTTTTATTCGGCCAACGATTACATTTTAATTTACACATTTGGCTGTTTTTAAGTAGAGCCAGTTCGGCGCTAGGTTTCATTAAACGGTGCTGCAAACAGTTTAATGATCCTTATATAACAAAAAGGGTACACATACGCTTAGTCAGACCAATACTTGAGTATGCCCCTGTTGTGGCGTTGCCTTCCTATATATGTTATGCAGATTCAACAGCGACTCTTTTTGTTTGCTCTTAGGAATTCGGGTTGAGAGCCGCTTGTCTCTCTGCCTCCTTATGGATATAGATTGCCCTTTATAGCTTCCCAGTCACTTGAGAAACGTACATTTATTCGTGGTGTTTTCTTCTTAATTAAGTTAATAAATGATTCGCCAACATTATTTTGTCGGATAAAGTTTAACGTTTCGAATCGCTTCTCTAGGAACTTTATTTTCGTAAGGCTTAGTCACTATGAATATAATTCCTAGCTCTTCAATCCCTTCAGAGTCAATATCGGACTCTTTAAATTCTATCAAAACAACTATCCTTAATACGCGCAAATTGGCTATGTCGTATGTAAACTAGCTTTCAATCTTATTTTATTATTAATATTATAAATTTAGACAGAGAATAAATTCTGCGCCGAAAGTCTTAAAGCACTAGCATCTAAGACTTTCGGCTTTATTAAAAACTCTACCGCACTTGAAATTTGAACCGACGACTATTGAGTTGCTAGTCGAGACTTTTGCCTCTCACCCACTCAGGCGGATAGCTTGCAATCTTAATAGCTTACTATGATTCGAAAACCAACTTGCGTTGTTTACTGTTATCGGTTGCCAAGGTATTGCATGTTTGCAATCGCTTAGGGGCTCACTCGTAACTCGGATTTGTGCTAGATGTTTGTGTGTCTCTGTGCTATATGTGTACATGGTTTCTTTCCCTTTCTTGTTTATTTATAGATGAATTTAATTCTTTCCTTTTTTATTTTCATGGTTTTTACATATGTTTTTTTTCTTTACATCGCACGTAAGAACAAAAATCCGAAGGTCCAAGAGTTTCTTCCCATAAATTTTCTTGAAAAGGGACTACCTGGGTAACCCTGAGTATACCCCGAAAAGAAGACTCGTTACAACTTTCTAAAGTACAAAAATATATTGAGAAGTTTTTCTTAATAGAATGACAGAAATTTGTAGAAATAAATGGGCCAATTAATATAGGTCACCATCGTATAGTAAAATAATCGCTTAAGCTTCATTATGTCTCACGAAATCCGGCTATGCAAGCGGTCATCGATGTAGGAGCGAGTAAGTTGCTAGCAAGTGAATAAGTTTCTAGCAAATGGATATATAGAGCCATCGCGCACAACTATATTTTGGAGATTTCAAACCGTCTAAGACGGCATCGTCTGAAATGACCAAGTTAGGCATCAAGACCGAGGATACGAATAGTTAACTGTTGAAAAATTTCGTCTGAAGTGTTCAGCAAAGAGGTTCGAGGTCTGAATATCGTCAGAAGACTAAGAGCCATTGAAAGAAACATGCGAGGGATACATGGAGTTTTGCAGTTGACATACTTAAAAAAAGATTTTGGATTAACAAGCAGTAAAGATTTTATTAACTGAAAGTATCTGCAATAATATTGGTAGTTGATTTAATTAAATTTATGCGTTGCAGTAGAATAGACGCAATAGTCGTAAACAGAACCATTCTTTCAAAAGTTCGTGTTTCTATTTTTGTAATATTGTAAGGACCACCTTTTTATAAAACCAAGGTCGGACTTAGCTTTGCTTAACGAGAAATCAATATGTAAGTTAAAACGTAACCTATAGTCCAAGAGAACGCCTTAATCTGTGAACGAATCGATGTCGTCCAACTTATGCGAATCTATGAAATACTCAGTAATGAATGACTTTCTTCTTGAGAAAGAAAGCTTCTTACTTTTTTTTAGATTTAGTTTCATAAGATTTAACGAGCAGAATGCAACCAAATTATTCAAGTCAATTTGAAGCTTATGTGATTGTAATTCTACGGAAAAGGAAGAAAACAGTTTCACATCATCAGCATACATTAAGATCCGGCTGGATTTAATCACCGAGGGCAAATCATTAATGTATAGGCTAAACGACATGGTTCCAAAATGGCTGTCTTGAGGTACGGCAGACGTCATGGGGAATTCATATGAGGTGATGAAGTTAAACAAAACCCTGAATGATCTATTATGCAGGTAAGAGCTTACCCATTTCACTAAATGGGAAGGGAAGCCAGAGGCTTGGAGTTTAAAAATAAGTAGTTTATGGTTTACCAAATCAAACGCTTTGCTAAAATCAGTGTATATGACATCAGTGCGAGAGCCACTAGAAAAAGCCTTGAAAACATGACAAGTAAACTCTAACAGATTGGTGACCGTAGATCTTCTTTTTCGAAAGCCATGTTGGAGTGGAGAAATGTACGATTTAATGACAAAGGCAATATGCTGAGTCCCAATTCGCTCGAACACTTTAGGCAAGACACTCAATGCAATGGCAATGCATCCACAGTTCTCAACAAGTTGTCTGCTTCCGCTGTTGCGAATAGGAATAAGCAAAATACTACTCTTCCAACACAAAGGGAAAACACCTAAATTCAAGGACTGATTAAAAATCTTTGAGATAACACCACATAGCCCGACAGCGCAAGATTTAAGTACACATGGTGGAATTCCATCAAGTCCAGGCGCACAAATATATTATAGAGAACTCAACCTTTCAAAAACGTCATTTTCAGAAATAACCACTTTGGGAATTGAAACCAAATTAGTTATCGAATATGGGTAGTTTGCTGATAAATCGGAATCAGCAGTCGAAAAGTTTTGTCGGAATTATTCAGCAAAGAGATTTGAGGTTTCAATATCATCCGAGAACTTAGAGCCATTAAAAGAAACATGCGAGGGATTTACAAAAATTTTTCTCTTTGAATTAACAAACTTGAAAAAGTATCTAGGATTATCAAACAGAGAGGATTTAATGAACTGAAGGTGTCTGCAACAATACTGCTGTTTGAGGGAATTAAATCTATGTCTTGTGGCTGAGTAAGCGAAATAGTCAAAAGAAGAGCCACTTTTCGAAAATTTTTTGAAAAGCTTGTTTTTCCTATTCTTGTAATCTCTAAATGTCTTATTAAGTCAATTATTGTCTTATTAACTTAATTTTTGATTGAAAGCAAAAAAGATATGTCGAAAATTTAATAAATTTTAATTAATTTCGCTAAGAGAGCATTTTGGGAAAAATATTAGTTCGGAAAATGTATATATAAAAAAATTCTAAATTTCATTGAATACGCGGCACAAGACAAAAAGAAAAATTTAAACAATTGAAAAAAAAAAGGTCTGAAAGCAAACGTTCGAGAAAAAGAATAAATTGTGAAATTAATGCAAATCGCGTGCCAGAAACAAGAAACAAACAGAACAAATATCAAAAGATTAAAGAGGAATTTAACAAAAAAAGGGATTTTTAATTTTTATAAAATTGTTCATTTAACACACAAGATAAAGCGAAATGAAACCAGAGTTTTCTGCAAGAACGGAATCTACTATTGTAATAAACTGTAATTGTTAATCAATCTTTAGGTTATCCATAAAGATAAGTACATGCGTATGGACTTGATTTTATAAATTGGTTAATACATGTTTCTCATTCCCTTAAAAATGGCAAATGACGAAACATAAGCATCTTAAATGTATTTTGAACAAATTATAAAATTTTATTTAAAACAACAAGAACAACGACAACAACACCAATAGTAATAAACTTGTTATAAATGCATTTATTTATTTATACAAATTTTCCATAGCTAAGCTAAAAAAAGGAAAAAAAAACAAAGTATGTAAAGCAAAAAATATAAATAAAAGAAAAATAACTAGAAATCGAATCAAGCCAAATTAAATGTTTTTTTGTATAAAACTAACATATGGAAATCAGAAGGCTTGATAAAAAAATTGGATTTTTTATACTCAAAAAAAAAAAAAGAAATAAATAAATAAAAGAAAAAAAGTTATGCTGAGTCGTTAACAAGTCTAATGGAAGCATCTTTTTCTATAAAATCTATCGAAGAGTTGAGCGTAAAAGGAGCGTAAAGATAAGATGGTTTTCTCTTGCGGAATGGCATTTGATGGATCACGATACGGGAAGCGTTGGTAGCATGCCAGCAGCTGTCACAATGAAGTCATCGTCTAACTGAATCGTGTGTGTGGTGTTTGGGTTTGTATTAGATTTCCTTATCCATCAATGTTTATGTAGCTTTTAGGTTACTGTTGATTACTTGCTTGTTTGATTGCATAGTTATGTGTCAAAGAAAATAAATAAATAAAAAAAGGAAAGAAAAGAAAAAAAAAGCACAGATACTTAACTGAGCAGTTGGCAGGTAACGCTGAGAAGGGGTATGAGTGGCCGTGCGTGTGCACCACCTTGAAAATTTGTTTTGTCAGACAGCACGGCAAGGCAGAAAAGAAAATATAAAAATCATAAAGCTCTACCGCGAAGTGGTTATGCCTATGACAAGCTCTATGTTGAAGTGGAGCCAATTTGCAACTGCTAATAAGCTTCAAATTGACGGATGGGACTTTTGAAGCCAGATAACTTATGTTATGCTCGTAGGTGTGAGGCGGCAGTCTTGAGACGAATATTGCCGCCAAGCAGATGTCATTCGTTTTGGAACGTTAGGAATAAAGTATAGAGAACTTTGAGCCGGGGAGAAAGAGCAGGAGTGACTACACTTGCATGTGCAACTTGTGCGATTTTTCCAGCTTGATGTTCAGCACATGGAGAACAACTAGAAAAAGAGGAGAATTTATTATTTGTTTTTAAATTGTTTTGATATATAGATTGAATGAACTGAATGGCACTAGCAGGAAGAAGACGTTCCCTTGAAACTTCAGGAAGCTATACCCTTGAAACGTCAGTGTAGCTGATACAAAGAGACCTTTCCGGTTTAGTTGTTTACCAGCTCATTTTAAGATGGAGGAAATACTACTGTTCTTTGGTGGCAAGAATGGAGCATTCGATACGTTAACCGGATTCGCCAATCGCAGATCTGTAGACCCCACTCCCGACGGGGAGTAGTAGCGAGCAACATGGATAGAAGTACGAATTTTTGGCGGAGATGAAGTATCGTATGCTATGGTGCAACTTGCTTTTGTAGTCAATTCATCGAACATCGAGAAAGAGTTTTTTCTTTAATTCCTAGAAACCCTTTTTTGTCCCCATAAAAAGCTTATAAAAGCCAATATCACCCGCACTAAATATGAGACATGGCCAAGATTATTCTTTCGTTGAATCTAGGACTACGTCTGCAACTTGGCCAATTATACCAGCACATTTCGTGGGGCAGTATCGTTTACAAAGCCAACAGGCAAGTAAGCGATCCGCTTCTGGGGCACTTTTGGCACGACGTAGTTTAACAAATATTCCACGTTGGCCGACAAAAAAAAAAAAATTTGTCAAGAATTGCAAATTGCGCACCAATAAAACACTGTAATAGAGATAGTAACAGGAAGTTTAGTAAACAGTAAGAAAGAGTAAATTCAAAACAGAGATGTTTGGAAAAAACAATAAATAAAGCAAGCGAAAATAAGAACTAAGAGAATGATGAATATAGTGAAAATAATGAACAAACCTTAAAGAATGGGAGATTTTAAAACATGCAGTTCCAGTGAAATCTTTATTTATAGAATTGGAGATTCAACAGACTTTGATGACACTAAATATCACCAAGCTGGATCACATACGTGAAGGACAAACAAAAAATTAGTCCCAAAAGACCAGGAAAAAAAGCATAGAGTAGAATACACAAAACAACAGTAAGTGCCAGCAGCAGAAAATAAAATTATATCACGATACAATAGCGATTCAAAATATATAATTACACAACATAATTTACTTATAGACCACTATTTAAGACGAATTAGGCTTTATTAAAGCTTAATAATTAACTTAAACGAGTAAATTAGGAAAAATTGCGAAAAGTTATAAGCACAAGAAAATAGCACATCCGTAACGCGGGAGTTAGGTTAGCTCATAAAGCTGTTCTTTAAACAAAATAGAAAAGCAACCTTTAGGTTATTTTCTTCTCAAAGTCACTTTATGAAACTTTCTATTTTTCAGTTTACAATAATATTCATAACTTTTAATAGAGATGCTAAGGTATGTCTGCTAATAAGTTGAGCGTCTGTAAGAATAAGGTTATTGATAATTTTTATGTTAGGTTGGGTTTAACTCGATTGCTGGTGGACGTAACTACCGCGCAGATTTGTCAAGCTGATCATAAATGTACAGTATCAAATAAAAATCAAAAATAAACTATATATAAGAACCTATTTGAGAAATGTTACAACAAAAATGCGTTTAATAAGTAGCACTATGTTAGTAAACATACATATACGTGCTGAGTAAAACTATCGACAATTCTGTAAATATAGTACAGTAGGTACAATGAAGTCTAATATTTCTTCTTTATTACTTTTATATATCCCACCCTTTTTCGTTAAACATGTTCTAGTTCTTATGTTCTTATGTTCTTATGTACTGGGTTGTACAATTGTTAGAATAACATTTAAGTGAAATTTGGAGCAAATACGGTATTATAAACTTATAAACAGGTTATATGTTTATAATGAACTTTTGTAATAATTGTCTTGCTATGTTGCTCGTATTTTAATACCATTAGACTCACTTCTTGGGCCCATTGCTAGCAACAAAAGCTTCTGTCTCAAGTGTGATGATTTTAATCTTAACATTATGTATCTGAACTGTCAGAGTATTAGTCTTTCTAACTTGATGAGCTTGATAGCTTTGTCGAGGGTAATATATTTGATATTTGTGTCGTAAGTGAAACTTGGCTAACGGACTATATTTGCCAGCATATAACTCATCTAGAAATGATCGAGAAGTGTCCACAGTGGAGAGAGTTCCCTTATATAACTCGTCTAAACTGCACTTTACGATAACCACGGAAGCAGAACGTGTCATGGAGGAGGGAATTTGCGAATCTCTTGTCGTTGAACTAAAACTTCGGAGTAATAAATTGCTGCTTGGTGTTGTCTATTTGTCCAGATGAAATATATCATTTTTCGAAAGGATGCATGGTGGTTTGTTTACAATGTACCCCAATATTGCAATAACTAATTTTAACTGTGATTTATTTCATACTGGTAAAGCCTTTAAAGTACGAGCCGTTTGCTGCAGGAATGAACTCTGTTGCAGACATATTTGTTTGCCGATTTTATTTATCATTTTAATATTCAGCAACAATCCGCCCCACTTATCGATTACTTTCTCATAAGTGAGAATCTCACTTCTTTACAATATTTTCAAGCTGTTGCGCCTGGTTTCTCGCATCACGCGCTAATCTAATTATCATCATCAAACTTGGACACGAAGTCTATTATAAAAACTTTAATAAGGTCAATATTAACGCACTAATTATTTATTTACAAGGAGTCTAATATATTTTTTTAATTGCGTGAACTTTCAATCCGACGTTTTAATCAATACACTACACATTATCCTACATCTTATTTCCAATTCTAAACATCCATCTGGTAATGGTACTCTCAACTGGGCCCAGTTACGTAATATCTTTTATGAAACATCCCTCAGAGACATTCCCTATTAACAATATCTTTGATCTTTTAAAATGTGGTTACAGTTTGTAATATTAATAACAAATACAACACTGTAGGAAGGCAAGTTGTTAATCTCGCTCCATGATAAATGAAAGAAGTTGAAGGCAATTTTTGTCAACTTTTGAAGAAAAAAAAGGGAGTGGGATTTTTGTGGTTGGTTGAGAGGTGTGGTCGGAAAACGGAGAGAAATAAAATGTCAAACATCGGAAAAATGTAATTAAGATTTTAAAGGATTTTGAATATAAACTCTGGAATATTGCTGAAAATGTTGAATATAGGCCTATTTAAGTGTTTTTTTGTATTGTCCCATAAAGTTACACTAAGATCAATGGTTTAAAATAAAAAAATAAAATAGAATTGAACTAAAGAACATGTAAAAAACTGTTATATGTGGGTTGACGCCATTCGCGATTACTTGATGTATAAAAGAAAGGGAAGAACAAAAAAAAAAAATTCATTAAAATACAGACAGTCAGGCGGAAAAAGGTAGAGATTACTATGCTAACAGTGACGAACATTTATACCGATGAAATTGTGTAAGTAATAATGTGTTTGAAATACAACAAGTAAGAAAGTTATATTGTGCGGGGTCCGATTCTCGAATTCTACTTTCTAAGTTTTTTTATTTGATACCCATATTGCTGGTCTTATTAAAACAAACTTAATCGCGGTGTCTACCATATTCATTTTAAATTAACCCATTTCTTTCGCTCGTCAAGAGTACAGTGTTTCGTAAAGTAATTGTGCTAAATTTCGACCTTCAAACTTTAATAGTTTCCGAGTAAAGAGCAAAAATCCAAACATTTTTGTTCAAAAAAACTGAGGTGCAATCCAATTCACGCTCCACTGCGCACTTTTTCTCTGACCAATTTGGCCCATTTTCAATTCCAACCTGCGTGCAGAAACATTCAATCTTTCTGCCAAATTTCAAGTCGATACCTTCATATTTAATCCCTCCGTAAATGATCTCGGGGACTTGGAAGTTTGCGCTTTTTTGGTGTATGCAGATGACATCTTTCTGCTTTATAGAGATAATGCAAATAATTTGCGTTCGTTCGAAAACAATATTAGCAAGTGCTTAGTAATTGTGGCGCAATCTCATTGCAGAAGTTTGTCTTACACTCCAAAAAATGTATAATCTAAATCTATATCTACCTCTAAAAATTAAACGCACCATTGCGCATTCTCTCCTCATGACACATGTTAATTATTGTATTTCTAGGTGCGTAAGGTATAATTTAGAGAGGCCTTAAAGTATTGTTAACCGTATAACACGTTTTGCTTATTGTGTCAAACATAGCGACGATACCTCCTCTTGCGTTCATGCCTATTTAAAACTCTCCTATCCCAATTATTGAAAATTAAAGTTGCTCCTCTACTTCTATAAAATCATTCAATCTCGATCTCCAAGCCTTTCAATAGAACGACTGCAGTTCTTTAGATAAAATAGAAACCCTTTCATATTAATACCATTTTTTTCTAACTCATCGGCCGAACGGTCGCTTACTGTTCCCATTGCTATATATTGGAATGTATACCCGCTGAATTTAAAATTCTTCGATAATTCCTTGAATATGTTTAAAAGAAAATCGACCGCACTGCTAAATTCATTATTTATAAGTTGCTGCTAATAGGAATTGATGATTACGGAGCTAATGGAGCAAGATGATTACATTTGAAGACGTTTATCTGACTTGTATAGTCACATATCTTGTAGTTTTTTTTTTCTATATGAAATGTATTTGTGTAACTAGACAATAGTCCTATGGCTGTATAGTTACTTAATAAAGCAATAAATGAAAATTGAAATCAATCTAGGTTAGTCTTGGCCGACTTATTGGGCTAAAGAGCTATAGTGTCAAATAGTGGGTGAAAGAATCAATTTCATAACTGTTTTAAATGTTGACCCATTAGTCCTTTATATAGTATGTTGGCAGGGTTAGTCTTTGGATGTACCATTGAATGTTTCAAGAGAATTCTTGTATTCGAGCTACCCTGTTTGTGACGAATATTTAGAATGAGGTAGATTGGGATTTTTTCCACAGTAATATGAATCAGTGTGAATCAGTCCAATAAAAGACGCTTTTCCGAGAAATGCAGATCCTCTTTTACGCGGGTCACAAAATGAGTACTCAAGAGCGTAGCTTTGCTGGGTTTTTGTAACTTATGTCCTCATATTAATATCATAGCTTCGCTTTGGTTATTAAAGTTTGATCTTAAAGTCGTAAGCTTTCTTTGACTATAAGCATTTAATTACTTATTTAGGGTGTTCTCGACCTTCGAATAAATTTTATTTCCCCTGTGTTTATTTCATTTGTATCTTTAGTCGCAAGTGACCTTGTTTTTGAATTGTATGCTGTTAACCCAATTTCCCAGATTTTGCAGCCCCTTTGAAAAGCATTCCTGAATTCTTATACAAATTTGATATATACACACAGTAGTATTTCCCTTACATTATGTTATAATATTTGGTATATATTGATAGGTTCACTATTCCTACGAGGGATTGCGTACGACAATTATTATCACGTATTGGAATTCAGGTATAGAAGAGTCGACACATTAGTAGTTGAGGCAAGAAATTAAACACGAAGTTGCTCGACGCGTTAATGATCCTAAATAAGATTCAATTGCTCACATGTAAGATATTTTTAGCATTTTTCTTAATAGCTTCTCTCTTTCATCAAGTCGGTTTGATTGCATATATTTTGGACCACTTTTTACGTGGTGTGTACCTCAACTTGACGACAGTTTTGAACAGTCTTTTGAATTGAAGGTTAGTGCCCCCATCAGAATATAGAATTTTGACAATGCAGTAACGGACAAGGACAGATTTTAGTTTAAGAATGGCTTCTTAAAGTTAGTGGATGGATTTTTGAATTTCTCAATAAACTCTGAATAATAATGAACAATTAACATTTTTAAACTTTTTTTCCGTTCAAATATGGCCGAATCGAATTTTCAAACAGAAAAATTGACAGTCCATGCGGAAAAGGAAATAGTTCAGAACTTATTCTTTGGCATGTTCAGCATTTCTCGATAAACTGCACTATATCGTAACTCATCTGAGGCTTACCTAACTTAGCTTACTTAATCCTTGGAGCGGTTTTCATATTAATTTATTGAAACATTTTCTGACATGAGGTAAGTGAGATATAAATTGCTTGATTTTATAAATTATATTGTTACGGAAATCCCAAATCCAGTTAATGTTAACTAATTGATTTTTCCCAAGTAATAAATTCCCTGGCCCATATTCGCGGCGCGTCATACAACTGCCAGCCGAAGAGAACGATTAGCGGAAGAGCAGGTTAACGGATTAAAAATTAAGCCATGAAGTTAGATAATGGTAACGTGCTTGTAAAAATGTATATAAATAGACTATTTGCGGAAGGCAGAGTGAGTCGCACGAGAACATTTAAGTCGGACAATAACATTGACTCGTACGAGAGCAATTGACTCGGACAGGAACATTTGAGTAGAAAAAGAGTAATTGAGTTGAGCAGTCGAAAATATTGCCAAAAATTAATTGTGAATAATCCTACATTTAAGGAATATAATTGAAATTAAAAGAATTTTGAAGAGCTTCGAAAATAATATCTAAGATCTAGTGATAGGGTCCGTATTGAGAAAAGCGAAGTTGGTAACAATATCATCTCTCATGAAGAACTCATCTCGGAAATTCCAATGTGGTCTAAGATCTATTGTCAAGCCTTTTAAAATTTTCAGGCCGACCCAGTTGCTAGTAATATTACTAATCATTAACTACTATAAGTGAAAGTAATTTACACAAAATCAATTAGATGAAAGTTTATTAAAGGAAATTTTGCCTTTTTATATCACATGATATTTAAAATCATTATAGTTAACAAATTAAACTGACTGTGATAGTGACAGTATTAAGAAACGCGAAGTTCGTAATAATACCATCTCTCATGAAGAGCTTATCTCGGGAATTGCAATGTGGTCTAAGATCTATTGTCAAATCTAATATTATCTCCGAATACTCTATAGTAGAGTGCAGGGCGGAAGAGAATATTATCCACACTCACAATTTCTTTTCGTGATGTATAATAGCCTAAAATTTATCATACTGCTGCATCTGATGGTGATATTGGGCTGCTGTATTAGATGAAGTTGTTTTAAATGACTCCTTTTATCTCATTGATGCTGTTGCTCTTTTTGGTGAGTTGTGCATTAATCTGATTATGCCCAAGCTTCTTAATCCTATTTTAGTATGTACCATTCAACTTCTCATAGTTAGCATTTACATATCCATTTGCAACATTGTTGACTTTTTTTACAACAGATATACTTTCTTATATGTCAAAATAGTTCGTTTTTCTTTTTTACTTTTTGAAATATCTTTGAAATACTGTTTTTAAATATATAAATTTAACTGATTAAAATAAAAACCTACATCTAACAAATATTTTGTTCCATTCGTTTTTGTATTTTATTGTTATTATTATTATTATAATTTTAGACTAATGAAATAAATTCTTAGACTAAACAAAAAAGACCTTGAGCACTAGCAACACAGGCTATCGGCTCTAATTTATAAAATTACATTAAATATTGAGCCTAGTAGTTTTAATGAACTAATATATTGAATTAATATTCTGTTCTGAAGCTGATTTTAGAAAGTCCAAAGGGTTAATCGTTCTAAATGCAATACTTCTAGCCAAGGAAAAGTCAAGGCAGTCGCTGAGAATGTGCTTTATAGTAAGCATTTGTCCACAACTGCAGATTGGGGAGGGAGGTTTCTTCAAGATCCATTAGTGAGTTGCATTTGTATGTCCAAGGCGAATTCTCGAAAATGTTTGGATCTTGATTTTCTCGACATTTGTTGGATGTAAAGGAGGAATTAATTGATAGAAGAGTAGTTTTGATGATGGTATTGTAGATTTTCTTCTGTAATTTTCTCTTTAATTTTTCCTCCAATGTATCTTTGAAGATCCAACTTTTCCATGACATCATCCATAATTAGAGGTGCACATTCGACACATTCTATAAGCATGAGGCAAAAATTACCCCTCTAACCGAGTTCAGTTTTTCATGCAGTTTAGCGGAGGTTTCACATAAATTAGCCAATGATTTCGACTTTAAGAGCTTATCGGTTGCATGCGGGTTCCCAGCGAGGACAAGTAAAATCCCATCGCGTAGAACGGAAATAGAGTCTATGTATTCTTTTTTTTATTGCAAAAGAGCTGATTTGGGAAATTGTTACACTAGCATCAGTTGAAGAAATAACGACAAATTTTTTGTCAATAGGAGTGATGCCACTGATTGGCAACACTGGAAAGTCCGAATTTTTAATTTTGTTTCTTTGGGGGAATGTGTCAGATAATATATGAAATCTATTCGAGTTTTCATCTGGCGGCCCCGGGGCCATTATGCCTTATGGTTGTCTATTATTTAGTTGTTTGTGAAATAACCACCCACTTGAAAAGGTTGGGAAACGCTGAGGATAATGTCAAATGTTTTCAATTTATTATTTTGTTTTTCTTTTTTTTTTTTTTTTTTTTTTTTTGATTTTTTTCCCTTTTTCTCTTAGAGCAAACACGAACGGAATCCGCGATACTCAGTTTAAGCAAAAAAACACTGAAAAGACTCGAGCTAAATGCACAAAAACACCAAAACAATTAAAAAATTGCAGACGTAAAGAAAACACGCACTACTCAGAACACAAGTCGATTCGACTCGATTTTAGAAAAAGAAAAGTGTTCATTTATGTATTTGTTTTCACGACTTGTGGTTTTATGTTACCCTTTAAGAATTTCTTTTACTGTCATTTCATGTTAAATAGGAATAAAACTTCACCCTTCAAAGCCCATAATTTGCCCTCAAATTTTTGCCTGCCCCAATGTAATATTTTTATGTTAGTTACAACCACTTCGGCTTATAACAGCATTTTAACAAAGTCGAAAATTCGTAATTCGAGGAAGTTTTCTATTATATTTTTTTCTCACATGTACAATGTACGTACTCAATATGTTCATAACTGGATAAAGGATTTGTTGTTACTTTACTCATCACGTTTCTATTTTTGGATTAATTTGACATACTTAAAAATATTCTTTAATTAGTCTAACACGCACACGAGACAGCCAGTTATGATCATAGCCAAAAATTTAGGTCACATATTTAAAAAAATATTCCTTATGTTTTAAATAAGGCTTATTCATCGTCCTTTTCACATATTCATACATATTATTGTTCTACTAATACTTACTTTATCCAACTTAATAGCACTGCTCTTGCTCATAAAAAAACAAGTTGTAAGGAAGCGTTTTGATCCCTTAGCAATAACAATTCTGTCTGCGTAAATGTCCGTCCATAATCCGCAATATCACTCACCCGTAACTCATTAAATTCCAAAAGCAATTGGTCAGTCTGTCCGATCGTGCGCTAAATTACATCTGATAGTGTAGGTTCCTCTCATCTTAGCATAAGGATGAAATAAAGTTGGGTAAAATATCTTTTCTGTGATATTCGTATTTTCCTCTATACTAAAGTTATACCGTTCCGCTCTCGTACAAACGTATGGTAATCTACGTTTATTTATAAAAATAAAATAATAAAAAAAGCAAGAAAAAAAAACCTACTGTATTACAACTATGTAACATACTTTGTACGTATATGCCTTTTATTATTTTTCATATCTCAAAACATACGTCGGATGATAACAATACTTTTACACTTGTATAAATATATGCTTATCAATATTACAATCATACCTTTTCCTGGGGAAACATGTTAAAATTCTCTTTATGAACACGTTGAAAACCTTTGAGCAACATGTCTACTATTAAGTGGACATCATATATACCTATACATTTGTTTTGCTTCTATATGTATAATCATTTAGCTCTACGCTCATTTCTTTTTTTATAAAGAAGGTACAGCTAGCTTATTGAACTATTCTTATTATTTCAGGATTAACGGTCACAAATTTATTTCGTTCCCATATATATGATGATATATATCAATTATAAATAGCATACATATTATGCAAAGGCACATACCTAACGGTCTTGTGGCTTACATTTCTTGGTAAATAACAACTACTACTAGAACTATTCTTATTATTTAAGGATCAACTGTCATAAATTTATTTCATTTCCATATATATGATGATATATTTCAAAAAAATTCGCTTGTCTATGACATCAGTACATGAAATATTTTGTTGTTGAACTGACACACATTCCAATATATTACACGTAAAAAGACATACCCAATGATCTTACATTCTCTACATTTATATTTGTTAGCATTTTCATGCGTCCTATATGCGAAATCATATATTTGTATATTAACAGGTAAGTCAACGTGTAAAGATTTGCACATGAAATTTGTGGTGGTGGTAGTTTCCATTAAACGCATAGGAATGTATCTAACTGCCTTCTATGTTATACCTATTGTGTTATACACGAGATAATGGACCGAAATGGTTACTTGTGGACACACATTCTAATATATTTCATTATTTCATACATAGGCATATTCATAATGAGCTTGTAACGTCTGCGAACAAATTCAGGGGGGTATCTGGCGACTTCTTTTACAAAAATGTCTCAGTAACGGCATGCCGTTATGCGGCATCGCATGATTTTACGGTCGTTTGCAAAATAGCGGCCAGCTGTTAGCTATACATAAAAATAAGAGAAACAAAATTTATTCGAAGAAGAATTTTTGGTGGTGGAATTCAATTGTGTTCTAGCTGTTGGTCAGTGACGGTGTGGAGTTGCGATAAAGAAATGTGAAGTGGATTTTTTTTGTTCATATTAAACGGATGTATATTCAATTATATTTTACTTAAAATGTTATTTTAATTGATTTTTACCGCCAACATATAGATTTTCCTTTTGTTTTTTTTTTTTTTTTTGATTGAAACTAGAACCAAAAAGCAAGTGATCGATCGAATCTGGTGCTTCAAAAAAAAAATGAAAATCTTTTTTTTGCACAAAAAAAGGCAATAAAGAAAACCTAGGGAGAAAAAAAAAGCAAAAAGAAAGAACAAAAAAATAGAAAAAAGAAAAGTCCAGAATCAGAAAAAAAAGGAAGTTATATTAAGGGAGAGCTATAAAAGGAGGAAGAATTTTATAAATTTCATAAAAATCAAAAATTTAATAGATATATGTGCACTAAAGAAGAAATGTTAACTATAATAATTTAGAAAAAAAGGGAATTAAAAATAGAACTTGTTAATTATAATAATGAACATGTGTGTGCGTAATAAGAAAGTAAGACAACCCGAATTGTTATTACAAAGAGAAGTACTTAGTAATTGATTGTGAAATAAAGGAGAAGTAAACGAAAAAGAACAAAACGTTTTTTTATTGCTTTGCCATCAACTTTGTGAAAAGTGTTTTGGTTTTCCAGTAACAAAAAACAAAGGGGTCATCGGTATCTTGACAGAAAAGGAGCTGAAGTATATGCTTGCAACAAAAAAAAAAGGGTACATGCCAGTACATCTATGTCATTATATATAGATATGAGAAAGCCTCCTGCCAGATGGCAATGCGAAATCAGACGCGAGGAAGGAAGTTTCTGCGACGGAACACCCCCGGACAGACAAGTACCCAGTGTAATTTGTTTTTCTACTTCTTTGCGTTAATGAATAAAAATGGCTAATTAGATACGCATATTCCACCGCTGAGGCGGGGAATGGAGTGGTGCGCGTATGAGGGACAGTGAGAGGACATGGACAGTTACCGACGGACAGAGGAACGACCAACAGACGACGGACGGGACAGACCACATTAGGTAGTTATGGGATTTAATTTTTGTTGGAAATAAGGGAGAAACAAAATTTTTTTTTCCTTTTTGTTTGTAATGCGGCACTACGGGCCAAGGGTAACTGCTCTGCCGACAATGAGCCAGCTAGCCACATTAGAGGCTACATACTCCATATTTATTTTCGCTCCTCACAAGCGAGATCATACACTTAGTACGCTCACTTCTTCATCAATAAGTTACGGCTAGTCTATTGACCTGTTCTCATTAATTAGGGATTAACGGTTACATATTTTAATATTTACAGACCCGATCAAGGACAAGATACTTTTTTTGAGTTACCAATAGGGGATGGCAGGCTTAGCTCAGTCATCATCCCTGAATAACAGACAGGATTATTGCACTTTACGCATAGGGGATGGCAGGCTTAGCTTAGTCGTCATCCCTGAACAACGGGTGGAACACTTTCCTCAACGACGTTGAGACGGCTAGTGACAATAAAAACAAATAGAACGTGTTAGGGACGCAAGAGTGGCCCTATTGATCTAAGGCTGGCTGCTGTAACACATCCTGCGTATTTTTGTTGCAAAATTTCTCGGTACGGACAAAACGCGGAAATTAATTTTAAACAAGAGTCGGGTCGCGAATCACAACTCTCGTTTTTCCCTCCTGTCCACACAAACCTCTAATCCTATACGGTATACTCTATTATAAATACAACAATTATTCAAATTCCTCGTAAACAATAAAATATAAGTTCAAAGAAAATACGAAGGTCCAAGAGTTTTTTTAATAAATTTTCTTAAAGAGGCACTTCCTGGGTAGCCCTGAGCATACCCCGAAAAAGAAGACTCGTTATAAAGTGTACACCAAAATCAGTCGACATACCATTTCAGTTTCTATGTCAATCTGTTGTTGTACAATCAAAATCACAATATTAACAATTGATAAAATCCAACAATAATGTATTATAAATGATTCATTTTATTGAATTTGTAATTAGCGAGAGTTCTTCATAGTACATTACCGAATATATGCGATTGCCGTTTTTGGTCAAAAGCAAAAGGAGAGAAAGATAAGAAAGAAAGTGTTGTTAACTAGCGCAAACGTAAAAACAGTAGATGTGTTCGCGATCGAAAATAAGTAAATTTTACAAACACCCAATAACCAATAAATCAATTAAACACGGAAAATAAACACTTGCAAAAATTTAATATTCTCTTCCGCAGTAATATAGTGCAGCTATAAACCAATATATATAATATAGTGCAACATAAACCAAAATTTAATTAAGTTTGTATATGAAAGGTTAACAAAACGTCTGTAATATAATAATTAGATAGTAGATATTACACATAATCTCATTACAGAACATAAGTTAGAAGTTAAGTAGAAATACTAAACATAAGTCAGCTTTGTTCCACACCTTAAGATATCACATGAAAGAGAAAGAAAAAATAAGCTTTAAAAGCCAAGAAAATAATCTTTAAAACCAAGAAACATCAAAATAAAAAAAAAGCACAATCAAAACTAATCCAAGAAGCAAAAACGTCAAAGGTAAAAGTAAATAGATTTTTAATCAAATTATCAAGGAGCAATCAAAACTTCAAAATCGACAATGAAAGAGAGATCATTTTGTTTTATTGCATTTTGTGTCACTATAATGTGTTATATGGGGAAAATAGGGAATAAGTTTGACGTCTGGTTGTTTATAAACAACCAACTTATGTAAGCAACGATAATATCATACAAAAATAAACGAATAAAACTATTAGGTAATAAAATGGATACTTTGAATATTTGAATTCCATGCCTTAAAAAAAATTTGCTTTTCAAAACATGTAAATAATAAAGTTTATTATGTTCCAAGACGGCGCCATAAATTAGGAGTACCTTATTTTATTGAATGAGAAACAATAAAGTGGACCCAAATTTAATTATAAGTAGCCAATCTTTTCGTATTTTTTTTTTGTCAATTGGCGTCTCAAACAGTTCTCTGGAAATTACCTACCAACTAGTGTTTTTTTATTTATTTATTTATTTATTCCACTTATACAGAAACTCAACTAAAACAAACAACAGTCGAGTCCAAATGACTCTTAAAGTAAATCTTAAATTAATTATTATTAAAAAAAAAAAACTTAGTATAAATACAATAAAACAAATAAAAGGAAAAAAAAGAAAAAAAAGAAAAAGAAAAAAAGCATGTACACAATTAGCACAGAGCCACACCCACAACCGGTACAGAACCTAGTTGCAAGTG